>JASTWQ010000184.1:0-400531 GCA_035220615.1 Leptothorax acervorum | reverse complement strand
TTAGCTTATCATGTTCGCACTAGCATATATCGTTGTGGATTATTGACGGGTCTGTCCTTACGTGTTATTACGGAAAAGCCAATGATATTTCAACGACTTGAGTTTGTCTCAGTCGCTGATTAATCGTAAATTAAGTTATTGTATTTAGATAGCTTGAACTCTGTCTCGGTTGTCGGCTTGCCGAATAATTGTAAATTAATTTAGCTACTAATTCTTAGTAAAACCTCATTAAATCGGTAAAGCAAGCATTTGCACAACTACCGAATAATTACCGAATTAGAGAATTATCGTCAACAGGCCTTAGCAGACTAAATTGAGCTCAATGTTATGGCGTCTATGTTTGCTTCGCCGCCTAAACGAAACGACTAGAGCCGGAACAAAAATAATAGAGACAAGTAGTAAAAAATCGTCAAAGGACCAGAATCCACAAATGTCGCTCAACGAGACGTTCCCAAGGGAGACGCGTTAAGCGGAGATTTACAGACCGAGCCCACCCCGTCGCTAACCGTTGAGGGCGCGGGGGCGGAGGGCCCGCCTGCCGCTCGAAACTCGAACGCGGCCGCTTCGATACAGCGAGCCATCGGTGCCATCCCCAAAATCATTCGGGAGGGTACGCCAGTGGGTAGAGGAAGAGGTTCGCGTGGGGCGACTCCGATATTAATGAGAATCCGCGTTGGCAATCACTAGAAACGACACTCGGGACCGTGACGACGAGACTAGACCATCTTGATATAAAATATGCCCGCGTCGAGACACTCGAAAATAAAATAGACCTGCTGTTGCAAAATTTAAAAATATTGAATAACACAGGAAATAACAGTAGTATTAAAACTTCGCTCAACTTAGCGTCTGGAGGGGAAAACGCGACGGGTGGTGCAAGAACGAATAACGAGACACTTGATCCCGCGTACGCGACCGACGAAGAGGACAACGAAGTAGAAGTTAGTCTGATCAATACCGAATTGTCAAAGACGGCCGGAAGTGGGCAACAAAATAACCTAATCGACATCAATAGAAAGATACAGTTGTTATATCAAAATGTACGTGGGCCACCGCGAGAAAGACCAGCGAGCCCCCCGGGAGCTTTTGTACCGTATCGCCAGGAGAGCGAAAAAGGAAAAACAGTAAACGGGACCGGGCTATCCGTTAACAATAATAATAATACGTTAATTACTAATCCGCGAAACTGCGTCATACCGTAAATAGATACAGTCGGCGCGGTACTGTCAAATAATTTAAATGATATTGAGCGGCCCAGGTCGTCCGGAATCAGACGGACACACAGTTTGTTTACAGAACGAGGATACTTAGACTGAGAGGTTCGGTCGATAGGGACACTCGTCATGTGAATTTTTTGGACAGAAAATTTAATAGATAGTAGACACCGAAATTCGCGATTTATAGACACGGAACAAAGCAATCGACGAGTTAATAGACTTATAATCACGCGACCCCCGAAGGTGAAACTGGTAACACAGGAGAACGTAACCAACGGGGAATATCGTCGAATACTGCAAAACAGATTGGAAGCAGAACGTGATGAGATCCGTACCCCTAACTTTAGATTTAGGCGCGAACAACAATCGCCAGTTAGGAGGGGAGTTCTATCGGGCCGTAGTAGCGAATCGGACGATAGCGACAATAATATACGAGGAGCTGACGGTTATCAGCACGCGCGAGCTCGAAGGATGCCCCGTCAACAAGTCGGTATGGTGGTAGGGAAAGTAACTCACCCGCGTACGCACACGATCGCGAACTTGAATCAGCTATGAAAATCGGCCGTATTGTTAGGGATGGAAGATCACATTTCCCAAAACAGAGAAAGACCCGGAACAGTTCCTGCTGATTTTGAAAGACCAGTTGAGCGTGAGCGGGATAAGAAAAGATCTATTTGTTCCTTGCCTGTCAAGCGTCTTTGAAGGACCGTACAGAGCCTGGTATCTGTTAAATAAGCAACGTTGGCAAACATGGAAAGATTTTACGTGCGCTTTTCGTTTTCAATGGGCAGTAAAGAAGGACGATGGAGCACTCTTCTTGGAGGTCTGTAACTTGAAATTCGAAAAGGGGGAAACCTTAGCAGAATTTACTTGTCGAGCACGTCTTATCTTCGAGAGGATGCAAATCCACCGTCATTCCGCGAACAATTAAAACAAATTCTTGTCAAGTTTAATCCAAGATTAACCTTCGAAATTTTAAATCTGCCTATCCACAATTACGATGAATTTCTACATTACTTAAATGAGCGGAATTATTTATACAATCGTTCAGTCGATGCCCAAAAGGGAGCGCGCGGAAGATTCTCTAAATCGGACTTGAGTTGTTTACGAGACGACACCGAGACGAGTCCGATGTTCAATCTATCGGGGACAAGAGTAGCGACGAGGAGCGCAACCGAGCTGAGGGCTATACAGGGCAAAATCGTCACGTAACTCTAAGAGGGAAAATAGTACGGCAAACAATACAAAGACATTGGTTAAGCAGAGGCTCGAGAAAAATGTGGCGACCTTTAAGAAATCCGCGAAGTCGTCAACAGACACCCCGAACGAACAATCACCGGCTCCTCAAGCAAAGCCTGCCCGAGACTTTACTAAAATATTTTGTTATAACTGTGGCGAGATGGGACACACGGCGCGTTTTTGTACCGCGGAGCGACAAGTCTTGTGTCATATTTGTCAAAATAAAGGCCATGTAAATAAGAATTGCCCAACGCGGTCGGGAAACGAGTAGGGCCGGCAGTAATTCCCCCTCAGGCTACTGCCATAAAGGGTCCGATTGAGGGAGAAGAAACAAAATTCAATATAGAACAGGTAAAATCCCTAGATAGATTAGAAACGTTGTACCGAAACACTTGAGTCAAATCAGTCTCCAGCAACCGTGGCTGACGTTAATCGCGAAACAGTATCACTAGATTTATTAGAAATGCTCTCAAGTGACTCGGAATGGTCCGAGGATGAAATCGACTTGGAATCCGTCAATTCAAACGAACAATCCACGGGAATTATTCAATTGTCAACGTTGACGACTGACGAGACATCAGACGTTAGGAGAATGAAACAAGTAGTTCGACAGATTTAGACGATTTAAGGGGATGGCGACCGATCGGATTACCACCGCACCTTGTCCATCGCTTAACTCAGCGTCGAATTTTTTTGTACGGACAACGGTCTTACGGAACCAACTAAAGTCGTAAGAATACCGGTGGAGATCTCAATTTTTGGCGAGAAAATTCGCGGAATAATAGATAGTGGTAGCGAAAGATCGTACCTAAATCAGACGACTTATGAGCGAGTAAAAAAATTTCAAGTCAAGGAACTTTCCGCGGATTCGACATCGGAAAGGGGCGTACGACTCGGCGATAGAACAATCGTTAAAACCAAAGGGGGTACGCCTTTCATAATTGACATAGGCGACGTTTACGGCCCTCAATGGTTTAGTGTCCTCCCAAATTTGTCAAGTGATTTAATTCTCGGTATGGACTTTTGGATGTCCTTTAAAGTCAAAACTGATCCAACGACGAAAAAGTGGACTTTGGAGGGGAGTAAATACTCTTACCCCATATTACACCGATCCGTCACACCGACAAATTTAATAACATTAACAGACGAGCATGCCGATAGGCTAAAAACTTTTCTCGACGCCGAGTTTGCGAGGTTCGATCGGGAATCCACCGGTGTTACAAATCTAACAAAGCACGTAATCGAACTAACAGACCCGACCCCACACAGGCAGAAACCGTATCGGCGTAGCGAAGCAATCCGCGAATTTATTAACAAAGAAGTCGATAGGTTGTTAGAAAGGGATTCATAACTTGGAGCAATAGTGACTGGGCATGTTCACCGGTCGTGGCTCCCAAGGCAAACGGAGGTCTGAGGTTTTGCATAGACTACCGTCCCGTAAATCGTCAAACGGCAAAACCTGCTTACCCACTACAGCATATGAAGTCAATCCTGTCCCAGCTACATCAAGCAAAAATAATCTCGACCCTAGATATGAGTGAGGCATTTCATCAAATTCCAATGGACGAGGAAAGTAGGAAGTACACTGCGTTCGTTGTTGAGGGTAAGGGATTGTTAGAGTGGCTGAGAATGCCATACGGGTTAACAGGCGCGCCGTCTACTTTCCAGAGTCTGATGGATCAATTAAAGCGTAAAATTAAAGAAAAGATCGCCGAAAGACACCTTCCGAATAAGTGGGCGGATCAGGTATTCGCGTATTTGGATGACTGGATTGTAGTTAGTCAAAACCTTGAAGAACATCTTGCAATATTGTCAATTTTGTTCGAGGTACTACGCGAAGCAAACTCGTGATCAATCGTGAGAAAAGTAGTTTTGCCTGCAAAGAAGTAAAATTTCTAGGTTATATAGTCGACGAATTTGGTATGAGGCCAAACCCAGAAAAAATCCAACCAATTCTTGACTTCCCGGTTCCGAAAGACCGAACGCAATTGCGACAATTTAACGGTCTTGTAAATTGGTACCACCGACATTTGAAAAATATCGCGAGGGTGCAGGGACCGTTGAATAAACTAACCAGTCCGAAAGTTCCGTGGAAATGGACGGAAGTCGAACAACGGTCGTTTGACGAAATTAAATCAGCACTAGCCAACGCGCCGCGATTATATACGCCGATACCGGGACAACCTTTTATTTTGTACACAGATGCCAGTGATTTCGGGCTAGGCGCGATACTGGTACAGAAAGACCCTGACAGCGATAAGGAGAATCTAATCGAGGGTATTAAGTCGACCGTTAAGAGGCGCGGAGTTGCACTATACCACTACCGAGAAAGAGTGCCTGGCGGTAGTTTGGGCGGTCAATAAATTGCGTTGTTACTTAGAGGCCATGCCGTTTTAAAGTCGTCACGGATCACCAAGCTTTACAATGGCTCTACGGATTAAAAAATCCTGTAGGCCGCCTCGCGAGGTGGGCTATCTATCTTCTACAACATGAAATGACAGTCGAGTATAGGCGAGGAACAACAAACGAGGCGCCGGATGCCCTCTCGCGCATGTACGACGTTGACGTTGATCCCCTAGGGTGGGAGAAAACGGTTGAGGAAACAATTAAAAGTCGAGCTAGGTTAACAACTATTTGTGACAAAGACTGGTACGATGTAAAACGCGAACTCGTAAGCAAACAACCCGATAGATTCACGGAGTGGAAGATCGAGAATGACGAGCTATATTATCATAGACCAGACTACGCGAAAATGCTGATCGATGACGAACACCCGTGGAAAAGAGTAGTCAGACCAGCTGAAGTTCTCGAGATTTTACGGGAAAATCACGAAACTCCACAGGCAGGGCACCTAGGTAGAGATAGCACATACGATCGAATACGACAGAACTATTACTGGCCAGGCATGTCGCAGGACGTGAAATCCTTTGTCGAGGACTGCGACGTGTGCATGAAAGTCAAGTTTAATCAGAGGCCACTGAAAGGGCCTTTGACGACAAGACCTCTACTTACACCGTGGGCACAATTGTCAATCGATACGGTGGGGCCGTTTACTCGTTCGAAGAAGGGAAATGTCTACATAATTGTCGTGCAGGATCTCTATACGAAATTTGTCGAACTGTTCCCAGTACGCAAGCAAACCGGTAAAAATGTCGTTAGAATCTTGGAGACATTATTCGATAAATGGGGAATTATCCCCGAGTCAATTATCACAGATAACGGTACCGAATACGTAAACAAAGACGTCAAAGCATTCCTTATAGCTAAGAAAATAAATCACATCACTACCCCATTAGCGCACCCCCAAGCGAATCCGGTAGAACGCGTCAATAGGACAATAAAACCAATGATTGCCGCGTTCATAAAAGATAGTCAAAACGAATGGGATAAAGACCTGTCAAAGCTTCAACTTGCTTACAATACGGTACCACATGCCGGTAGTAGAGTCACGCCGTTCTATCTAAATTACGCGCGGGAAGCAAACATAAACCAACGGAAACGTTTTATTGACGGTAATAAGGAAATAACGGATGACCTGGTCGAATATTGGGTTAAAGAACTAAGTAAATTCGACGAATTACGACATAAAGTCGAAAACCAGTTAAAATCATACTCCGACAAACGTCTTGCCAGGGCTAATCGTAACCGAACGAAACAGTTTGACTTAAATATCGGGGCGGAAGTCTACTATCCAAATAAAAAACTGAGCAATAAGGCTGAAGGATACTCGGCTAAATTGGGCCACCGGTACCTTGGCCCAGCATTTGTAAAGCAATAATCGGGCCAATGATCGTCGAACTGGCAGACAAAACTGATAAAGTCATTGGCAAATATTATGTAACGGATTTGAAAGTTCCTCGGCGGAGTTTACGCAATTCCTAAACTTTGCAGGCCATTCGACAGGACTCACCTATAATCGACAGAACACCATGGACGGCGGAGACGACGAAATTACGACGAGCTTGGAAGAGCTGCTCCAACGAAAATTGGAGATCGAGGAGCAGGTCAAGACCCTCCTAACCAGACGTGAGCCTCAACGGGATAAAACACCGTGGCAGGAAATCCCGGCCACACGGGAAGATGAGCACGAAAAATTGTCAGAGGCCGCGTCCGTCGACACTTCGGGAGTTACGGGACAATTCCCGCATTCGCATACCACGTCGGAGACTTCCATGACAGGTAGCTACGACCAGCCACTCCTAGAGGAGGAAGTTAGGGAAGTCACGCCCGCAACAAGTTCCGAAGTCCTTCGACTGCTCAAGGAAATCCGGGCCCTTCCCCCTCCTCGCCTTAAGTTGACGAAACCAACGAGGGTTTCCGCTACCGAAGTCCATGCGGAAAACATAAAACGGAACCGCATCCCCAGCAAGGATCATCCCTTGCAGACATCGTCAAAATGGAAAAGGGAGTTGAAGACAACCGACGACCCTAAGGCATCGGTCGCCCCCTCGGTAGCCGTAATGCCACTTCCACTGGCAAAATTGCCGTCCTTCGACGAGGTGCTGAAGGAACTCGGCGTCCCGGAGCTTCCCGATGCCACGGGTGGAAAAACGCCATTATATTTTGCCGACTGTCGGATAATCAGCGAAAGCATGCTTAAAGATCTCATTATCAAGCGAGCCAAAATCCTAGTCGAACGCATGCAGTCAACTAAGGTGGATTGGGGCACTCAAACTTTCGTCACCTCCGTAGGCAAAAAGCACGTCGCTGGGTGCGTCAACTGCCGCTCTAGGGAGCATCACTTTAAAGACTGCAGACTGCCCTATCGTCCCGGATTTTGCCAGGTCTGTGGGGCTGATGGCTTTGACACCGATGACTGTGTCTACCCACACGGAATAGAACACGAGCTCGCCCTCAATCGGTGCCCCGGATGCGCTACGGATCTGTCACTCTACTGTCCGGAATGCCCGGATTGTAATATCCGGTATGGAGACATTGTCGACTGGTTGAGGCTTAACTACGTGACCTGGCCTACAGCACTGATACCCAAAGACCACCGATATCTGGTTAATGAGGGTACAGAAATCCTAAAAAGGAAAGTCAAGGCGAAGTTTGACGACCCCACGGATTATCCGAACCGCGTACGCGCCTTCCTAATTCGGGAAAACGCCCTTTTCGCCGCACCGGTCGTCGCTAACCCCGCTGCGTCATCAGCAAGAGAGCTATCAATAAAAAAGAACCTTCTTGCGATTCAAGCAGTATGCGCACCGCGCAATAAGAAAACGCTGGATGAGATTATGCGAGAAAGGCCAGAAATGCGAGACGGGGAGGAGATCCGCGTCCTAGTACCCACCAAGTACAAGAAGAAGGCGTAGGCTACCATCCTCATGAAGACTTCGACGACCAATGTTAAACACTTGTTCTAAACATTTTATTTTATACGTTTGTTTTGCTAAGTTTATTGCTCACCGTAACAATTAACAAATTTAATTTGCGTTATTACGACCAATGTTAAGCACTTTGTCCTAAATATTTTATTTTATATGTTTGTTTTGCCAAGTTTATGGCCTACCATAATAATTGACAAGATTGGTTTGCGTTATTTCGGTGAGTTTGTCAAATTTAATTTAAGTAAGGATCGTCGAAACAAGTATAGATAAGTCTTCCGTTGTGTTCTTTTGTCTCACTTAGCAAATAAGCATTACAAGTTTATAAAGCATAATTAGCATACCGTGACTTTAAATACATTTGTCACCAAAATAACAGGTGTACCATTTCCAGCCTCATTTACTAACATCCCTTCCTCAATCTGCTAAAGTCAATGAGAAATGTCATACCCATAAATTGTGGGTGAAAGGGAGATTTTCAGGTGATTACAAGTGGAGCAACAGGGCGAAGGCACGGCCCGTACAAGGCCTTCCAAGCATCTCATTCACGATGTCAAGGTTCGAGGGGGGAGAGTGTGACAGGAAAATGTAATCTTTCCCCTTGACATCGGCACTCGATGTAATGACCAATCCGGTAGGGCTACTGATTGTCATACTGCCCGCGCTATGCGAACGCCGAGCCCCGAAAACCGCCGAGACAAAGGGCCAATAGCGTGGCCGCACGCGACGAAATGTATCGACTGACGACGATCAGGATCGAAGCGCGGACGCGTGGTAGCAGGACGACGGAGAGATATCGATCGAGGACTCTCTCGTCGGTCTTCGGCGTGTGTAGTCCACCGTATAGTAGAGCGATAGAGTACCGCTCGCCGGTTTTCGGCGTGTAGGGCTATAGAGCGTCGCGATTTCTATTTGTCAAAGCGAACCTTAGTGCGAATATTTAACGTTGTCAACACGTACCCGGTAGCAGCGACATAACCTGCCGTTCGACAGAGCATTGTGTGATACGGATATCCCGAATCGACAGGGATACAGAAATTGTGAGCGGGTCGTGCGTCGTCACGGTAGCAGCCATTTAAATTGTACGTAAGTTTAATTAAATTAATACGCTTGTATAGCTTGCTTATCTCTCTCCTCTTGACTTTCGCAATATCCTCGGGTCCTTGACGGAACTCCCCCTGAGTGCCTTATACAGTAAGAGTAAAGCGTGAGTTTGTTAGTTCTCACAAAACTAACTGGCGCCCAATTATTAAAAGTAAAGTCAATCCTTAGAGCCCTGGCAGCCCTTGACCCAGGCCGCGCCAGGTGTCGGCGTAATATGTAAAAATCCAAGAATCTTCGTCAAAAATCTTAACGCCGGTCTCAACACGTATCCCTAAAATTTTACTAGGATGGGTCGGTATCTTGTGCGACCGTCCGTGCGACGACAAGGTCTATGGCAAGGATTGCAAAAGCAAATGCAACTGCTTCAACAATGCGGCCTGCAACCCGCAAAATGGTAAGACAATTGAGTAATAAATATTCTGGTTTGAGTTTTTGCAGTAGGGTTGGTAAAATTTTATTGTTGTGGAAGAACATGTGTAAAGAAATTTCCAACAAATTCCTATCTTTACACACTTTCTTACTATTTGCACAGAACACGTGTTATCTTATCTATACAAACGCAGGCACGTGCACGTGTGCGGCTGGTTTCGCCGGCGCATTATGTCAGGACCGTTGTAAAACGGGCTTTTATGGAAACGGATGCAATCAGAGATGCGACTGTGTCGAGGAGAACACCGTGGACTGTGACTCCGCTACCGGGTATTGCAACTGCAAGCCAGAATGGCGGGGTGTGTTGAATTAATTTTTGCGCCAATACGATCACCAATCAAAAACTTTTCTCGTCGAGAAAATCAACATCTTACGTCATTGTTGAATTAATAAAAAAATTATTGTTAAAGACGATCGTAAAGAAGATCAGATATTCATAAACATACCTAAGGAGAATACATGAGAATAAAAATCGTGTCAATTTGACACGTCATTTTGACAAAATTGACGTCATTTTTTGGTCAATATGACATCAAATTGATATTATCTTGACTTTTCTATATTTCTTGCGTTGTTGTATCGTATATATTACTAGTCTAACAATAGTGATATAAAGGATAAAAAGAAACCATAGCGTAGAAAGAGCAGCTCTTAATGATAGCCTGCGAAGAGTCATTTCTCGAGAAGAATTTTGCTTTAACGTCAAAACAGGAATACGATGCGAAACAAAGTGTCCGGAGAGTCTTTACGGCGAGGATTGTCGTTTGCATTGCGAATGCATAAACAATAGTTCATGTGATCCCACGACCGGGAGTTGCGTCTGCGCCAGGGGTTGGGAGGGCCCCGATTGCTCGCACCCCTGCAGAGAGGGATGGTACGGACTTGGGTGCAAAGAAAAGTGCCCGGAGAAAATGAACGGTAAATAAGATACAATATCCGTATACCAAGATTAAACGCATGACGTATTGCTTGAGTATAATACATATTAAAACTGCATGATTTTTGGACCGATTAATTATTACAGTATAAGATAAATGTATTATCGCACCTTGTGCGGCAAATTGTGTTATAATAACATAAATACGAAATGTAATATTATTCGTAACGTATGATGTCGTTTGAATGTAACAAATGAGTCACGATATACTCACGGTATATTACAATCGGAGAGAAATAAAAGAGAAGAAATTAGATTTTAAATTGTAAGAGCAATTCTCCCGCTTATGGTGGCATTGTGGCATCCGGAGATGTAAATAATAACATTTTTATGGGTGTGGGTTTTCTGTTATGTACTTTATTGCGCGCAGTACATTTATTCGAAGCTAAGAAATAGGTTGATCTCTGCTTGCGCAAACGCTAACGCTAATAGTAGGCATAATAACACATTTCACTTTTTGTCACCAGTCGCTTTTATTGTCAAGCACTAAATGATTTTATTGGTTATTGACTTATCTATCTTACATTCGGTTAAAGCAATTGTGGTGAAAGGGTTAATAGTTATAATAAACGTGTCACTGAAAATTAACAATTATTATACAAAATTTTTCTATGGTATTGTTATAAATTCTTTAGTATGTATGGTGATTTTTTTTCCTTAGAAAACATGACTTGCAATCACGTTACTGGCCAGTACGTCTGCCGTCCGGGATACCTGGGTCTCACCTGCGAACATCCGTGTCCGCCTAATCGTTACGGACTAAACTGCACGGATCACTGTCACTGTAAAAACGGCGGGGAATGTCATCACGTAACAGGCTAGTTAAGAACCGCGGGTCTTCCTGAGATATATTGTACAATCGTCCGAATGCGTCTACTTGAATTTCTTTTAATACCGAGGTGTATTTCTTAATTAGGTGTATGCCAATGTCAACCTGGCTGGCAAGGCGAGTACTGTCAAACATCCTGCGCCGAGGGCACGTACGGTTTTAACTGTACGCAGCATTGCAAGTGTCAGAACGGCGGTAAATGCAGATTTAACAATGGCCATTGTCGATGTCTGCCGGGATGGACCGGGACCATGTGTACCGAGAGTAAGTGTAAAAAGCTGTAGACTGTTACGGTCAGAAAAGAATGATGTACCAAACAATATTGTACTAAAATTTAATAACTTGGCATGAGAGTCAAACGCGGTAATTAGTGCGTGTTTAATCAAAACTGATTTATTTCGAGATACAAGATCCGTTTGACTCTCATGCTAAGTTATTGAATTTTAAATTTTGAGAGTCCTTAAGGATTTTATTTAATATTATACTATATTGATAAATTATATTTAAATGTGACGTTTACCAATTTTAGTTTGTCCTGAGGGATACTTCGGTAATCATTGCATAGAGCCTTGCGAGTGCAAAAATGAATTCTTCAAGTGCCATCCAATCAAGAGTTGTATTTGCAGGAAAGGGTATACAGGTATGTACTTTATAGCATATAAAAAAGAAAGTAATTCGGCATGAAGAGTTGAGATTTCCTTGGTATCGTACAGTGACTTAAAGTGATTTAGAAATTAATTTTAGGTGAGAATTGCGATAAACAACTATTTTCTCGCAATATCCAAGAGAACGATGACGGAAGATATAAGTATATTGTTGGAGTCGTATGTGCGATTATTTGTGTAATTGGCGCTTTGTTAGCTGCATGGATGTATCGTCGTCGCAGAGTGGCTGATCTCAAGAGCGAGATAGCTCAAGTGCAATACACGGCTGAGCCTGAGAAAGATAAATTCGGCCTAGGTAACTGTACCGACGACGGAGACGATTGCATAGGTATGTTTATTGGCATGTTTATTAATGACAAAATAAAGCAAATTTTGCACGACTACTACGTGAATTTGTATGTTACTGCTCAGGAACGTTCACACAGCGATACTATCTGCGAAAGAGGGACGACTGTGTGAATAATCCCAATTTGAATGTGTATCACAACGAGGTAAACGTCAAGAAAGTTGAGCACGTCTACGACGAGATTCAGCTGCCGCGACCAGTGGCTGGATCATAAAACAATAATATTCGAGTCGGACAACTAATAAATTTCTGCCTAAATCGCGCGACAATTCAAAACTTAGCGAATCGATTTACAAGGATCCGGAATTATGCGTGAAGCTTGAAAAATCCACGCAAAGTTCTTCGTTTTCAATTGTCAAGGTTTGAAATAGAATGAGCTTTATTTACGTCCAGTCGGAAGACTCTGTCTGCTGTCTGTAAGGAGCAAGTCTGTAATTTTTGGCATTATTTTTACCATTTAAACAAATTTTTTAGTTTTTTACAACGTAATTATGGTTAATTATGAAATTAGTTTCGTAAGAATTATGTTAGATGTTACATATATACGTAAAATCTATTCGCGCGTTTATCGATCGTCCCTTGTATGGCGCAGTATTATGACGAAAGTATTACTTCGTACGTGAGACCAGAAAATTCTAAAACAAAGAAAATGTTTCTGGTATGCGCCTCTTTTAGCTTTTACTTGAGATATTATCGATCTTTCTCTCAGTAACGTATAACTGATATTTATATTGAGAAATTGCGATCATATGTATTCTAAGCAGATAAAAGATTTGCAGGATATAAAAACAAATAATAGAATTTTACGTTAAGATAAGAGAATAACCAGTGTGATAATACCATGCATTATTGAAATGTTGTTGATTAAAAAAGATATTTTAATAAAAATTTTATTACTTAATTTTATTGTGTTCACACGTAGACAATCATATTATATAAAAACACTTGTTCTACTACTCCTTTATCAAGTTATAAGGGACGTAAAGTTTGGTGCTTTAGTTGCGATATTGCTTTACATTCTTGACAATCCAAAGTCGGCTATATATAATTTACGATTCGACGTATATGATATGAAGAATAAAGTAATTACATATTTCCGGTTACACCATTTCACACATGTTCCGGTTACACAGAGGAGCACACGTATCTATTCTTAAGATTACTTCGTGCAAAGAGATATTTTTTACTATTTAAAGGAATCAATCATTGCCAGTTTTCATTATCAATGTTAACGCCTTGTAAATATTTCTGCAACGGATCGCAGTGTATTGTTTTTGTAACGATTTTTGTTAGTTCTCTCTCAGCCTCCGCGCTCGTATGATTTCTTAAATAGACAGCATGCGAAGACACGTTTTCGCCTGCGTCAAATTAAATCTCACATCAGATTTAAAATCTGATAAATCTTTGGAGGGGGTCGTGAGTTTATCTTTTACTGTCGTACCCGGCGCGTCGCGCGTACCAAAGAAGCAAAATTTATAAATCCTCTGTAAAATTGTGTAAGAAAAAAGAATGATTAAATAAAAATCGATGTTACGAGATACGTACTGTGCACCTCGCAGAAGCAGAAGACCAGCACGCCCAGTCCGATAATAATAAAGAGCAATCTACGCGAGCGATACGCGATTTAATTCTTCATGCAGCAGTACATCGCACAGCGTCAAGAGCTCGACGTCCTCGTCCAGTTCCTGATATAGGCGGAATAGGTAGATGCTATTCATTTCGCTAAACAAAAGCGCGACATTTTTCTCCTGTTTGTCGCGGTATCATAGCTGACGTTATTCGCGCCATTATCCCGTCCATCCGACTTTAACTCTCTCTCCGAGGACATCATGACGCCCAATTCGTTATCCTCGGTCAGAAGCAACCTGTTAATACAAGATTGCGCAGCGTTAAGATAGTCTCTTTAAGAATAATTAGAACAAAATGTTCAATATTTTTTAATGTCACAGTAAAAGTTTTATCGCGAAAAATTAAATAAATATTTATAAAATTAATAATTGCAATTTTCAGATGTAATGTATAAAAATCCACTCTTAGCCAATAAGTATGCTTATTTATTAAAGAATTTTTTTTTTGAAAATTTAAAGAATTTTGTGGGCATGGCTACGTAGTTTAATGTCCATATATTTCGTGGATTGTGGCTTATCGCCTAGGGGTTGTATCAAAACAGAGGCCGTGGCCATTCTTAGGCGTCTCTCCGTATTGTCTTACATTTGACTTTAGATAAGCGCCGCGGATATTACGGTTATAACGTCACGATGAATCTTAGGTAGCGAGTGAATCTTTGCTATTATATAAAAGTATAATGTTCTTTTTGGCCTTTTTATAAATATAAAATAAATTAAATCCTATCTTAAAATTGCCGTGTTAAGTCGATAGTCGAATTTATTGTTGCCTCTTTTCCGCGATGGTGATTGGTAATCTCGCTGCGCTTACATCGTGAACAACTGTCATCGCGTATTTTGATAGTTGCCTGAATAAAGGTTATTAGTGTAATAAAGTAATATGTTAATAGAAGAGAAAGAAGAAAGAAGGAAGAAGATGAAGAGTATAGGAAGGATATCTTAACAATCTTTGAAAGATTGTAAGAGTATAACTGATCAAGGAGTGCGCAGTTTCAAAAATCTCAAGTAACCATATTTTATATTATATAAAGAATATATTATTTTCAATGTTTGTTTTAATGTTTATAAGCACTTTAAGTATTGAATTCTTTTTATATTTTACAGATAAACTTGTGTGTATCCCGCTCCACGTACATTTATTATTTTAAATCAGGATATTTGGACTATGAAATACATTTTTGCTTTGTAGAGGGTGATTACGTGGCTGTATATTGGAGCGACAAATGGGTTAGAGGATACATTGAACGTCCAGATCCATCGGGGGTGAGAAGCGTAGTACGATTACTCGATTACGGTTGTTACTGGCAATTTAGCAATTCGCAATGTAGGCCATTGATATATAATTATTTGAGCCTACCCTTCCAAGCGATCAAAATCTTTTCAGCAAATATTCAGCCAAAAAACGGTAACTATGTATTTACGTTATATGTATACTCTCTTTCCAGATTATACATCTCTACTAATTCAGAATTATTTATCTTTAGATATATAATTATACTTTGATGTTACTCTTTTGCAGGTAAATGGTCGACAGAAGCTTACAATGTGGCACAAAATTGTTTCTCAAAGGGGGTTTCTCAAGCACAGATTGAATTCGCATTCAAACTAATATTTATGCAAATATTTATTTTATTGGAGCTTTTATTAATTCGACGCAATTGGCAATAATCAAAAAATTATCGTTTACACGACGTTTCGACCCTGGGGATTGGGTCCTTCTCAAGTGACTAACTGCAATCATTAACACCAGGACAGGTTTAATAAAAGATCTAACAGTAAAATCAAGGAAAAACAGAGGTGTCGTACCTATAAGCTGGCATAGAGCTAGGCTCTCCCGTGAACATCTAGATTAAGACGATTTTGACCGAAAAAGTCGTGTCAAGCTAAATTGAAAATCCTTTCCATTAAAAAGTATAAAAGAGATATAAGAAAAAGTATAAAAAACGGATAATTACAGTTAGTCACTTGAGAAGGACCCAATCCCCAGGGTCGAAACGTCGTGTAAACAATAATTATTTGATAATTGCCAATTGCGTCGAATCAATAAAAGTTCCTGTTTTAAACAATTATTGGCGGATTAACTTTCATTCTTTGACTTATTATACATCATCGACTTGAAAAATGATGTCCCTTAACAACGAGGGATTTTTTCACACGATCAATAACGAATTTGGAGGACACACCGTCACACTTTTAAAATCTTGGATAAACAATACGACGAAGGTCGGCAGAGCGAGACAACAGCTGATTTTCCTGCTCAGATGTAGACGGCATGACGTATTACCACCGCACATCCTACATTTACGCTTTAACATCGTCTTCAGGAGCCGCAACGCGAAACACAGATTTAACAAGTATAATAGCCATTACCAGAAAACCATGTTGAGTCTTGAGATTAGGGATTTAAACCATCATTTAAAATTTTTGAACTCTAAGATTAGTCACATTCAGGAGCGCCTGGCGGCTCGCTTACCGGCACGTTTTCTGGATGAGTTTTATGATGATAATAGACGAAAAATAAAAAAACTGGACTATATTGCTAAAAGTAACTCTATTAATAAGTTCAATAGATTATTCAACAAACATAACTTGTACGATTCGTTTTTCAACAATGACAGATCAAAATTGTCTATTAACATCAGCAATAGGGCTGTTCCCGACAACGTGTTTCGATTTTTGAGTCTTGGTGAAAAGTTCGGCCTACCGATCGTTCACTCGGATAAAGGAGATCGATCACGCACCGCCGTAGATATAATAAAAAACCTCAAGGTCAATAGCCATAGGATACCACGTAATGTTATCAACCCGATACGTAGCTCCATCGCAAATTCCTTGCAGGCCTTTCTAAATAAGCCCGAACACATTAGCTATATTGATCAATTTATTTTAAAAGAATTTAGAGCATGTAAGAGATTTTTGCGAGATAACGACGATGTTTTTGTGAGTAAGGCGGACAAAGGTCAGATCACGGTTCTTATGGACAAAAGCGATTATACTAACCGAATGACTGACCTTCTTAATGATGAATCCACATATAAAAAATTGAACAGGGATCCGATAAGAATGATAACTACTAAACTTGACGAACTTGTGAAGTTTTGGCATGACAATGACATCGTTGACGATCCTACTTACTATAAATTAAAGTGCACAAATGGTAACCTCCCTCGATGTTACGGGCTGCCAAAGATTCATAAGACTGGCTTTCCTCTACGCATAATCGTCTCAGCCATCGGAAGTCCGCTTTATAACGTAGCTAGCTATCTGCATGCTATCTTACATAGTTCTGTGCGCCGTACCTAACTCTTACATCAAAGATAGTTGGTCATTCGCGAGGAAAATAAAGGATCTAAAGATCAACGACGACCAGATCTTAGTATCACTCGACGTCACGGCTCTTTACACTAACATTCCGAAGAGTTGGTCTTCAGGGCTATAGAAAATAGATGGAGCGAGATTTCGTTGAACACTAAAGCTTAGCTTACAGCAATTCTTGCATGCCATTGATCTTGTCCTGAGTTCCACTAGCTTCTCTTTTAATGGCCAGGTTTATGAACAAATATTCGGCAGCCCGATGGGTTCCCCTCTTTCCTCGATCCTCGCTGACATTGTCATGGATGATCTGGAAACTCGCTGTTTAAATGCACTTGGTTTTGTCATAGCGATCTTTTTTCGATATGTGGATGATATCTTCGCTGTTGTACCCCGAGGCGAGCTTGATAACGTGCTCGACGTTTTTAATGACCTACCACCCCCGCCTTAAATTCACACACGAAGTGGAGAACAACGACTCTCTCCCGTTCTTGGATACGTTAGTTATCAGGGAAGGAAATAATTTATTAACTAATTGGTACCGTAAACCCACTTTCTCCGGCAGGTACATCAATTTTTTCTCGAGTCACCCGTTTAAGTACAAAATCAACACCATAAACAGCCTTCACTGACCGCGCGGTCCTACTCTCAGACAAACGCTTCCACCGAGAGAACATTGAGACAGTAAGAACAATCCTCCTCAATAATTCCTTCCCTGATAGCTTAATCAATAGACGCATCCAATAATAGATTAAAACAGCTCTGTCACCCACGCGATAACGATGATAGTGAACGCACCAGCGTTTTTGACGCTCGGAGATACATGGCTTTACCTTTCGTCAAGGGTCTCAGCGAGGATATACAATTCACACTAAATAAAGTAGGCCTCGACTACTGTGTACACCATCCCGAAGAAGCTTGACGTAATAATTGGGAAGGGAAAAGATAAACTCAATAAGGACCGCGAAACCGAACTTATTTATAGAATAAATTGCGGCAATTGCGATGCATCGTATATCGGGCAGACGAAGCGATATCTGAAAACGCGGATAAATGAGCACCTGAATGACATCAGGAAAGATGTGGGATGCCGTTCGGTTGTGAGCGAGCACCGCTTGTCTTACGGACATGACTTTAAATGGTCGGAAGTAGACATACTGCATAAGGAAAGGAACGTCAGGAAGCGAGAAATAGCTGAAATGTTCTTTATTAAAAATCAAGTAAATACCATCAACCTACAAAAGGACACCGAAAATCTAAATGCTATATACGACAAAGTCATATCGAGTGTATGAACCAGTCATGTTTACTCTTATAACCTTACAGCGTTCCTGATTCTATTACAGTTGCGTGCTTGCTCTCGGCCGATCGCCGTCTTTTTAAATGTGTTACTCCCGCTCGCTGTATGCGCCGTGCTTCTTAACAATGAAATTTCGCATCAACGTGCTCCGCGAGTTCGAACATGTAATTATCCGTTTTTATACATTTTCTTATATCTCTTTTATATTTTTTAATGGAAAGGATTTCAATTTAGCTTGACACGACTTTTTCGGTCAAAATCGTCTTAATCTAGATGTTCACGGGAGAGCCTAGCTCTATGCCAGCTTATAGGTACGACGTCTCTGTTTTTCCTTGATTTTACTGTTAGATCTTTTATTAAATTTGTCCTGGTGTTAATGATTGCAGTTAGTCACTTGAGAAGGACCCAATCCCCAGGGTCGAAACGTCGTGTAAACGATAATTTTTTGATTATTGCCAATTGCGTCGAATTAATAAAAGCTCCAGTTTTAAACAATCATTGGCGGATTAACTTTCATTCTTTGATTATTTTATTATACAAAATTACGGGGTAAGTAATTTTTATCTGATCTCCGAGAATCTCTTGGCAGGTGTACAAATTAATTGAAATTAATTGATTTTTTTTTAAAGCTAATTTCTCTTACTGAAGAACTGGTAATGAACGGACATGCTGAACAAGTAGCATGGGAGCAGATGAAGCCAGAAACACTTGAATCCATCTGTACATAAGAGTTGTAAAAAACTACAATTTTCAGGTTTCCTACCAAATTATTCACGTATAATTTACGGTTCTTAAAATTAGTCAGTATGGACTAGAATTTAGTACAATCGCCATTGATAATCCCCTTTAATCGCGTCAAATTGATTTCGCGCTTTTTGACTTCTTTACTCATATACTTCCTCGTAACATGACTGAAATCGCTGTGAATACTCTGACATACATATTTCTTAATGGTTGGTTATTTACGTAGAGATATAGTAAATAACTCAGTATATATATCATTCTAACAATGAACAATAAGACTATATTTCGCTGTACAGAAGACATACAGATATTTTGATCGCGTTTAAGTAGCATTTATAGTACTCCCTTAAACATTGCTCAGAAAGAACGCACTTCTGTAAGCACAAAACTCGTTTCAAACGAGTTCTGACAAGTACAAAAGATTTGATTTAGTCCGAACGTAAGAACCTTTTTTACAATACTTCTCCGAATTCTATTGGCCGCGATATTTTCTCTCTTTTATCTGAGAAACTGAATTCTTGTCGATAATGTGCGAGACAATTCTTTCAGATAATTTATATAATTATTCATAAAACTGCTTTCATTGTAAGCGCCTTGAGACTGTCGTAAAGAAAATGCAACCGTGCTTAACCCTTCTACGTCTTTATTATACTTTTGTATATATTGTAAAATAGTTTTCCCATTGTAGAATATTTATATTTAGAAAAGAGAGAAATTTATGAACATTTTCTATCATATGGATCGTAGAGTAGAAAACAATATCTTTACCTTTTACAAAGTAGTATCACATCTAAACTAGAATGTTGTATCGAATAACTCAGACAAATTAGGAAATTCGTTTCTACGTGACTTATCTATTTCTGATTGGGGACGATTCGAGAACTTATTGAAATAATTTCAATTTCCTTTCACGTTTAAATTTAGGTCATCGTAGATTAAACTTGTTACCGTAGTAGTTGTTGTTAAATGTCGCATTTTATTTAACGTCCCGCGTTATTTTTTCAAACTATTTAAAGGTTACTAATTCATTTAAAGATTTGTCTTACAAACATTATTTTTCAGTAATTTGTAACTGTTCTGCACAACTTCACTATAGCATAAATTTACTTTATGCTTGCTAATTATTTTCTTAATTTTACCTTACCGCAAGTTTTCTTACACATCTTTTATACGCCTTGTGTAAAATATAGCATACGCAGTACAGCAAAGAGAACAGTTGTGCTAAGATTTAAGCCATTGTTTTGTATTGTAGAACAGGAATAAAGATGTTTGTAAATAGCCAATTGTCGCGTAAAAATTTTCTCACCCGTATTTTGCTAATTTATGAAATGAACAGGTGATTTTTCGGTATTGCGTTTTCCAGATTTCATTTAGCAATTTCCCGATCAAGCATATCGTGTCTAAATATCTATGTATCGTTACTGTTGATTAAGAAATCCAAAGAACTACATTTTTTTCAATTTAGTACAAATAATAGTACGTATAATCTTGTCAACTTTTTACTCTTTTTTTTAAATTTTTTAAATGTCAAACTATCGAATTCCAGTCCAAAACGCACGATACATTTCATATATAATCTTCTTTACACATGTGCATGTGTTTATAGTAAAATTTATTTCTATATACATATATAGATATTTCTACATACAGAAGTGTTATGTTTACACATTTTTTATATTCGAAATGAAACGGGTATATAATTAATTGGAAGCGTCAGACAGAAGAAGAGGAAAGGCTGAATTTACAGTAAGCGGCGCGGCCGAAGTCGCTTAACCTATGTAAAAATAATCCTCTGACCTCTGAGATCGCCAGATTAACGCTTCTTAATTTTTATTTATAGGGAATTTTAAAAATAAGGTTTACAGAGTACAGAAATGACTTTGCGCGAAGATTTCATGCAACGAATTAATAATTAAATTATTATTGAGATCACGCAACAAAATTCTCAGGAAGTGTGTATTGTAATAAGTTTCCGTATTACATGGATGTCAAGGTGGTATTATCACGCAAGGACGATATTTTAAATGCATTACTAATTGTGTCATTTTATTCATATTTGTACAATGACAAATCCGTTGTTATCTATACCTATTTCATGTTCCATTTTAATATTTGTTGGTAAGGAGGTTCGCCTATTATCACTTCTGTCCTACTGTAAATCTTATTTTTTAAAGTTTCCCATAAGTAAAAATAAAAAAAATCAACATTTTTTTATTATTTTTATTTGTAAAATATACTCTCGCAGTTTGTCGGTTAAATCCTGGGACACCCTGTATATGTATATAATATTAATTGTATAATACATATATTGTACAGGGTAAGTCACTTAACAATAAGACCGACCACCCTAATAACTCCCACAGTTTTGGAGATAGAAAGATGTACTTTAAGGAAAAGTTGTGTGGCATCAAGGAGGACATCTTGTGGAGATAACATTTTTTCCCAGGTGGAGGTGCTTAGAAGATTTGAAAGTCATTTATTTTTATTAATGGTACTATGCATTTCAAACACCTATGACTACTTCAGTCATACTTTTCCAAGCCAGTTTCAATGGTCATGGATATTCAAGGTCATGGACATGAGAAAAGTTGAAAAAAGGAATCCTGAATGTTTCCGAAACATTCAGAATACTCGCTTCCAAATACTCGCTGTTTTATTAATTCAATCAAACCGAAATGTTATTATTTATGTTTAATGCGTGATCGTAATCTGTGTTACTTTATTTAAGCTCCAAAGGTACTAATAATTCAAAACTACAGATGTTCAAAATGGTGACCAGTTGCCATCCACAACAAGACTGTCTAAATCGATCACCCACAGACTGCGTTATACGTTAAATTGTCCTGGACAATGGTAGTACAAGCTCGTTGTATGCGTTCTTTCATGTCTTCTTTCGTAGTCGATGCGTCACGATATATACCTACATCTGCTTTTAATTTCCCCCATAAAAGAAATTGGTAATTATGCATTTTAGGGGATGCACCTCCGATGACCTTGACATACGTTGTCAAGGTCACCCTTCTGAGTGACCTTTAGAAGGTTTTAGCCGTCGCTCGTTTTTTATTAAAAAGTTATTAACAAAGAAAGTTTGAAAAATTTAGCAGTTATTTTGAGTATTGAAAGGCATAAACGACTAATATGTATGTGAAAATAGTACATGTATGAACGAAGGAAACTTATTTAAAGCAGCGAATTGTTAGTATATTGAATAGTTTTTTTGTTAAAGCAGAGAATAGTTGGTATAGAAAAGTATATATACAATTTTATATGTTAGAAAGTATAAATATAATGTATTCTCTGCTTTAATTTAATCAAAAGCATAAACTGTTATCTGCTTTATATGAAGCAGTGAATCGCTGATATACTGAACAGACTTTTTGTTAAAGCAGGGAATAGTTGGTATAAAACTGTACGTACAATTAAAGATAGTTTACAATTATAATCATACAATTATTGTTAGAGCAGAGAATACTTTATATTTGTGCTTTCTAAGACATAAAATTGTATACTATACCTTCTTATACCAACCATTTCTCTGCTTTAACAAAAAGATTGTTCAATATATCAGCGATTCACACTGCTTTAAATAAAGCAGATAACAGTTATGCTTTTGATTAAATTAAAGCAGAGAATACATTATATTTGTGCTTCTGACACATAAAATTTAACAAAGACTGTTTATACATCAACGATTCACTGCTTTTAAATGACTTTCCTTCGTTCGTATGTACATGTAGGTACTATTTCCACGTACATATTATTGTTATGCCTTTCAATACTCAAAATAACTGCTATATTTTTCAAACTTTTTTGTTAATAACTTTTTAATAAAAAACGAGCGACGGCTAAAACCTTCTGAAAATCACTCAGGAGAGTGACCTTGACAACATATGTCAAGGGTCAAGGTCATCCGAGGTGCATCCCCTAAAATGCATAATTACAAGAAATTTAATGGCGTGTAACGCAGTCTGCGGGTAATCGATTTAGACAGTGTCTTGCTGTGGACAGTCACTGTTTTAAAAATTTGTAGTTTTGAATTATTAAATAACCTTTGAAGCTTAAATAAAGTAACACACAGATCACGATCACGCATCAAACATAAATAACATTTCGGTTTAATTAAATTATAATAAAACCGCGAGTATTCTGTTTCGGAAACATTCAGGATAACTTTTCCTTTTTCCAACTTTTCTCATGTCCGTGACCTTGAATATCCATGATCATTGAATTGTCTTGGAAAAAACTTCAGTCGTAGGTGTTTGAAAAATTCATGGTCCTATAATTTAAAAAAAATTAAGATGACTTTTAAATCTCCTAAGCACCTCCACCTGGGAAAAAAATGTATACCTTAACAAGATGTCCCCTTTTACTTGAAGCATTTCTTTCCATCTCCAAAACTGTAGGAGTTATTCGGGTGACCGATCTTAGGTAACTCAACCTGTATGTATTGTATACACATAGTATACATAGAAAACATTATGTATTTTTAATGACAATGTACATGTTATTAAAAATATATGTTTTAGATTTTAGAATAAATGGCGCGCGCGCAGCGCGCGCGCTTTGTATTAATCTATTATAGGAAAAAAGCTAAATGGCGCGCGCGTAGCGCGCGCTTGTAGTGTTCTAGTTATATAAATTAATGGATAGTTTTGCAATATATACTATCGTTGAATGCGGTTAATTCATGAATCCAATTATATATCCAATTAAATCCAATTATATATTATATATGTACTATGTAAATGGTTAGTACATGTAAAAAGCACCTTATTTATTTTAATACAATATTATTTCTATAGATATTAATGTTTAATATATATCTTTTCTTTGATAATACTATTTCTGATAATAAAATTTCTTTTATAACAATTTTGCATAAAATTTTGTCAACTGTATCAGTATAACTGAAGGGTTGGTTGACAGTTTTTAGAACAATATATATTATACATATATAAATCGTTCTTTTTTATAGTAGTCTGAATCAAATTTGAACAGAAAGCAAGGGGAAACTACTGTGCTAATTTCTTCCCACGAGCATCCATCAAAATGGATCACAACACATCTGCAAAGATGTTATGACTAAGAAGAGAATCAAATTTTGGGAATCTTTTTTTCACACATGCTATATCTACTTGTCATGCTATTTTTTACACTGTAGATTTAGATATAGTATGTGTAAATAGAAAAACTTAAGCAGATATTCACGGGCTTACATACATATTAACATATACTAAAAATAACATGTTAACTATTCTGTTCAGGCTCTTAAGACTGTACTTAAGATGATCTTAAATATAAGAATTGACTATGAATATTGGCATTATATCCTGTTTCTATTACATCTTTGTATTGTGTATACGCTCATTAGAGTTCAGTGGATAAGCTTTACTTTATATCACGTTATATCAGTTATCTTTTTTTAGAAAGAAAATATGATATCCAATTATCATTCTTCACATTGCGAGAGTGAAGGTCGCTATCCTTATACTGACAGAGGAGTGGATTATGTTGATTTTATCTATCAATTTGTGAAGGATAGCAATGGATCCGCAAAAGAGTATGAATTTAAGAATACTACTCACATAAGTAATATTTGTAATTGTAATTTGATCTTATCTATTTTTATATCTATAGTTTAGTTATGCTTGCTATACATATACATATAAGGTAGCAGTGTGGTCTAGTCACTAGTGGTAGAGCACTAAACTTGTAAAACCACGAGAAATCGGGTTAAAGTCCACTTCATCACAGAAATTTTTATATTTCAAACTACGACCCCCCGTATGAGAAATAAAGAAAGGATTCTCGTACGGAGAATTAACTGGGCTCTGTCTTTCGGAAGAGATGTTAAAGCTGTGAATTAGTCCACACATATATCACACGCAGGAACTTCCGAGGAGCGCTCTTCCTAATTATTAATCTGTTCTTATTGAATTTTTTATTGTCACGTTGTAATTATAATATAAATATATTCATAGCGCATTTAAAAATAAAAAACATAGTATTTCAATAAAAGAAATTCAATAAGAATAGATTTATAACTAGGAAGAGCGCTCCTCACAGTTAAGATCCTGCGGACATGTGATAAATCCTGTGCCTGAGCGATGCGATCGTCATTTGTAATTGAATGCTATATCAATATATAAAATAGTAAAAAAATATTAAATAACAAAAAATATACATTTTAAAATACTAGTCATTTAGAAATGTTAATGTAACTTTTCTAAGTATTAGTTTATAATATAGACAGCTTCTATAGAAATTTTCTGAGCTCAAATTGGATTTTACATTATTGTTCGTCGTTTTCATTCATCGTTGTTTCGCTTTTTCCTTTTTTTTTTTCTTATGCCGATATTCATAGTTAAATCTTATATTTAAGACCATCTTAAGTATCGTAGATTGGTTTATGACATCTTAATATTGTACTTAAGACGGTTTTAAATATACGATTCGACTATGAATATTGGTCTATATGTGCAGCCCAGTGTAGCCGAAGCTAAAATTCGTGCGCGGCTTCGGAAAGAGAAGCGAGCCGAGCTAAACCGAGCTGCCGAGCGATGCGAAAGATGCGGAAGAATTGGTGCGCTTCTCATTTTGAAGCAGCACGAATCTTGTTTCGTCATTTGATGTAATAAAATAGGTGAAACCCACTGACATATACTTAAATATCTCATTGCTGGTTTCCTTCTCATTCTTGTCTGGCCCACAGTGTGGTAGAGAGTGGGGTGTATGAGGCACAATCCGATCAAAATAGAGTCTTTTAATATGGGACTCTCTAGATCAAAAAGTTAGTCGATAATATTATTACAATATAGTGACTTCTTTAGAAAGTAACTTATCTTTAGAATATCTTTAGCTTATGTTTAGAAAGTAATAGATTTAGTTTGTTTTATTAAAATTATTTTATTTTAATTGTTTAAATTATGCAGGGCCCATGTCGTTTGCGCTACGCTGTATAAAATCGATGCACATGCTCACAAGGCTATACGTGAAAACAATTTAAAAACATTATACAAATATATGTACAAACATCATAAAATATTTATTTTGACTGATAAAATATTTTATATGTTAATTATACATATATTATTACATCTTTAATGGATAAATATATTTTGTCGATCAATGTGTTGATTCTTTTCATTGTTGGATAACTTCGTATACGGCAGTCATTATAGCATACTAGAGCAGAGTCAGCATGCATATCTGTCTCTGTCGAATACATTCTGATACAACCACAGATACTATATAATTACATAGCGTAATTATATAGTAGGTGTCTCTTTAAATAAATAGATGACTGTAATATTAAGGTTTTGCATACGTACAATAAAGAAATTGCAGTTTAAATTAAAATATTACAGTTTTTTTATAACTATCATAAATTTTTATTTTACTGATTTAAATTATAAGTCTAATTTATGAGAGACACATCACATATATGATATAAATATGAAATATATATATAGAGGAAAGTCCCCGATTATGAGATACCACATTTATTTTGTGTGATTGCCGGAAGTCTATGCGCAGAATTGAAAAATATAGTAGGTCATTTTGAAGGAAATTTAATAAGCTTTAAGATGCTGAAATGTAAAATTTAATTTAAATATTAATTTTTCTAAAAATTAGAAAAATGTAAATAATGAGCTTTCAGAAAAATCGAAAAGGTGTGCTCCTAATATGAGAGGCTCCGAGAAATTGCTAATAAAGTGCAAAATACATCATATTGCAATTAGAAAACTTTATTTAAAGTTTTTGAAAGACAAATGTAATGGAGAAGCATATTTGCAACCATCGTAAACCCACTTATACCCAATATTATACCTAATTTTCCCTCTCCACCCTTCTAACTCAAATCAAGGTCAGTACACACTTATAATTTCGTATAAACCTTCCCTTAACGTTAATATAGTATTTTCTCTTATTTTATTACTGTACAATAACTTTCATACTCCAGCAACCCAAGAGTACCCTGAGTATCTCATGTTACGAACCCCACGCCTTGCGGTTTCGCGATCACCAAATCTAATCTCTAAAATTGAGCAACTCAACATATCCCGTATTTTCCTATTAATACGACCTTAGTCTATCGCTGCATGCAGAACTTATTGCCAAATATTTATTAATTATATAATAAACAAGGTTTAAACACTCATATCCATGGCACTTTACAACATCCAATTTTACAATTTCTTTCTCTGCAACGACTACACGCACGATCAAACAATGAATTTTCCACTAAATAGGTTTTACCTCAAGGGCAATAAGTTCATGGTGGAACCAACAGATAGGGCCTATTAGTTTAGCAGAAACCTCGCTATCGCATATTAGGAGCCTATCTCATAATAGGGGACTTTCCTTTATATATATTATATAATTACCGATTTTATTTATCCCTAAACAAATTTAATTATACAAAACAATGAAAATGTTACATTTATAATAATATTTATGTAAATAATGAAAATATATGTACATTTGCGCGAATCACTCACTGCTAAGTCTCTTTATTCATTCCCTTTATTTGAGGTTATACATCTCTGTAACATGTATTTATTATCTTAATGTCGACTTGCGTCTTGCGTCTCGTCAAAACAATTTCTTTTTCTTGTAATATAAAAAATTAATAACATATTGTATAACACCTTTTTCTTAATTTATATGATATAAACTAACGTTATATAAATTTTTGCACAAAATAAACGGGAAATTTTGTGTAAAAAGTCAACATATACATATTAAATTCGTAATACATCCTTTCTTTTTTGTCATATGCAAGCAAAGTGAATAATTAATCGTCATTATAGACATTACAACGTTAGTTTTATCGGCTCTATTTCGTTAGTCGGGACCCGTCTTTGGTTTTTCATCATCTGTATTTCTAATAGCCTCTTTAATTGGGAAAAACTCGCAGCACTGAGTGCAATTTTATTGTTGTAATATTATAAAAATCAGTTTACATATTTTTAGTGTTTAATGTTCTACTGGCAAAAATTTGTCAAATTAAACACAGTAGAACATTAAACACTGAAAATATGTGAACTGATTTTTATATTACAACAATAAAATTGCACTCAGTGCTGCGAGTTTTTCCCAATGGAAGACGCTATAAAATATTTAAACAAAAAAAAATTAAGCAAATTTAAAGTACGACCATATAAGATAATAATCAAAAATTAAAGGAACGCCATAATCGGTCGGGACTGGATCTTGGTTGTCCAATAAAATTATTTGTGAATTTAATGTACAATTCATTACTCTAGCAAACCACACGCCGTTACTTACGGACTTAAACGTTGCTACAACTAAAGCTCGAAAGAGTAATCTCACATAATTAAATTAAAAATCAATTTAATCGTCCACTAACACTCGTTAGCATATTCGAAAAAGGACGGGATATTGAAGGATATAGAGTAATAAAGAAAATGTTGCGATAAATAATCCTGGCTGGGGTGTTACCTTGAAGCAACGAGTCGATTGACCGTAATGGTTTTCATGTTCTATTTATTATAATTGCTCTTATACCATTATATGCATGTATAATTTTTTATAAGTGTGCATTTCTCCTCAAACTTCGTCCGCTCGGTAGTCGAACTTTTACATACGATTTCCTAAATAAGGAATAAAATGTTTTATTTCGATAATATGTAAATCTACATATGTATTATGTATTTGTATTATAAACTCTTAAATAAACATATTTTAATGAGAACATGTTTACTCCGTTACATTTTTAACGCGCTGTAAATCTTATTATATATCATAAAAACCCTAATTACTATTTAGAATATTACCCGAATTTATATACAATGTCGTAAAAATTCTTAAATCTTGTTAATTTTACTATAATCTTTTAATCAAGTTTCTGAATATGTTTTTAAAACAGTTATTTGTACGGATATTAATTTGCTATATTAACATGTATCGTTTCAGAATGAGATTCAAATCTCGAAAGAAATAAATGGAAGACTAACATGCAGGTTTTCGCCAAAATGCACGGGCATAAAAATTAATAAAAATATATATGCATGTATTATAAAATCTTTTATGCATGATGTATTATATTGCATATGCATCATATTGCATGTATTATATATCTTTTGCAAGCTGGCTATTAAGTAAACGCATGCTGCTGCGTTTCCGACATAACGCAAGCATACGCTTTTTTTTTTTTTTTAGCAAATGTAGCAATTTGCATCAACGATATTTTCAAAATGTGTACACTGCCGGCCAAAAGTTAGGCCAGCAGTAAACAGCATTAAAAGACTTATTATAGATTATATATTACTAAAAAATTTACTTTTATTGATGTAATTTGTATTTACGTTAGAGGTAAATAATTATTTTGTAATAAGAAAACATAGAAATTTAAGTAAAACAAAAATAACTTGAATTTAACACACTTTAACAAAAAACTATTAAATTTTCTTTTCATCAAAAAATGCTTTCTGTTCATCATCCGCTAACTAGTTATGTAATGGTACAACCATTGCAAAATGCTATTAATAAATTAGTAGAAAGAATGTCACGACTTGTAAAAATGGTCAACAAAACCAAAAGTGCATTTTTTTAATAAAAAGAAAGTTTAACAGATTTTTGTTAGTTTTTTTATATTACAAAATATCATTTACCTCTAATAATATCTAGCTTTTTAATGCAATATATCCAAACTTCTGGTCGGCACTGTATATGACCAACATATACTCTTTCAAAAATTTAATGACGTCCGTACTTTTGTCTCGAGGCCCCGGCCGCGCGCCGTGGTTTCACATTGCGCAAACTGATAAAATTATGGAATACGCAAAATTCAACGTAATGTCAGCGATTCTTTAGGTTCTTTATTGTATAGTGGCACTGAGGAATCGTATATATAAGGAATGTCGACTCGTCGACTGTATATCGGAAAAGTTCACTTACCAATTCTTGATACGAAAACATTGTTACTTCAACTTGATATTAAGACTAACACTGTTGTGGCTGTTACTTCAAGTGACATCAAGTTGAAGTAACAATGTTTACGCATCAAGAATTGGTAAGTGAACTTTTCCGATATAAGTACAGTCGACGTCACTCTTTATTCGTGGATATATTATTCGCGCGGTTAACATATTTGGTATGACCACATTTCTTTATTCGCAGATAGATATTTCAATATTCGCGGATATATAAATCATCACAAAAGACTTATCTCCGAAATGTTATACAATAAACTTCAGAAAAACAATTTGAATGTACGTCCAATACTAAGAGGTTCTACATCATGCCAATGTCTCTACTGTAAACAATTTTTTATTTACCTTATTTATTTCTTTTATTAACTTAGCACACATTATTTACCTTTACTGTCTTTCTTTTAACCTTATTTATATTACCCTATCGTTCGCTATCGTTCGTCGGATTTAGTTATTTAGTGTAACGTTAAGGTAGTTTGTCCGTGACAATACTGTCAAATTAAGTTAATGATAGACAAATGACATATAGTATTTGGCTGCGACTACTGTCCGCGTTATGCATGTGTGTGTAAGAATCTCATATGTACAGATATATTCACACTAATTGTATGCTATTAAATTTTCATATGTTAGCTGTCATATGCGTTCCCTATTATCAGAAATTGCTTGAGAAATTGTAATTAATTATCAATTACTTCGAAACTAGATGGTCAAAGGTCTTGTATTTTTGTAAGTATATTTTTACAAGTCTTTTCTATCGTTCTCTCGTTTTTCATAAAAATTGTAAGATTAGTTTGATAACTACAATTAAAAATGTGGTATTGGAAGCCGTTTTCGTACCTGTGATGCATGTAAAAAGTACTAACTTTGATTTCAATTATCTCAGCTTTGGTATGATCAATCTTTTTCTAATTGCACAGGTGTGTAGAGCGTGTTTGCATTAATATGCTGTTTAAATTTTAAAAGATTCCTAAGAAAATGGGTTTAACGGACAAACTACCTTAAGCTTTTATTTTGCACATTGACGCATTAATTTATTTTTCTTTATTTTTCTTGCAGTTTTAACAAAGTGTTAAAACTGCAAGAAGATTTTTGTGCTCTATGAGCGGTTAATTTTTAGTATGTGACAGGTATATATTGTCTTCTTTTCTCCGCTCTTTGTTCCTTGTGCGTTTTATTTTTCATGTAACATGATTTCGTTGTTATAGCAAACTCTTGATAAGGACACAAAACCAGTGTCGAAACGTCGACTTTGAATTAATGTAATACCACGATATTAAACGTCAGTTTGGTCAAATAATTCTTCTTGTTATTTTTCTATATTTTCTCGTGTTCTGACTTCTTGGTTGCATTGGGTGAGTGAATTTGTATTCTACATTATTAAGCAAGTTAATACTTGCTTAATAATGTAGAATTAAAGGAAAATAGAAAAGGCAATGGATGATTATACGAATCAATTTAAAAAGCTGCAACATGTACAGCAGAGCAAAATAACTACATTTTTTCAAGCCAGTTAACAACAAAAATTAATTAAAATTGTATATTTAATACATAAATTCATTATGTACATTGCATGTTTTATTATAAATTCAAATAAAAATAATAATCTTGTCTTAGATTTTTTGTTTAACTTAATTTTTCTTGGAACGTATCCCATACTATCATACATTTAACTATGTATTTCATATTCGCGGATTCCGTATTCACGGCAGTTGTCAAGTATTTAAAACCCCCGCGAATAAAGAGTGTCGACTGTACAGTACTGCATATGTATCTAACAATTTCTCAAAACTCGCTTTGCAGACCTCTCACCTCTGCACTAAGTGATACCGGAGATATCACTTAACTCACAGGCTCGCCTCATATACTAGCGCGACGGTTTTTGATTACGAGAAAGTAGGTTCTGGCGCGTGATAGCCGCGTTATTAGCGTTTGCGGTCGCCGAGCTATGTCTTTGCGCTTATCGCGAGTTATTAATTGTTGTGGTGGAAATTATTAAATTATTAACTTTTATATTTTATTATTAAGTTTTTGATAATAAAAATTAATGCAATATTAAGTACAGTTTTGACACCACGATTTATTACTTATCTAATTTATATTAAAAGCTTTAATAATTAAATATTTAAAGTTTATGTTTTATTAAAAATTAAATTATGTAAATTAATATAAAATATTATAAATGTTTATATATACTCCTAAAAATTGTCTAAAGCGGTGCAGGAATACAAACAGACCTTATTATGCATAGAAAGTTGCAGATTTCAGCATAGTTTAATGTAAAAATGTTGAATACATGTCGCATACTTACATGTAAAAAGTTGTAGTTTTGTCATAAAAATTTCTACGTAAATTTATGAAAAACTACAAACATGACCCAAATCGCGAACTTTTAACTTAAAAATTACGTAAAAATAGTTTGGAAAGTTGTAATTATATTAGAAGAAATTGTAGTTTTTACGTAATTTTCGCGTAAAAAATTGGAAAATTATTTCTACCAGGGTAAGTTCAGAATTAAATTTGCATTTTACACTTACCTATATTCTTGCACGTAAAATGTAGCCGATCTGATAAATAAATGGGAAATAGTTTAAGCACGTTTTGTTTTGATGAACTCTTATTACATTACGTATCAGGCAATTCGGACAAATGCGTTCCGAAACCACCACATATTCTACGTCTCACCCCCACTCTCCGGCAGCTAAACAATATACAGTTTTTCGCCTTTTTAAGCGAAACCGTGACCTAACAAACGTTTTAATTAGTTTATTCGGAACTAACAAACGATTCCGCATCGATTTACCCCGGTTTGAACCGAAAATTGTAAAGAATTCTATTGTATATTTACCGGCTAAATTAACACTAAAAATTATTTTCGTGATTACGTAAAAACTATTAACTAACAAACGTTCTAATTAGTCTATCAATCAATAACAAACAATTCGTAAAAAAAAATATCAAAAGTTGAAGTTGTCCGGCTAACTTCAGTGAGCTTTAGCATATGGCTCCTGCACACAGGACGCGGTAACGCGGCAACGCGGTGACCAATCACCGTCTGCCTTTCCGTACTACTTTCGGAAATATTACGAAAAGGTAAGACGGTGATTTGTCACCGCGTTGCCGCTTTGCCGCTTTGCCGTGTTACCGCGTCCTGTGTGCAGAAGCCATTAGATCTTTGTATCGCTGATTACCTCAATCCGTCATCGTCACGGGAAAAATAACATTGAATTTCTCCAATTGTTTCAATATTATTAAATTATTGTGATGGTGGAATTGTTATTGCAGGGAGAATTGCGCAATATTTACTATATGTAAAACGACGCGTCGAAGAACTGCCTTGCGGAGTATAGTAATGTCTTTTTGATGCAAAAAATGCCACCGTTCGTCAAAAGAGACACAAATGCCTTTCCTAAACTGCGTAACGAAGAAATGCCACCGAGCATTGATGCAACCGAGTCGGACGTATCTTTCTTTGGTACAGATGGTTACGAAAAAAGTTTCAGTGAGTATTACCGTAATCTTTTACTCCGTTTACTTTTTCAATAATAATGATCAATATATTTTAGTCCCAAGTTGCGTTGCAAATTTAAAATTAATTGTTAGCACGTTTAATTGTTAGATGGCTGCTAGATTTTGATTGCAGGCACATATACTGTGTATAATGTATAACTTATTCTTTTCGCCAAGTATTAATTGAAGCTTGTTATTATTTCCAGCAACGGAGAAGATTGCAACCAAAAGTGCATCAGAGAAGACTGGAATTGAAAAGGAACTTAAGAAGTTAGAAACTAGCATCGTAGAAGGGATAGGAATACCACCATGGGGTCTTGTTGCTATTTTAATAGGTAATAAAATATGCGCCTTTTTTTCAAGAAGGCGACTTCTAATTTCAATCAATCAATAAAAATCAATGTTTATTATATAGATATAGACAGAAAAATTAAACTTAGGTATTTTGTGAATAATGTAACGTTAAATATACCAACTAAAATAATTTATTTCTAAGTTGATGTAAGTATTCTAAAGAAAATATGGATAACGAAGAGATATTTAATCTTGTGTATTTGTCATATACTCGATAAAATGTGTATTTTCTTCAAATGAATTTATATTACATAATATACAGGGTGTCCCGCAATAGGATGTACATAGCTTAAGAATGTGTTCTTGACGTTATTTTAAGCCGAAAAGTTCTAATAAACATGTAGCCTAAAATCAAACGTTACATCAAAGTTATTGGCACTTACGTTCGAAAAATAACACTATTTGTAAGTGAGTCAAAAATTTTATTAAATAAGTACATCAGTTAAAGTTTCACAAAATTAAATGTCGCAGTTACATATTATTTTCAAAATGACCTCCTCGATTAGCTTATTATTAGGCACATTCTCGCCCTTCGTGAAATTGAGGTGACGGAACTCATAACAATGTCGGGATCGTTTTTGATGATATTGGAAGCATGAATTATTCAATTCAGCAAATCATCTGGTGTTCGACTTTACCAAATACACCAATGACTTCATATGGCCCCAGAGATTGTAATCCAGGGGCGTTAGATCCGGTGACCTGGGTGGCCAATTAACGGGACTCTGGCGCCCTATCCAAGGATTTTCAAAGTTTTTGTTTAGAAATGCAGTTACCACCCTGCCAAAAGTTGGGGGTGTTTCATCCTGCTGTATCCTGTCTGATGTTTACGAAGTCATTGGTGTATTTGAACTGGTAAAATCGAACACCAGAGATGATTTGCTGAATAATTCATGCTTCCAATATCATCAAAAACGATCCCGACATTGTTATGAGTTCTGTCACCTCGATTTCACGAAGGGCGAGAATGTGCCTAATAAGCTAATCGAGGAGGTCATTTTGAAAATGACATGTAACTGCGACATTTAATTTTGTGAAACTTTAACTGACGTACTTATTTAATAAAATTTTTGACTCACTTACAAATAGTGTTATTTTTCGAACGTAAGTGCCAATAACTTTGATGTAACGTTTGATTTTAGGCTACATGTATATTGGAACTTTTCGGCTTAAGATAACGTCAAGAACACATTCTTAAGCTATGTACATCCTATTGCGGGACACCCTGTATAATTATGTACGTCAAATCTGTACCGAAATTTGATTATAATGTGTATATTTTTATATTTCTTTTCTATATAGGAGTAGGCATAATTGTTCTCGGAATCTGCTTTTGCTGTATACGAAGATGTTGTCACAAACGACGCTCCAAAGATGGCAAAAAGGGATTAAAGGGCGCGGTGGACTTAAAGTCCGTGCAGCTTTTAGGGAGCACGAACAAAGACAAGGTATGTATAGAGTGTGCCGTGACTTTATGTAGATATTAGAATACACTCTACACTCGTGGAATCCACTTCGATATGTGAAGGTCCAGCCGGATATAGAAAAATTGACGGACAATGCTGAAGAACCAGACGAAGCTGAGAGTAAGCAAAGCGAAGTTAAGCTTGGAAAACTACAGTATAAGGTACAAACTGCTTCTTAATTATCTTAATCGTTCTTAATCTTTCACCCATACTTGCTACGTAGAAAATGAAATAAGTGAGTCATCTAAAGTTAAAAAATTATTTTAAATGAATTGATGTTTGATTTCAGCTCAACTACGATTTTTATTTGAACAGTCTCGTCGTAACAGTAATACAAGCGGAAGGACTCCCGGCATTGGATATGAGTGGCACGTTAGATCCATATGCAAAAGTGTATTTATTACCGGATAAAAAGAAAAAATTCGAGACAAAAGTTCACAGAAAGACGTTAAATCCATTCTTTAATGAAACTTTTACGTTTAAGGTCAGTTAAGAATTGCAATGTCTCTATAAATATATCTATAAATATATCTATAACTTAATAGGAATTCCAATTAATTTTACATATATTTATATTATATATAATTTTAACATGGAATACAATCTTTAGAAAACATCTCAAATTTATTTATATAATCTCTAATTTAAATGTGAAAATTGTTATATATAGATATATAACATTATATATATTATACATATATATAATGTTATATATATGTATAATAATTTGTTTTAATACTTTCATTAACATATTTGTATATAGAGTGTTCCTTATGCCGATGCTATGAATAAAACTCTGGTTATCGCCATCTTCGACTTTGATAGATTTTCGAAACACGATCAGATCGGTGAAGTAAAGGTACCACTTTGTCAAATAGATCTAGCGCAAACGATTATAGAATGGAGGGAACTACAGAGTGTCGAAGGTGAAGGTGGGCAGGTGAGTCAATCAAATGACTAATTAATTGTGAGACAATAATATGTACATATGTTGATACATATATTGTATCCTATTTTTATATATTGAAGAATTTGTATTTTTCTTTGCTAAAATAAAGGAAATGTCTAGTTATAGCAATAATTAACAATTCAAAAATCGATATATTGCAATTAAATATAAGTTGATATTTATATTGTCGTTAACGTTAGCATTCGTTTAGTTTCGTACTATTTTTGTGTCTGTTTAAACTTCTTGTACAGCTATACAGTTGCGTGCAAAAATTTCAAAAAATTCACGTATACAGCTCTTTATATGTATACTGTATCGACAAAAAAATTTAAATATTTTTTTGAAATATATTTGTCAATTATTTACAAGTTAAATAGCGTGTTAGCTCAAGTTTACATACAGAAAGTAACCCGATACGCGATTTAATAAGTTTGACCGATTATGCCCAAACGAGACTATAGAATGAATCTTTTCCTTAAAGTGTCCTTTAAATTAAAAAAAAAACCCCGTTTGTGCCCGTTTTTGCCTGTTGAAAAGATATTGATCGTATAATAATATAGGTATTTTCATGTATAATAGACGGTTAAAAGGGGATGCCAGGATGATGATCGAGAAAGGCTATTTATGTGAATCTGTTGTACAAAATGTCTTGAATTAACAACACAGGTTAAAGCTCTCGAAAATACAAAACTAAATATGACAAGGCAAATGAGAGCCAAACACGCCGATTTTAAAGCGACAATTATAATATATTCTTAATAATCCAATATGCGCGAACGTTTCGGTCCCTGGGTTTGGACACTCATCAGCGCAAAAAACATAAAAATATCAATACATGCGGTACGATATCTCGGTTACATCCTCAAGAATTAAAAAGTCGCAGAATCCACATGGTCCAGCTCCGTTAGTCAGTTCGCAACATCGCAACACAGTAAATAATTTAAGATGTCGGTACTCGATGTGACTGTTGCCTTTATTAAAAGAGAAAAAAAATCTGGAATAATTTTTTTACAGTTACACAATTATATATGAAATAGGGGTAGAAAAGACTGAAGAATATAATAGAATTAGAAAAGTTGCCAATAATTAATACTAAATTGTCAAAAAATATTAATTTATGAAAAGTCTCAATTGTTGAGACTTGAGATGTAGCCCTTAAAGGTTAAAATCTTAAAATATTGGCAATTTCTCTAATTCTATTATATTCTTCAGTCTTTTCTACCCCTATTTCATATATAATTGGTTAAGATTTGGTTGATCAGTTCTGGAGTTATAGAAATTTTGGTAAATTTTGCACACATAAAGACATACATACACACATACATGCACACATACACACATACCGACATTTTTTAAAATAGCGATTTTTCGACGTTTTAGAACATTCTGAACACATTGGCAGCGGCAACTAAAAAAAAATTTTTTTACAAAAACAAAGCTTCCTCTATGAGGAAGCAAAAATGTTTTAAATAAAAATTATTATTTTCCTTTCTTTAATATCTTTACAGTTACACAATTATCACCGAAACTCTTGCACCCTGAATTGTTATGATGCAAACTTCTGAATTCTGATCTTTATTTTTAAATCACATATATCACTTTTATATAATTTATATCAACTTAGGACACACTTAGGCTGATATTTTATATTGTACGAAAAATTTTTTAAGCACGTTAATTGACTGCAAGACGTGCAAGATAGAAGTTCTCGAGTTTCTAGAAGTCCTCTATCTTGTAGCCAATTAATACGTTTAAAAAATTTGTCATACGACAAATAAAATATTAAGCCCTAAAATATGTTTAAAATTTAAATACTTTAATCATTGCATGCAATTCTCGGATCGATTCTTAAAAAATCGATTATTTTAGTCCAATTTTATTAGTGAATCTAGTCTCTTAGTGAATCGATTCTAGTCATTCCGATTCAAGATCGATTCAAAAATCGATTTTTTTCAAAAAATCGCCCATCACTTAAGGCATACATTGAATCGTTGAGAAATAAGCCACTTTCCGCACGCTAAACAGCAATCGAACTTTCTCCACAGGCGTTGCAAAAAAATAATTAAGAGACACGATAGTTCAAAATATCCCTTCCCTAAGTGTGGGAAGAGGTATTTTATTGTGTCATCATATACATATATTTTATTGCTATTAAGTATCTGTGAAATCATACGCAAGACGTGATAGACGAGCCAAGTCAGCCAAGGCCCTAACATGCATACGATTTTTGAGGTATCGGCTATAGCTAGGTATATAGCTACAATTCGGGGAAGAAGGAGACAGCCGAGTGTATGTCTGTGCTCTTCTAGCCGCCTGAAGTTGGCCAAGCGCCGAGCGTACGTACATACACATACACGACTCCGTCTCTGTGTGCGCGCTACCTGAGCTACCTTCCCCATACGTGCAACCACTGTGGGTCAAAGCATCAGAGTTTGCATCTCTCCAGCATCTGCCAGCATTTCTGCAGTATATAAAGAAACTCACAGTGACTCACACCGTTTGCAGTCTATATAGTATAAGTCTGTAGTGCTCACCGACTGCTTACTCCCGCATGTTCTCTCTTTTTTGATTTCTTTTTATTTTATACGGAAAAATCGAACCTGCTTTGCACAAACAGTGAGTATAAAAATTTATTATTCATTCCGATTAATTTCTAATTTAGCTTCCGCAAAATTTCCGGTAATTTTCTTTATTCTCTGTATTCTTACGTTCGACTTAATCGCTATTACGTATATCTATATATAAAATAGAAAATGTATTAAATGTCATAAAAAATGTACATTCTCTCAGAATATTTTTATATTAGCCACTTAGAAAAGTTAAACGTAAGTGCAGCGAACATGAGCAATTTTTGCAATGTTTTTCGTTTCTTCCTTGATGCTCACCGGCCGCGTGGTGGTAAAAGAACACAGCGCACGTGCTCACGATATCTCAGATTTGCAAAGAAATATTTCCATATTTTATTTCAAAAATTTTAAGAAACTGTTTTTTCTTAAAAATATTTATTTAATAATGATATATACATAATTGTTAAAATTTAATCTTTCTTTGAAAGAAAGAACACGTGCTAGAGAAATATTTCTTTACAAAGAATATTTCTCTATCTTGTAAAAGAATTTTAAGAAACTGTTCTACTTGATCTTAAAGAATTTTAATTATTTAAAAATGATATACTAGGTCTGTTGCCTGTTCAATAAGTATCTAACCTTATTTTTTGTCTCGAAAAGTAATTGGATACGAGCGGCAAAACTCAGCAGGGTACGTGCAGTATTTACTGGAAATAGTTCCCAGTGCGTATGTGTGAGTCACCAATTATTTTCCGAGATAAAAAATAAGGTTAGATATTTATTGAACAGGCCTCGTATTACTCGTATACGTTGTTAAAATTTAATTTTTACTTTCAAATAGACGAACACAAAACTCGTATTTGCGGTATCTTAGATTTATAAAGAGATACGTATTACTCTTGTAAAAAAAATTTTAAAAAATTATTTAAAAATTTTAATTATATGTATATTTAATAATTATATACATGTTGTTACAAATTAATTTTTATTTTTAAACACAAACACACTATTATCCAACCCAAATTTCTTATTTCACGAAATAGTGTTATATTTAGGGGCACGTGGCACACTCACACAGACAGTGCGCATAAGTGTACATAAGTGAGGGGCTGCGCACAGTGAGTGGAATAGGACAGTGAGATAGGATAGGAACATAGTCTTAAAAGAAATAAATAATTGCAAAATACATTAAGGCATAAATATTATACTGTCTTTAAGGCGGAGTCCTCTCTCTCGTTATGTCACGCGACCAACGCGCCTCTGTCCCACCCTGGATTCCGCGGGGGGGGGGGGGGAAACCGCGTCCCGTCGGCTACACTCCCTTGCAACGGCACGACACATATTTGAACGGGAGCACCTTTCCCCGTTGGAACGGGATGCACTGACCCACCACAGTTGATGTGGACATTTGGCGCTAGTGGACATTTTGGCGAGTGTACGTCGCGATTTCTCTCTTTAACTTTGATTTTCTCGTGGCGTTTGGGGTGATCTGGGACGAGCGCGTTTGCCCCCTTGCCGAGCCGGTAAATTGAACACTCGGTCTCGCGCCGGATGATGGGAATGTCACTTTACATTTGGTCCATTTTTGGCATTGTTGGCGTTATTTCCTCTTTGCGTAACTGGAATAGCTAACTGGACTTTGAGAGTGGCCGCGGGTTGAGAGATTGCACCGCAGAACTGAAGGTCTAGACTCTAACGGAGATTCTGCTTTTGTTTGTTTCAGGTTTGAGGGTAACTTCTTGCCAGAATCATGAGCTATCCAATGACGACGAATCAATCTAGACCGAGTAAGTCACGTTCATGCGATGCAGCTTGTTGTAATGCTTGTCGTAAAACTTACGTTTGTTTGGGTTGTAGTGTCTCAAGGGAATTACCAGGGCTCGGGCGACTTGCCCATGGGCTCCGCCAAGGAACAGATGCTGATGTGGCAGCAGAACTTCTACATGAACGACTCGGGTATCCATTCAGGCGCTGTCACCCAGGCACCATCTCTGTCCGGCAAGGAAGATGAGGAGATGGAAGGGGATCAGCTGATGTTCGACCAAGGATTCGCACAGGGTTTTACACAGGATCAAGTTGATGGTGAGCCTACCACCACCTTTGTAAATCCAACATTACAGAATTGGATATTGTGATAGAGATTGGTGTGACATTTTTCAGAGATAAATCAGCTGCTGAGTCACACTCAATCGCAGTTTGTCCGCGCTGCCATGTTTCCCGAAACCCTGGAGGAAGGTGTAGAGATACCCTCCACGCAATTCGATCCCGCACAGCCCACCGCCGTACAGAGATTAGCCGAGCCGAGCCAAATGCTCAAGCATGCCGTCAATTTTATCAATTATCAGGACGACGCTGATCTTGCTACGCGTGCTATTTCGAAATTAATCAAGCTGTTGAATGATGAGGATCAAGTGGTCGTTTCTCAGGCAGCTATGACGGTACACCAGCTGTCTAAAAAGGAAACCTCCCGGCATGCCATTATGAACAGCTCGCAAATGGTAGCCGCCTTGGTACGCGCTATTTCTAATAGCGACGATTTAGAATCAACGAAGGCTGCTGTCGGCACTCTGCACAACTTATCACATCATCGACAAGGCTTGCTGGCTATTTTCAAGAGTGGCGGCATCCCTGCGCTTGTAAAACTACTGAGTTCCCCAGTAGAATCCGTTCTTTTTTACGCAATAACGACGCTACACAACTTGTTGCTTCACCAAGACGGTTCTAAGATGGCCGTACGTCTTGCCGGCGGTTTGCAAAAAATGGTCGCTCTACTCCCTGGTGAAAATAAAACGTAAAAGAAACGTCAGTAAAGCGTAAATTGGAGAGTAAGTCGAGTGTAAGAGAAGTGTAACGGAAGTGTAAGCGAAGCCTGTAAGAAGCGAAAATTGGAACATCGGAGCGTAAAGAAAGCGACATCTAAACGTTAAAAAAGCGTTAACCGAGCGTTGTGGAACCGCGCTTTTATAATTTATACTGCAAAATAAAATATAAAATTTATTTATCGTAAACCATTATTTTATTGCTGAAAATCTTGATTACGTCCAAGCTTAACTAAATAAATTTATATTGTACTTAGAAAATTTGCTTACGTCCACCGCTGGATTTGAACCTGGAACCCCTGGATCTTGAGTCAGTCACCTTCCGCACTGTGCTATAACATTGATTGATGAAGACGTTTCATATTGTCTACATATGTTACACTTATTGTTAGCAGACGTACGGAAGGTGTCAGCTATATTATTATTACCCTTTTAATAGGGTCGGCTTAATATACATGTATATATATATTTCTTACAAAATTGATGAAGTGTGCGAGAAGTGTATCGGTAAGCTGCATATACTCTTTTACGAAGCGTTTGGGAAGCGTAGACGAAGTGTCAATCAGTGAAGTGTGCGAGAAGTGCATCGATAAGCTTCATACACTCTTTACGGAGTGTTTGGGAAACGTAGACGAAGTGTCAATCAGTGAAGTGTGCGAGAAGTGTATCAATAAGCTCCATACACTCTTTACGGAACGTTTCGGAAGCGTAGACGAAGTGTTAATCAGTGAAGTGTGCGAGAAGTGTATCGGAAAGCTTCATACACACTTTATGGAGCGTTCGGGGAGCGTTTGGGGAGCGTGTATGGGTATTCGAAACAGCAAAGAGTCAATGGAAAATCATTGGAGTGTCAAAGAGGCGTTAAATCTCTTCATTTACGCTTCTTTGACGCTCCGAGAGGCTTTCTATTTTCACCAGGGTACTCCAACGGAACAATGTCAAATTTCTAACCATCGTTACCGACTGCCTGCAGATCCTGGCATATGGAAATCAGGAGAGCAAGTTAATTATTCTTGCTTCGCAAGGGCCGATAGAGCTCGTGCGCATCATGCGCTCTTACGAATATGAGACACTATTATGGACCACTTCGAGGGTATTAAAGGGTAATTTATTTCAAAGTTATCGTAATAATCTTTTGGAATTATAATAAACTTTTGCGTTTATTAATTGATAATTTATTTTGTTTGCAGTATTGTCTGTTTGCCCTAGTAACAAACCCGCGATTGTGGAAGCTGGCGGCATGCAGGCACTTGGTATGCATGTTGCAAATCCAAGTCAGAGATTAGTCCAGAATTGTTTGTGGACATTGCGTAATCTATCAGACGCTGGTACAAAGGTTGATGGACTCGATAATTTGCTGCAGAGTCTCGTACTTGTGCTCGGATCAGCAGACGTGAATGTGGTCACGTGTGCCGCTGGCATTTTGTCAAACCTGACTTGCAACAATCAGCGCAACAAGGTAGGTACATCAAAATTAATGCATTTCTTCTCGTGCTCTTACGTGATCTGGCTTAAGGGGATTCTGCAGTGACAGGCGAACTCCAATGATGTCGATATGTCAATCGTCTAAGTTACCGACCGATATAGATCTGTCTTTGTCTAACGAGTATCTATACGATATATCTATCCTCTTCAGATTGCTGCGCCATACATGCATGTGCGCCTGCATTCACGTAAATCGTTTTTTACACTAAACTTTTTTGTTAGATGTCTGAGCCTAATTCTGAGAACGGTATGTTATTTCTTCATGTTATCCGCTCCCACGGTGTGTCTCATTTTGTACCAGCAAATTGTAGAATGTTTATATGAAGCAAATGTTGTCATGGGTTAACGAGAGACTAGGTAACAAAAATCTGCATTTCTGAAATTATTTTCGTTCTCGACATAAAATCGTGTGACGTTGGGAGCATTAGTGCATATACTTTAACTGTGGAAAAGGATTTTTCATTCTGTAAAGCCAATAAAAAGATTAGTGTGCAGAAAAAACCCGTTTGTTTTACCGCGTTCAATCGGTAATACAGACGGGTGCAGGATACCCTTAACCTTTAGGCTGCGTTCGGGGAGCACGCTATTAGCGCAATTTGCTTGTTCTATCCTTGTTTTACATCTAGTGAGCGATAAAGATAGAATGACGCTGTTAGCGCTAATAGCGTCTCCCCGAACGCGCCCTTAATTTTTTAAATTTTGTTTAGGTTGCAGTTTGTAACTTTGGCGGTGTGGATGCTCTAGTTCGTACTATCATCAGTGCCGGTGATCGGGAGGAGATAACTGAACCGGCGGTACGCGCCTTACGTCACTTGACCTCGCGTCATGGCAAAGCGGAAATGGCGCAAAATTCCGTTCGATTAAATTATGGTATCCAGGTTATAGTTAAATTACTTCACCCGCCATCGCGCTGGCCATTGGTGAAGGCGGTTATCGGGTTAATCCGCAACTTGGCTCTTTGTCCTTCTAATCACATCCCGTTACGCGACCACGCTACCGCCCCGTTGACAGAGCTGCTGCGATCCAAGAATGAGGGTGTGGCCACTAATGCAGCCGCAATCTTATTTCGGATGAGCGAGGACACAAATCTGTGGAACAATGCCGACTTCAGCATGGCTCCGGATCTTCAGGTATCGTAGAGAACGAATACACTAGTGCACGTCATTTTATATCGTGGCGAAATAGATTTACTTGCAAACACTATGTAACATAGCAAGTTTTAGTTTTATGTACTAGCTTTGCCTTTTTTTAATTGACTTTTTCCAAGTACTTGCCAGGAGTTAGGTTTGTAATATAAATGGAAATATATTGTAGTATAGAAGTATGTTAAACACTTCTAGGTGGGTTACATTATGTTCAGTAAATTGTGCCACGTTATAATAGCTCTTACTGGTTATAGAGACACTCCCCCTAATTATAAGAAACCAGGTTACAAGGTTTTCCCCGTGTAAGATTAATTTCAAGCACAGCTGTTTATACATATGTATAAGTCGTCATGTACAGTGTCATTTATCTATTATTCCAATTTGCACCACTAAGTCATCTGCAGTACTCATTAGCGTGCTATAGCATTTAGTTTTTACTAGCCATCGGTTTTTTACGCTTTAGATTTTTATCATTATATTTGTGGAGATGGCGGGTACCTATATAATGTGAAAACTAATTTCATACAATTTTATATTTCTTAACAAGTTATAAACGAGCAGTTTTGAAATGTTTGCTTCTCACGCAAAAATGCACTTCACAATGCGTATTTATATTAACTTGTAAACTAAATTAAGTTTATATGCTTAAGCTTCATAACATACAGTTTAGTATGCCCGAGGTTCAATTATATTTTCATGACATTTTTATATCAATATTTATTCAAATATTGAGACGATACGGTCGTGCCTCATGGAGCAATGGGTCACGAGATGCAATTAGATACGATCTTATAATTGATAGTTTGCAAGATTACAATATGCATGGGAATGCGATTTGTTCCTTCTGCAGATGTTTACTCCAAAAATTGTCTTTATTTTTATTATTTTATTATTTATGTTATTCCCACACAGCATGAAATATTTTTAAATTATTTTGGAAATATTTCATAGCAAGGTTTGAAATATTTCAGAAATATGTCGTGAAATATTTCTGAAATACAAATATATCTAGGAATTACATACTTTTGAAATATTTCTTGAAAAATTTTCAAAATCTTTTGCAAATATTTCAAGTAATTTACAAGTATCTTAGTACTTTTGGTAATTATATAGAATACACGCTCCACCTCAAATATCGATGAAATTAGGCTTAATCGATTCGTTTTTGCATAAAACGAAAGAATCTGGCAGAAAAATGCGGCGGTCTGCCCTGCGAAGCGAGATATTTAGCGTTAAATTTGACGACTCTTAGGTTATGAATCCTGTCATACCGACGAGACGTAGCGACCATGAACATGCTCCCCGGCCACATGCGCATGCTCTGTCAGCTCTGTGGCCACATGCGCATGCTCCGTGTCCTCACGCGCATGCAAAAGTGCGCGAATTTGAAACGTATGTATACTTATAATGCATAAATATAAATATGTACTTTTTATATACCAACTATTCTCTGCTTAACAAATTATTTCTGCTACAGATATTAAGCGTCGAAGTTAACGAAACAGAAATAATTTGTTAAAGCAGAGAATAGTTGGTATATGAAAAGTACATATTTATATACCAACCATTCATTGTACATATAAATATGTACATATCATATACCAACTAGTCTCTGCTTTAACAAATTATTTCTGTTTCGTTAACTTCGACGCTTAATATCTGTAGCAGAAATAATTTGTTAAAGCAGAGAATAGTTGGTATATAAAAAGTACATATTTATATTTATATAATGCATAAATATAAATATGTACTTTTCATATACCAACTATTCTCTGCTTTAACAAATTATTTCTGCTACAGATATTAAGCGTCGAAGTTAACGAAACAGAAATAATTTGTTAAAGCAGAGAATAGTTGGTTTATGAAAAGTACATATTTATATTTATGTATTATAAGTATGCATACGTGTTTCAAATTCGCGCACTTTTGCATGCGCGTGCGGCCACGGAGCATGCGCAAGTGGCCACAGAGCTGACAGAGCATGCGCATGTGGCCGCGGAGCATGTTTATGGTCGCTACATCACGTCGGTATGACAGAATTTCAAACCTGAGAGTCGTCAACTTTAACGCTGAATATCTCCGCTTTGCAGGGCAGACCGCCGCATTTTTCTACCAGATTCTTTCGTTTTATGCAAAAACGAATCGATTAAGCCTAATTTCATCGATATTTGAGGTGGAGCGTGTATTCTATATAATTACCGTACTTTTTTTATAAAATATGTCAGAGAATATTTTAGTGACGTTTTAATGTTTTAATAACGTAGAGGATTGCAAAAAACAAAATTATCTATATACAAAATTATAATTAATTAAAAAACAAAATTGTTTGTTATAAAATACATAGTACATGCGTTTATGTTTTGTGCTTATTATTTTAGGTTTATTAATTATGTTTTTTGTTTTATGCTTATTATTTTAGGTTTATTAATTATGTTTATTATTAGTCTTTAAAATTAAAGGTATACCTTTTTTTTATCAATTTTCATTAAAAACTTTTATTAAACATTAACTAAAATAAGGTTACATTTTAATGTCACATCAATCCAAAAGTGTGCCATACTTTATTATAAAAGTGTGGATTCCACGATACGACTGATACAAGTTGTGCAGTTCCGTCATTATATGTTCGTTCTTATAACACCGTTCGTCATATTTTAAATACGAGAAACGGATCCCATCGGATGCCATCTATCGGATGACCCAACATTACATATGTATTGCTAGAAATGTTTAATGGAGAATTTTTGAAATATTTCTAAATTATTTTATAAAAAATTTCGTAATTAATGAAAAATTTTTATAAAATATTTGTCATATATAGCAGAAATATTTTGTGAAAAATTTTTCATACATTTTCAAAAATATTTTATAAAACATATAAAATATTTTTAAATCTTTCATGAAATATTTCATACCGGTCTAATAAAAATATTTCTTACAATATTTGTGCAAAATTTCTAAAATATTTTTGTAAAATATTTTACTAGAATGTTTTAAAATGTTTTACAGATATTTACAAAATATTGCTGAAATATTTTATTAAAATATTTTAAAAAATGATTCACAAGAAATATATCATGCTGTGTGGGTTATTTATGCAAGTTCCCCCCCTTGTTGGCCGTTCTTATTATTGTACAAAACTTACCAAATATAGCACCAATCTTGCCGTATTTCGGGGTACCATGACGCGCTTTTCCTTAGAAAATATGCTTTGTGTTGACCTCAGCTACCTAATCTTCAGGACATGCTTGGCCCTGAACAAGGCTATGATGGTATGTATGGCCAAGGACCTCCTAGCGTACACAGCAGCCATGGCGGTCGGGATTATCAATCGCAAGGTAATTTATATGTTAGCCATTTTATTCATCAAATACTGCTTCTGAACAATCGACTTGTTACTCGATCGAGGGTAGCCGGAGCTATAAATAATCACGCAGAAAACAAATCTTATTCTGTATAAAATGTGTTCTTGTATATAATTGTCGTGATAAATTGCGTATGGCGTATAATGACTACAACGGGATGATTGTCTACGCGATAATTTGGGTTGTAGTGTCTCAAGGGAATTACCAGGGCTCGGGCGAACTTGCCCATGGGCTCCGCCAAGGAACAGACGCTGATGTGGCAGCAGAACTCCTACATGAACGACTCGGGCATCCATTCTGGCGCTGTCACCCAGGCACCTATCTTTGTCCGGCAAGGAAGATGAGAAGATGGAAGGGGATCAGCTGATGTTCGATCTGGACCAAGGATTTCGCACATGGTTTTACACTGGATCAAGTTGATGGTGAGCCTACCACCACCTTTGTAAATCCAACATTACAGAATTGGATATTGTGATAGAGATTGGTGTGACATTTTTCAGAGATGAATCAGCAGCTGAGTCACACTCGAATTCAGCTACCTAATCTTCAGGACGTGCTTGGCCCTGAACAAGACTATGATGGTATGTATGGCCAAGGACCTTCTAGCGTACACAGCAGCCATGGCGGTCGGGGTTATCAATCGCAAGGTAATTTATATGTTAGCCATTTTATTCATCAAATACTGCTTCTGAACAATCGACTTGTTACTCGATCGAGGGTAGCCGGAGCTATAAATGATCACGCAGAAAACGAATCTCATTCTGTATAAAATGTGTTCTTGTATATAATCGTCATGATAAATTGCGTATGGCGTATAATGACTATAACGGGATGATTGTCTACGCGATAATGCAACCTCACGAACCAATTATGTCTTGCATTGTAAATATGAGGAAATTTGATAAATCTTTCCACTCTCTTCTAAATCACCTCTAATATGAAATACATGCATTTAATCGTATGTTGTTTTAACAGCAGCTTAACTCATAGACTTAAATTAAAATACAGCCTATCAACATTTTCTCGCAGTAACATAGGTGACATTTGGTCTTCATGTATTTTTATGCTTTTCGTTATCTGACTGTTTGATGTCTAATTGATTGTCAGTTTTAACTGCATGTTCAATGTTACATGTAGAAACTTTAAGATTTGTCGATCACGCTTATCATTATTAATTATATTTCACATAAGAATCTGATTTAACTTTATTTTCACAGCAATAAATATAAGAATTCGTATAATATACGTACGCAAATCGTCTATATTAATTGAGAAAAATACGCAGTTATCGCTTAATATTTTTCTTTCCACAAACATTTTCTTAATTATGTAGGTACATAATGTGTATAATAATATTTTATAAATAATGGCGCAATTGATGAAAAATATTTAAACTAGATAAATATAGAATACTTTAATCCAAAAAGAAATTAACAATTATAAACTATTTAATTTCTTTGATATTACATCTCAAATTACTTTATTCGTAATTACGGATGCGTCACTTAATGTGTATGTAAGACACTGTAATGTCAAGCTACTTCACCTACGCATGTTTACGTTGTTTTGCATGCAAATACTCTTTTATTATTATTTATTTCCGCTCTAATACGCGCTTTATGATGAAGGAGGATGATATTTGTAAGTAACTAGATAAAAAATGTCCTGCAGTTTATTCTCCAAAAGGAAGTATTGCACATATTCATCAAAGTTGAAAACGTAATTGAAAAGAATAATAATATTTAACACTTTTTTCTATTTGTCTCACATGATGGCATGACAGTGATCATATTGAGCTTCAACATTACATGGGAATTGTATCGCTTATTTCGTTTTTAGTAATTAAAGCTAAAAAAGCTAAAGGTTAGCTTTAAAGATTGTTTTTTTTAAATTTGTACATATTTGTTTTTTACATATCTGTCTGTGATTATTTAGTATTATTAGAAAGTAGCTTTTTTGTGGGTTTAAATAATTTTTATCGTGCAATGGGGCAAAGATTTCTAATGAAAAATGTGTTACAAATTAATGAGTAAATATATCATCATTAAATACGACATTCAGCATTATGATTATGAAGTAAATTATCATATAAATTGATTAAAAGATAGTTATTTAAAAAATGTAGTTACTTTGGAGACAAATAGCAAACTCTTTGTATCTTGTAAAACTAAAAGACTGCCAAAGTACTTCACAAGTTACGCTTCACTGATTAATGAAGTTCCTGCACTTCGCGTGCAGTGTGTAATTTTTATCGATGTTAATTGCCGTATGAGAGCGATGGACTTTCTGTAGAAAATAATATTTTTCTTGCAACAGGTTATGACCAGATACCAGTAGATTCGATGCAAGGGTTAAAGATAGGTGGTGGATTAAAAAAGAAAAAAGATAAAAAACAATCACTGCGCCGCAATCAACAACGTAGAACTACGTTAACTAATAAATATAAGCGAAAAAAAATCAAATGGGCACAGTAACAATTACTGTGCCGCAATCAACAACCTAGAACTACGTCAACTGTCATTATAACTTAATGTTAAAGTATACAGTGGAGGACAGTTGACGTAGGGCTACGTTTTTGGCAAACAGGACAGACGTAGCAGGTAAATATATTCAATTGTGCTAAACCGATTATGCTAATACATATTAATCAATTAAAAGAAGCGATAAATCTTAGAAAGAAAATGTAAAAGTATCTCAATTATTGTACATGATCTTATATATATACGGAGTATAACATTTTATATTGATATATATCTTTCAGTGGCCACGGTGGAAGTAGTTGCAGTTCTCGTGGTGGCTTCGATTCCTATTCAAGCGGCCATGGCCACGGCCACGGCGGCGGCGGTGGCGGTGGCGGTGGCGGTGGTTACGGTGGGAACCACAGTGGTGGTTTCTCCGGTTATCACAAAAAGAAATAAAAGTGATCGTATTGTGACCAATATGCTGGGCATTGCAGACATTTATAGCATATTGGCATATTCTCAATTGATATTTTCGATTAATTGCGATATAAATTTTGAATAACCCTCGATAGAAATTATAATGACATGTGATACACGATACATGCAAAAAAAGATTTAATATCTTTTTATTTACTTTGTATAAACTTTAAGGGCAATTTTTTGTTTACGGGTTTTTTAATTTCTATTAGTAATTTTTGACGGATAATGTTACCAACAGGGTTACATTGAACGAAACTTTTACTGACTTTACATTCTTTACAACAGTATTTTACAAACAGGCACATAACAAAATGACGACAAACGCAACTGACAAACATAAGTGAAATTTATATTTTTCTACGAAGACTACGAAGTCATAGAACATAACAAAAAGACGGTTGTATTGACTCATCAGAAATAGTTTTTTTAAACATCTGGTCAAAGTCATTAAAAACTTAATCTGCCGAAATAAATTATCTTTCTGTGGATTATTATAGCAAATAGACGCGGACTCGACTACTTTACTACTATAACATTTGACGCTGTGAAACTAGACTAGACTATTTTTTCAATTGTTTATACATAGAATAAATTAATTCAGTAAATTAATTATTCAAATACACGCTGACTTGACTCGACTAATTTTTTCGACAGATTTATGTTATAACATGAGAAATCATTACAGAAGTGAATAGTTCTGTGTAAATATTATTTGAATATTTACAATTCGAACTTATTCACTACCAAACGTATTTAAACGTATATTATAAACATTTTATTATAATTCACGTGGTTGAATCTATTGTTGAAGACAATTTCAGAAATAGGTATAATAAAAAATGAAACTTACCAATTTAAATTCAAGTGAGCGTTAAAGAAGATTATAAGACACTGAAACTAGTTTGTGATAAAAGCTGTAGAGCGCATATCGTAATACTTTGTGATTACAATCCTGTTATATATTTTTAATTTTTTTTATATTTTTATACCTCATTGTTAAACCCGACACGCACCTCAATTTAGACCTTCACGTGCCTTCCTCACCAGTACTTTAGAAATAATAAACAATTTTTGCGATCAAAGCAATATTATACATTATATTTGTACTACATATAATATATATATTGTAAATAGAGCATTGTATTATGTGTTGTTTCAATAAAGTTTTTGTATGTTTTTAATATGATACTATTTTTTCTTCATACTGATAAAATTAATTAATTTATTACGTAATAAATATATGTAAAATGGTGTGATCCCATGGTACGGAATGTATGCGCAATGCGGAATTGGCGGAACAAACTCCGTCCAATCGCAGACATTCCGCCAATTGCGTTCCGTTGAAATGTATTTTCTAATGTCCCATATGAAGCGGAACTCGCGGAAGCGCAATTGGCGCTTGCCAATTACAAGATTCCTTCATTATTTCTATCATAACTCCTTTTATTTTTTAGGAACAGTGTATATTATTGGCATGCACAGATTACGCTTCCGCGTTTTCCGCTGCATAAGACATTAGAAAATACGGTAATTATGCAGTAATACGGACCACCCTCCGATGACCTTGACCTTCACATATGTTGTCAAGGTCACCCTCCTGAGTGACCTTCAGAAGGTTTTAGCTGTCGCTCGTTATTCGTTGAAAAGTTACTAACAAAAAAAGTTCGAAAAATATTGCAGTTATTTTGAGTATTGAAAGGCACAAACGACCTTGACTTTGACATATATTGTCAAGATCACCCTCCTGAGTAACCTTCAGAAAGTTTTAGCTGGCGGTTATTGTTTATTAAAAAGTTATAGACAAAAAAAATTTGGTAGAGAAAATTATTTAAAGCAGTGAATTGTTGGTATATTGAAAGGAAAGTTACCAACTATTTTCTGCTTTAAATAACTTTCCTTTCAATATACCAACAATTCACTGCTTTAAATAATTTTTCCCACCAAAAGTTATAAACAAAAAAAATTTGGTGGAAAAAATTATTTAAAGCAGTGAATTGTTGATATATTGAAGGGAAAGTTACCAACTATTCTCTGCTTTAAATAACTTTCCTTTCAATATGCCAACAATTCACTGCTTTAAATAATTCTCCCCACAAAAAAAAAATTTTTTTTTTGGTACATACTTGTAAAGCGCGTCACTAACTTATAGGTTAGTAACGCGCTTTAAAAGTACGTGCTTTGTAAGTTGAAGCACATACTCTCTAGTCTCTGCTTTAAATAACTTTCCTTTCAATATACCAACAATTCACTGCTTTAAATAATTTTCCTTCGTTCATACATGTACTATTTCCTCATAAATATCAGTCATTTATGTCTATTAGTACTCAAAATAACTGCTACATTTTTCAAACTTTTTTTGTTAATAACTTTTTAACGAATAACGAGCGACGGCTGAAACCTTCTGAAGGTCACTCAGGAGGGTGACCTTGATAACATATGTCAAGGTCAAGGTCATCGGAGGGTGGTCCGTATTACTGCATAATTACCGAAAATACATTTCAGCGAAACGCAATTGACGGAATGTCTGCGAAATACAAACTTATACGGATCGGAGTCACACATACATGCATACATCCGTCATAAATTGCTAACATTCAGCAATATAAATTTTAAAAAATTGTTTGTCATTATTTGCAGGTTATTGAATAAATTAAAACAAAGTTCATGGTGCCATGCGTAATATTTAAAAAGCAGGAACTACGTCGCAAGATTTTAAGTTATACTTATTATATATAACCGCAAAAAGAAATAAAAATAATCAAAAACAACGAAAATATTGGGTGCGACGTATATATTTAGCATAGAAAGAAGATTACAACAAGGAGCAAGTGATAATCTTGTAAAAGAAATGCTGGCCAAAGACATGGAAAAATATGTAAATTATTTTAGAATGGCGCGCACCTCAATTATACTAACATTGGTCGAATCAGTCATTTACTACGTTTACGCGAGCGTTACTTCTGCAGTAACTTACGATAATTCTGCTAGAGACCCCCGTTTACGCGGAGTAAATTATTGTAAGTTACGATAATTTGAGTAAGTTACGACAGAAGTAACGTTTGCGTAAACATAATAGTAATTGTTAAACATGACTGCATTTGTTCGTCTAACACTCGGCTCCAGATTATAGTTCTGTACAAATATTACAGATAAAATATAAACTTGTAGATAGAAATCGGCGGAACGAACGTAAAAGAAAGTCGTACCAATCACGAACGTTTCGCCAATTCCGCATCGCACATACGTTTCGTAAGTACCATGGGATCGCACCATAATTTCGCATATCTACCTATATGAATTAAAAGAATATAAGAAATGCTCCCAATTTCTTTTTAAAAAAATTTTATATGAATCACCCTTTACTAAGAAATAATTGGAATTATGTAAAATTTATAGAAGCTAACAAACTCTCTTTGGGTGAATCCAAGGAGCAACTACGTTGCAGTTTTTCTGCACTTCCTGTAAAGTATTTGAAGTATTTGTTTCATGTAATAATTTATTATAATATAATCTCATGTGTATTAAAATTTTATATTTTATCTTTGCAGAATAAAATAAGACTAATAATATTAAAAAACTTAGATATGAGGTCTTTTTGCCGTATAAGCCAAGTAAATAAACGCCTCAATAACTTAACACAAGATCCTTTTCTTTTTAAATGTTTGAATTTACGAAATTTACGAAATGAGCACTCTGAGGATTCATACATTTGTTATGATAAAATGATGTTTTACTTTGCATCCAAATGTAAATCTTTAAAACAGTTCGATCTTACAGCAAGCCGCATTTCTGTTTCGGAATTTGTAACCTTTCTTAACACTTGCGGCAAGGGTTTACGATTAAGTAGCTGCAATTTTGTTGACAAATTAGCTCTATTAAAAATTTCAGAGATATGTAAAAATTTGAAAGGTAAATAAATATGAATGTTAAGATTACATATAAATTGTATATGACTAATACACAGTGTTTGTCTTTTTTAGTATTGGATTTCAGTTATTGTACTCTGGAGGGAACGGACCAAGAAGTTTCGATTATTATTATTTAGGTCGGTATTCATAGTTATTTAAGACCGTCGTATGTTTAATCTTAAGATGTCGTGAACCAATCACAGAGCCGTATTAGCGTCTTAAGACATTACTTAAGACGGTCTTAAAGACTATGAATACCGGCCTTAATCTCTCAAGCTAAAATTTCATGCAAGTAAAGAAAAGCTAGCGTTCACCCCCACTCCACCTCACAGCGAAGAAAAGCTGAAGCTATCGTCTCTTTTTTTTTCATGGAGCGTGTCTTCGCTGGCTTTAGTTCGCTTACGGTGATCAGTGTTTGGAGTTCTTCTACTGGACCAACCAATCAAAAAATTTTATTTTAAATCGGCCAATTGGTAACGTTGACAATCGGTGCCACTCGTCTTCGCTAAAAATTCAACACAGTCGAACTTTGAGCGTGCCTTCGCTGTACAGTCAATTATTGGCGTGTTCGATTGGTGACAAACCTGGCTCGGGTTAGCTCATGGACATAGAATACATATACATATTAGGTATGTATTCTATGTCCATGAGCTAACCCGAGCCAGGTTCGTCACCAATCGAACACGCCATATGTCAAAAATTGATAGAGGGGGGGGGGGGGGGGAAGTAAAACGCTGGCTTTTTTTCGCTCCATGAAATTGCACCTTCAAGCGCGTCGGTTAATCGCAGGATAGAGAAGTTCTCGAAATTTCTGGAACTTTTATATTCTGTAGCCAATAAACGTTTAAAAAAATTTGTCGTACAGTAAATGATTGAAACGGCATGGCACCATGCAGAGAGACCCCCTCTGCTGACCTGCAGTATATACAAAGAAGCTCGCACTGCTTGCAGTCTATAGTATGTTATACAGAAGTCTGCAGTGTTCACTGACCGCCTGTTCGTGCATGTTCTCTCTTTCTTGATTTTTTCATTTTACGTATACGGAAAAATCAAACCTGCTTTGCATAAATAGTGAGTATAAAAATCGGTAATTTTTTCCGAATAATTTTTAATTCAACTTCCGTCAAATTTCCCATAATTTCCTTTTTCGCTATATTTATATGTTCGGCTTAATCGCTATATAATATATGAGATAGAAAAAATATTAAATAACATAAAAAATATACAGCGAACATGAGCAATTTTTGCAATGATTCTCGATTATTCCTTTGTGCTCACGTAATGGCAAAGAAACACAGAGCACGTGGTCACGATGTCTCAGATTTACAGAGAAATATTTACATATTTATTTCAAAAATTTTAAGAAACTGTTTTTTCTTAAAAATATTTATTTATTTAATAATGATATATTTATACATAATATGATATACATGTTAAAATTTAATCTTTCTTGAAAGAAAGAACACGTGCTACGTTTACGTATACGATACGCCACGCTCTGGGAATTTTACCCCCATTTTTCCCGTCTATGCGCAGAACAAAAGCAGTCTCTCGTTGGACGGAGTATAGGTCTGTTGCGCGCCTGTTCAATAGCATGCAGAGACACCCTTTGCTGACCTGCAGTATATATAAAGCGAAGCTAGCAATGCTTGCAGTCTAGTATGTTATATAGAAGTCTGCAGTGTTCACTGACCGCCTGTTCTTGCATGTTCTCTCTTTCTTGATTTTTTTCATTTTACATATGCGGAAAAATCATACCTGCTTCGCATAAACAGTGAGTATAAAAATTGATTAGATTTTCCGATTAATTTTTAATTCAGCTTCTGTCAAATTTCCAATAATTTCCTTTATTAGCTGTATTTATATATGTTCTGTTTAATCGCTATAATATATGAGATAGAAAAAATATTAAATAACATAAAACATGTACATTCTTAAAAATATTAGTCACTTAGAAAAGTTAAACGTAAGTGCAGCGAACATGATCAATTTTTGCAATAATTTTTGTTTCTTTCTTTGTGCTCACCACGTGGCAAAGAAACACAGAGCACGTGTTCACGATGTCTCAGATTTACAATAAAATATTTCCATATTTTATTTCAAAATTTTTAACTGTTTTTTTTAAATATATATTTACTTAATAATTATATACATATACATGACATAATATATAATACATATTGTTAAAATTTAATTTTTCTTTGAAAGAAAGAACACGTGCTTGCAATATTTCAAATTTACAAAGAATATTTTTCTATTTTGTAGAAAAATTTTAAGAAACTGTTCTACTTCTTAAAGAATTTTAATTATTTAAAAATAATATACTAGGTCTGTTGCCTGTTCAACAAGTATCTAACCTTATTTTTTGTCTCGGAAAGTAATTTCCAAAAACTAACTGGATGCGAAAGGGAAAACTCAGCAGGGTGCAGCAGTATTTCCCAGTGTGAGTCACATATACGCACTGGGATAGACTACTGCACCCTACTGCGCATATGAAATCCGGCACCATAGTCACCTATTCCGTTCAAAATGCAGAAAAATATTCGTCAATATGAGTTAAAACACCGTAAATTTTTGTTCAGGGGCGGATGGTGACTTTTCGGGGCCTGATGCTAATCTATTTTAGGGGGCCCCTTTTCCGACCAGAACAGAAAATTACAATAACGTCAAAAAATAATGAAAAAATTACTATAAATACTAACTTTTCTATCATGATTCAATCGTTTTCTCGTTATTTTGACATCATTATAATGTTTTGTTTTATCTAGAGAGCAGCTAACATTTAAACACTAACAAATATACAATTTGAATAAAATGTATTTATAAAAAGTAGTATTCACACAAGAACTATAAATACTTAAACGTTTTACAGAAACAATTAAATTAAATTTATAAGAATAACTATAACTATATGTGTATATATATATTATATATACATATATGTATATAGGGTCCGCTGACGAAAAGTGTTCACCCAACTAATTCTGTAATCAATTGATTTTTGTCAAAAATGCCGATACACATTAATATTGTTTTAAGGGAGCTGCATGCTATATTATTATGATAAATTCAACCATGTTACTTTATTTTCTTAATTGAGGTAGCTACCCCCCAAAAAATCTTAAATAGCAATAGGGTTTAAATAATTATCATTTCAAAGGTAAATCTGATCCTCTCCATAATGGTGTCTGTTTTTTTAAATTTAAGTAAATATTTGTAGAAAAATTTCATTTAGAAATGTTGGATCCTCTATTGCTATTTAAGATTTTCTGAGGAGTAGCTATTTCAATTAAAGGAATAAAGTAATATGGTTAAATTTATCATGATCATATAACCCCCTTGAAAACAATATTATTTACGTGTAGGTATCGGCATTTTTGACAAAAATTAATTCGTTACAGAATTAGCAAAGTGGACACTTTTCGTTGGTGAACTCTGTATATATATGTATATTAAAAATTTTTAAACTTTTAATTTCAAATTTTTTTGTTTCTTTATGTACGTACATACATATATACAGTTTTACAAAAAATGCTCAAAAATTCTTCCGTCGACTTTGATACACTTTTATTTCTCGAAGGAAAAAATTTAGTGCTGTAAAAAAGAAGATCAACACGGATCATTCTTAATGGGTTATGTTTGTGTGACCTTAGTGTGAGCATGTTATGTGCACATATCTGCGTATTCGGCAAAAGTATAACCGTTTGCCATGACGAAAGCAAGTAAACTACTTGTTCGAATTCGAGTATTGAAGTCATTTAATGTCTCTCCTACGTTGTGCACATAACATGTTCACACTAAGGTCACATAAACATAACACATTAAGAATGATACGTGTTGATCTTTTTTTTTATTGCACTAACTTTTTTCTTTCGGGAAATAAAAGTGTATCGAAGTCGACGGAAAAATTTTTGAGCATCTTTTGTAAAGCTTTAAACAAAATAAAGAACATTACACAACATTTATTTTAATTTATATTGTCTTAAGAAAGCAACTTTTTATTACCTTATAACTCCAAAACTGTTCGGATTTGGACATATGTTTACTAACATTTTCGACTTGTTTTCATGTCCTAAAGCCGCTGTATCAATTTTGGCACTGAGTTCACGGAAAACCCTGTACATATACAGGGTGTCCCATTTTAATGTCCCACCTCAAATAACTTTCTTATTTTTGATTGTAGAAAGAAATGTTTCAGACAAAAGTTGTATGGTTTCGTGGAAGACATAAGATGGTGCCATTAGTTTGACCTTGAATGGTTGCTTGAAGGACACGTGAAGGTCACTTTCAATTTCTTAAGTGAAATTACCTACTTTTCATTACATATTCTTCTAGCTTACATCGATAACTTTCCAAAACAATTAAGTACCTTTTCGTTAAGTACTTTTTAAGTTATAAGGCAAGATCGGGGCACGATCCGGCCGGTCAAGACAAGATGAAAAGCTCAATCCGGCCGGTCAAGGCAAGATGAAAAGCTCAATCCGGCCGCTCAAGGCAAGACGAAAAGCACGATCCGGCCGGTCAAAGCAAGATCAAAAGCACGATCCGGACGGTCAAGGCAAGATGAAAAGCACGACCCGGCCGATCAAGGCAAGATAAAAAGCACGATCCGGCCGGTCAAGGCAAGATCAAAAGCACGATCCGGCCGGTCAAGGCAAGATGAAATACACGATCCGGCCGGTCTGATCTTGCCTTGATCGGCCGGATCGTGTTTTTCATCTTGCCTTGATCGGCCGGATCGGCCTTGAGGCAAGATCAAAAACACGATCCGGCCGATCAAGGCAAGATGAAAAGCACGATCCGGCCGGTCAAGGCAAGTTCAAAACCACTATTCGGCCGGTCAAGGCAAAATGAAAAGCACGATCCGGCCGGTCAAAGCAAGATTAAAAGCACGATCTGGCCGGTCAAGGCAAGATGAAATACACGATCCGGCCGGTCAAGGCAAGATGAAAAGCACGATCCGGCCGGTCAAGGCAAGATCAAAAGCAGGATCCGGCAACACAAGGCAAAATGAAAAGCACGATCCGGCCGGTTAAAGCAAGATCAAAAGCACGATCTGGCCGGTCAAGGCAAGATGAAAAGCACGATCCGGCCGGTCAAAGCAAGATTAAAAGCACGATCCGGACGGTCAAGGCAAGATGAAAAGCACGATCCGGCCGATCAAGGCAAGATCAGACCGGCCGGATCGTGTATTTCATCTTGCCTTGACCGGCCGGATCGTGCTTTTGATCTTGCCTTGACCGGCCGGATCGTGCTTTTCATCTTGCCTTGATCGGCCGGGTCGTGCTTTTCATCTTGCCTTGAACGTCCGGATCGCGCTTTTGATCTTGCTTTGACCGGCCGGATCGTGCTTTTCATCTTGCCTTGACCGGCCAGATTGAGCTTTTCATCTTGCCTTCACCGGCCGGATCATGCCCCAATCTTGCCTTATAACTTAAAAAGTACTTAACGAAAAGGTACTTAATTGTTTTGGAAAGTTCTCGATGTAAGCTAGAAGAATATGTAATGAAAAGTAGGTGGTTCCACTTAGGAAATTAAAGGTGACCTTCATGTGTTCTTCAAGCAACTATTCAAGGTCAAACTAATGGCACCATATTATGTCTTCCACGAAACCATACAACTTTTGTCTAAAACATTTCTTTCTACAATCAGAAATAAGAAAGTTATTTGAGGTGGGACATTAAAATGGGACACCCTGTATAGGACAGTTTAAAAGATGGGATGGGAACGTATAGTTTTAAAAGAAATGAAATATTGCGAAATACATTAAGGCATAAATATTATACTGTCTTTGGTAAATATGCATATTAGGTCCAACCTCACCGATGACCTTGACCTTGACATATGTTGTCAAGATCACCCTCCTGAGTGACCTTCAGAAGGTTTTAGCCGGCGGTCATCGTTCGTTAAAAAGTTATTAACAAAAAGAAAATTGAAAATATAGCAGTTATTTTGAGCATTGAAAGGCATAAACGACCTTGACCTTGACATATGTTGTCAAGGTCACCCTCCTGAGTGACCTCCAAAAAGTTTTAGCTGGCGGTCATTGTTTATTAAAAAGTTATAAACAAAAAAAATTTAGTGGGGAAAATTATTTAAAGCAGTGAATTGTTGGTATATTGAAAAGAAAGTTATTTAAGGCAGAGAATAGAGAGTATGTGCTTCAACCTACAAAGCACATACAAAGCACACACTTGTAAAGCGCATCACTAACCTATAGGTTAGTGGTGCGCTTTACAAGTGTGTGCTTTGTATGTGCTTCAACTTACAAGTATGTGCTTTGTAAGTTGAAGCACATACTCTCTATTCTCTGCTTTAAATAACTTTCCTTTCAATATACCAACAATTCACTGCTTTAAATAATTTTTTCCACCAAATCTTTTTTGTTTATAACTTTTTAATAAACAATGACCGCCAGCTAAAACCTTCTGAAGGTCACTCAGGAGGGTGACTTTGACAACATATGTCAAGGTCAAGTTCGTTTATGCCTTTCAATACTCAAAAAAACTGCTACATTTGTCAAACTCTTTTTGTTTATAACTTTTTAATAAACAATGACCGCCAGCTAAAACCTTCTGAAGGTCACTCAGGAGGGTGACCTTGACAACATATGTCAAGGTCAAGGTCATTGGTGAGGTTGGACCTAATATGCATATTTACCCTGTCTTTAATCATGTAAATTGTTTAAAAATGCTTTAACATACTAAGGGCCGGTTGTTTCAACCCGTTGGTAAACTAACTAATAGTTAAGTAATATACAGGGTGTTCCAGAATACATGTTCAAACTTCTAGGGTACGTAGAGGGTTTAAAGTAGACCAACTTTTAATAAGGAACTCATGTACGAAAACGCACCGTTTGCGAGCTGCAAACTGGACCTGTTGGTATGTTAACTAATAAAAATAATTCTCAAAATAACTCTATTTGCTTACATTATATCTGTTTTGACATTGTTAAACATTTTTTAATGTAATGTAAGCAAATGAAGTTATTATGAGAATTATTCCTATTAGTTAACATACCAACAGGTCCAGTTTGCAGCTCACAAACGGTGCGTTTCCGGACATGAGTTCCTTTTAAAAGTTGGTCTACTTTGAACCTTCTACGTAGCCTACAAGTTTGTTACATGTATTCTGAAACACCCTGTATATGTCTTTGTTTTTCCTTTGAATTAGACAAAAATAGACATATAATTTAAGTATTAGTTAATTTACCAACAGGTTGGAATCACCCTAAAAAACCGACCCTAAAAAAAATATTATTAATAAGTTACCTTTTTTAAAAAAGGTAAAGAAGTCGCCTAGTTAACGCGTCAATATAAAAAGTAATAAGATGCTTTAACACTACAAAATGCATGATATTAGTACAAAATTATGTTTTTTAAAAAAGTAAAAAAGGCGCCGCGTAGTGTATGATATTAAACAATATTGCATAATAATTAAGAAGTCACAAAAGCACAAAGATTATTACACTATTACATCATTACTTTATACCTTTCATCTTTTTTCAGAAAAATAATATGGCATCGAATTATCATTCTTCACATTGCGAGAGTTATGGTCGATATCCTCATACTGACAGAGTAGTGGTAGGAGAGGATTATGTTGATTTTATCTCTCAATTTGTGAAGGATAGCAATAGATCCGCTAAAGACTGTGCGAGTACCACTAATATTCGTAATAATATAATTGGCCCACCTAGAAATTTTCCAAAGCATGGAGATTTTCTTTTGGTAAGTGTATTTTCTGATATTATCTGTTATTGTTCTGTAGAAAGTAATCGCAATCTAACTTTATGCTACAACATTTTGTGTAATATTTAACATATTTTTTTACTTTTTAATATAGAAAAAGTATGGTTTTGATATGTCAATATCACCATGGCAGAAACAAGTGCCATATACTTTTATACCACAGTGGGATAAAGATATTTATTATCATTGTATTGGTATGTAACATTTGAATTGACAAATTAGATATTGTTAAGAAAAATTTTTGTATATATTCAAAAAAGGTTAAAATTAAATTTTCTATTTTAAAGATCTCAAGTTTCACGAAGCTGTATATCCAATCAGAGTCTCTATATATGAAACATATAATTTTGGGAATGTAACTGAAATTTGGGCTCAAGATTCTGATGATGAGAATCACTGGTTTCCATTATGGAATGGACCGCCTCAATTCTACGGAGCTCAATATATATCCTTAGGACGCTCGGAATCACGGATATTTTCCCCGCCTTTACGGTCCTGTAACTTTAAAACCAAAGTGCTCAGACTACAATTTATAAGCAACTCTTGTACACAACTAGATGCTGTGATGCTGATTGGTACATCAAAATTGATTGTTTCTAAAACTTTTGAAAGTTTGACTGATCTGTTACGCCGCATATGGATACAACGACATTCTTGTTCTCCGAAATGTTCTTGTTATTCTCCACGAGAACAAAATGGTATTCAAAACAAGGAGTCTCAGAATATGCCTGTATTGTACCATAGTAGAACCTCTGATTATGAAAATGCACATTTAGATATACTTGACCTTCAAACAGAATTTTCTAAATATTGCGTTATTTATGAAAGGTATTATAATTGTTAATATTAAGTAATATTCAATCGTATTTTATACTCTTAATAATGAGAATAAATTTGTGCTCCTATGTTATTTTCAGCGATATAACGAGTTTTCACAAGACCAAGCAAGAATCTCAGAAAGATGTGCCATCATCCTCTAAGCAGAGATATGTGAATCACCCTTTGTTGAGGAATAATTGGAATTATATAAAGTTTATAGAAGATATCAATCTCTTTTCGGGTGAATCCAAGGAGCAACAATGTTACAGTTTTTCTTCGCTTCCTGTAAAGTATTCGAAGAAGTTTATTTCTCGTAATAATTTATTATAATATAATCTCATGTATTAATATTTTATATTTTATCTTTACAGGATGAAATAATATTAATGATATTAAAAAACTTAGATATGAGGTCGTTTTGCCGTATGAGCAAAGTAAATAAACGCCTCAATAATTTAACACAGGATTCTCTTCTTTTTAAAAATTTGAATTTACGAAATTTACGAAATTTACGAAATGAGCTCTCTGAGGATCCATACATTTGTTACGATAAAATGATGTTTTACTTTGCATCTAAATGCAAATCATTAAAACAGTTGGATCTTACAGCAAGCCGCATTTCTGTTTCGGAATTCGTAAACTTGCTTAACACTTGCGGCAAGGGTTTAACGCACTTAAGATTAAGTAGCTGCAGTTTTGTTGACAAATCAGCGTTATTAAAAATTTCAGAAATATGCAAAAATTTGAAAGGTAAATAAATATGATTGTTAAGATTACAGATAAATTGTATATGAATAATACACGTTTTTTTTTTTTTAGTATTGGATCTCAGTTATTGTACTGTGGACCTGAAGGAAACGGACCAAGAAGTTTTGATTCTAGAATTTCTAGAGATTTTAAACCTTAGTGGGTCACGTATAAGAGTTGAATCTCTCTGCACAATACTGCAAAAAACTCGCCGGTTGCGTGACTTAAATTTAGGCATGTCTATTCATATACCAAAATTACATTTCGACGCAATAGCAATACAGTTAAAAAATTCGTGTCCAGACTTGGAAATAATAGATTTATCGGACAACTTCATTACATCGCTAGGTATCGATGCGCTCGCTGAGTGCAAGAATTTACGAAAACTGAAAATGTCGCCGGGGATGTACGTATATGTGCTACTTTTTTTAAACTCTTCTTTTTTATTAAAATTTGTCTGTTTACGGCAAGCATCATGATACGGCTGTTGGTTTTCTTTTTGCGATTGAAAAATCGTCATAATAATATGACTTTTGTTACAGAGACAGAGACATAAATGACACAATCAATAAGCAATATAGCTTGCGTAGATTGTTTTCCTCCTGTGTACTCTTAGAAGAAGTCAGTTTGATAGATATCAGTATGAAGGCTTTTCACAATAACGATTTCTACGAAAAAGAACTGACACTGTGTAAAAACGTAAGACAAATACACTTGAGGCATATATCTACCCCAGCAATTCTTGAGCAGTGTCCTAAACTGCAAACAATCTATGTTTTGCGGTATTGGTACGACCACGTGGGTGATAATTTTATTGGTCAGTTGAAGGAAAAATATCCACACGTGTCCATCCATAAGTTTCAAATGGGATTTGACAACTGCTGATCATAGATCAAATATAATAGTATGCGCCAATCTCTCATTTTAAGTTTTTATATAAATTACGCGTAGGATTATAGAAAAGGATAATTTACACACGTGGTCTATGTAATGTTTCAGGTGTACGAACGACGAAACGGTAAAAACGAAAATCATCTTACAGTCGCGCGGAATCAAACGACACGTGCGGAATCATTATTGAGAGAAAACTACGGTTCTGAACACGTGTGAGACAGCAACACGATGAAACAACGAAATAGCGGAAGATCCAGGCGTGAACGACAGAGGAGGACGGACAAACAGTGGAACATAGGCGGGACGCGGGACCGCCATAACAGTACTGATCAATAAGCAATAGTGATAAGCAGTAAATATAAGTAATAGTAATAAGTAGCACTAACTAAGTCATAGTAATAATTAGTAGTATTAATCGTAATAAAACATTATTACAGTACAAAATACATTTTATTAGAATTGTATTGAAGTACATATATACGACTTATGTATTACAAAAAAGTATTAATTTCGATAATTGCCGTTTACTAACGGGATTCAAATCTTTGTTTAATTTTTTGGAATAAAATATCTGGACGATTAAAGAGAAATCTGAAATAATTATGATTTTTACTTAAAATATAATAACCTTCAAATATTACGAAACTCAATATTTGTCACAAATAATTGCATTTGACTTTAACCTAAATAAATAAAAATTATTTTTTGTAGTATTCTTACATTTTTGAATGCAACATTGTTTCTACATACGCAACAACGACATTGCTCGAGCCTAGATATGCAATAACAACATTCACGGAGAAGTGGTTAGCAGTGGCCTATTCGAGCTTGATAAAACTCGCGTGCTATTAAAAGAAGAAAACACATATATAGGTCGCTGTTTTCTATTGCTGCACTGCTGAACTACGGCACACTGGTGCAAATAAGTTAGAGTTGGTCAAGTATAGTTTATTGTTTCACTCTAACTTACTGCATCAGTGTGCACTAGTTCAGCAGTGCAGCAATAGAAAACAGACTATGTAAGAGACGGGAAAAATTAATACGGATCCGACTGGACTCGAACGCGGGATCATTTCGTTTTGTTCACACGCCTATACTACTTAGGCTGCTGCCCCACGACTGCTCTACTATAACTAACAAGTTAATTTCCCCCTACTGGCTTTGCGGTCCCTAAATTTCCTACAAATACATATAGATACATCTGTTGCAAATAAATATGGATATTCTTTCCTCCAATGATACATCAAGTCATGGGTAACATTACAAGATTCGAGATGCAATTTTTGCAATTTTGGACAGCACAAAATACCCCAATAATTAGTACGTTCCACAAATTTCACTTGAGAAAAATATAACACTTTCAAGTTGCTACACTACTTTAGTATAATGTCGTATTATGTCGGTGAGGACAATATTTCAATTGAGTCGCCTCCACTTCGTTTTGTTTGCGCTTTCGAGTGCATTACCGTCGCGATCGACAGTAATAGATCGTCTTGCACTGTGCGAATAGAGATATACGGAGGGCCCATTATATCGTGACACGTTATGCATCATTCCTAGCAGCAGTTACCGTCAGAAGTCCGTTCGGCATACACGTATACGAGAAACGATGAGAAAAGTTGTGAGTAACCGTTGCTTTCGATATACGCGATCGTACCTATATTTAGGTATATCGACTAGACGGATTCTCGTTACGGCAACGACGACAACTTGCATTATAGTAGTGCATCGTGCAAAATTTTAACGATCGCTGAAACCGAGACTCAACGTAGAAGAGAGAAAGTTTAAGCTTCAGTGAACAATTACAGTGAGCGGTACAAGCTTGATCGCCTAATTAAGGTTCCCCTGTGCAATCTCGCAAACGTTCGCGTTAATAAATCTGTGCATTTGAAGATTTATGAGGTAATAGATTATTAAGATTACGTTATATTGCCGCGGCGTTCATAAATTATACGACGAACGAGCCGCCACGCCGTTGCGACGACTGCGTATTCCTTTACCGACCATGTTAAACGACGACGCGACAATAAACCCGTAGATTGAGACATGCATATTCACGTGTGTCAAGGAGTACGAAATTTTTTCGAGGACATATTTCGCGTTGTACGCAAGGCTGCGTTCAGAAATTCAACCTGGGTAACTCTAAGCTATAGTTTACGTCACGTAATATACTATATAGCATTTGAGTTACCTAGGTGCGCCTAGGCGTAATTTCTGAACGCAGCCTAAAAGGAACACTAAAGATATCGATAAACGCTAATGTACAGTCGCGGTCAGAGTAGTACACTTAAAAAAATAAACTTATTTTTTAAAAACTATAACTAAAACTTATAACTATAACATATTTTCCTAAACTTATTTTTAAAAAATGTGTTGCAACTACTCTGACCGCGACCCTACCGTCTTGTAATTATACATCTTTATTGAGAGACCCGCGCGTTCAGCTCGTATAAGGCGCTAAATCTCGTCCACGAGACAAAAATAGAGAATCACCATAAGTCTTGCTACATCGAATCCATCTCAACGCAAGCAAGGGTTAAATGCATCCGACGTATTCCGATAAACGTATTCCGGTCGTCCTTATTCGTGTCTCATTTCGTTCACGAGCCCTACCACAGGAGGATTTACCGTAAGACAGCCGTCAATCGTGCACGGAAGGAATCGCCCGATCACAATAGCGGTTCCTGCACCAGCGTCAGGTTGATTAGCCTGTGCGAGCAGTTTAGAGGCACGTGTCCTTTGCCGGGGGACCGTTATGCAGACGTGACCTGTGTCGTCAGGGACAGGAGGAAGGCCCGGGATCAATGAGCAATCGTTTCTTGGAAGTCAGGATTTACGCCCGTAGCTATGCATAATGCCTCTTCCTGTGGCTCATACCGACTCATAATTACGGTCTGCTCCGTACACCAGTGACCCGAACGTTATGCACAAACTTGGTTGTCCTTCCTTGAAGCGCGAATGCAGCGAAGTAGGCCTAACGATTTCCTACGTGGCGATGCGAAGCGAATTACGTTTGACGCGGGAATAATTACGCGATTATATAAATATTTGACGCAGTCATTAGACGTTACATACGCAGATATCTAATTAGGAACGCGCCCATAACGCGGAATAATTACGCTGGGAACTGATTGGCATTAATTAATAATCGGTCTCGCGCATCATAGGTATCTTCTTAATTTTTCTTGGATGAACTGTCGAGGAACAAGATGTATGGTGGGCTCCCGCCTGTCGAAATCCTTCCCCGATGATCCTTGGCTATCTCTGTCGGTCGCTCGCCGAATTTGCGACTCTTGAGAACGAAGCCCTTGCTTTCGGGGCCTTTGCCCGTCGTCGTTCGTTTCACGATTTACTTGTTTTTTCGCTCGTCAATGTTTGCGGCTCCGTAACGCCTCAGATCCGTCGATTAAGATAAGGGCTTGGATCAGGCCGAAAATTCTAAGCGAGATGCTCCGCAAAGGCTGGACCCTTGCCTCGAATCCGTGGAGGTTGCCCGGGGTGAGCAACCTTATTTGGCACGACGACCTCCTGGGTTCCTGACGAACAATGAATTCAAGCAATCAAGCCGTTGCACAATAAATGCTCAATAAGATAATAGATGCACAATAGATTAAAGCAATAATAAGCAAAAAGAACTTTAAAAAAATATAATTTACGTGATTGAAAACATGTAGATGCAATTATGTCAATAATTATGTCAATGCAATTGTGCCAATTATTTAAGATATTAACGCTGTAAATTATTCCTATACAGAAGAATCAATATTTAACAAAGTAACATATTATTAGATACATTGTATGATATACGCAAAATAAATAGTTACTCATCAAGAGCCCTTGTTTTATTTTCCGTCTGTTCAAGTAATTGAAGACACAAATCAAGTTGTTCCTGTATCGCAGAGGGATCCAAACCGAAATTCACTGAGCCTGAATTGATAAGCCTGCATTGAAATGTGGTGTGATTAAAAATGGAATTATTTAAGATATTAATGTTGTAAATCATTCTTGTGCAGAAGAATCAATATTTAACAAGTAACATATTATTACATTGTGTAATATACGCAAAATAAATAATTACTCGTCAAGTGCCGTTTCAATTCCCATTTGTTCAAGTGATTGAAGATGCAAATCAGGTCTTTGACTTTCTGCAGAAAGATCCATATCACAAGTTGAAGCTGAAGTTGAAGTGCTAAGTCTGCAACGAAATGTGTGACTAACGATAAGAAAGGAAGAAGGAATAATTATTTAAAATATTTTACGCATTACTTAATGCTATTATGTACCTACAAACGGTGATCTCTAATGTGAAGATTTGTGTGAGTGAGAGGAAGGAAAAAGAGAGAGAAAGCGGTACGAAGATAATTTCTCATATCTCGAATTTTTCTGTAATACTTAATAATATAAAAAAAAAAATAAATATCAAAAGTGCAGTTATGATTTCTTATAAATATATATATAGAGTATAAAAGAAGCTACCTTGATGTGAGAACATGTTGAGACATAAGTTGGATAAAACAAATCAGAACAATCAAAAACGATAGAATGTTTTTACGCAAGATTGTAGAGTAAGTTAGAATAAATTAGGTTAATATATTATTTACAACAATAAGTTCAAGGGTAAGGAATAAAGTATCAAAATTGCTATACTGACATTTGCAAAGATCAACGGCATATATATTTAAATATTACATAGAACCGTTGATTGTTGCCTAATAGTTTCTTTGTTATTTATTAACCATCCATATAATAAGTAAATGGCATTTGAGTTACCGTATATAGATTTTATTAAATATGCGATGGTTATTTAATTTTGAATGCTTGTAAGAAAATTATAAATTGTATGAGTATTGTATATAAAAAAGAGAATTCAAAGGCCAATGAACGAGCAATACAATAGATATTATAAATTGATGAACAGTTTGATATCTCATAAATACATAATACGTAGGGGACGGGACGTTTCGAACTTTACGGAGTCTTTCTCAGTTAATTTAAAGATATAACAAATTAAATAAATAAAAGTAGGTTACATCACAATAATAAAGATAATATTAAAAACGCGGATATGAGTCTATTAAATGTCGATGGCAAACAACAGAAGTCAAAAAGGAGACACATCAATCATGAAAACAGTAAACCAGTATAATTTAACAAAATAAAATTATATATATATATATATATGTACGTAAAGTCAGAACTAAAATTAATTGATAAATCGAAGTCAAAGTAGGTTGGATCCACGATGATTCCTCGTTTGATGGCGAGAAAGAACCGAGAGAGAGAGAGAGAGAGAGAGAGAGAGAGAGAGAGAGAGAGAGAGAGAGAGAGAGAGAGAGAGAGAGAGAGAATCAGTATATAAGGTAAATAACCGTCAAGTTATATGTCAAATTTCTGATAAAGTTAAGCGGTATAAAATTAAAGATATATGTGTCACATATCAAAGCATTACCAAAAATCTAAAAATTTCACAGATTGTTCTATTATTATGTCTGAGTATCTGTGTAATTTTAACACAATTCTCTTATTGGTTTAAAAGTTATTTGTTTTTTTGGTTTGCATTGATTCTTATCATATCTCGGGATTGGCTGCACCAATCTTATTCGGACTGGTCGCAATCGAAAGCTTGTATCGACATTATATTCAAAAAATGTAGTTAGATTTTTTATTACGGCTTTAGTTTCTGAGATATTTTAATCGAAAGTTTGTTGACGCATGAATTTTCTTCTTATTCTTATAATTTGATGAGGAAGTAGCATTACGAATTAAATCAAATTTTGTACATATGTTAATGAAACTCTAATAAATATTCGTGCAAAAGTTTATTTGGATCTACTTACTCGTTTGAAAGTTATTTACCTAAAACTGTAGCGAAATATGAGTCAGTACGCTGCAGTCATTTACTATTAAATAACGGTTATAGACGTCGGCACTTTCTGATTTTTGGCGATGCAAACAGTTTTCGCTTTGTTTTACTCGCTTCTTGTACATAATTTCCGATACCCATTTCCCTTTCCAAAGATATTTATCATTTTTCGGCATTTTAGAAGATTTACGAAGATTCAAGGAACTATTATTATATTTATACTTTTTTGCGCTCGAAATTTGACAGACAGTAATGCCAACGTAGAAAATACGCGGTGTTGTTATTTAAAGCTAGCATTAAATGGTTTATATTTTGTTTTAAAATTATTAATTTAATATATATCACATTACTTTTATAATAAATGTATATTTAAATTATTCGATACCTATAGTAACCGAAAATCGTTTTATAAATTATTCGTTTTTTTATTTCTTTATTTTCAGGGCATTTTCAAGACCAGAATTTTTTGTCATTGATTACAAAAAATATTAATTATAAATATTCCCTTCCTTGAAGACGTTAAGAATCATGTTATTTTACGATAGTTGAACATCTTATGTAATATAAATTTATTTATTTTATATTTTAAACTATACAGATATAAGAAATCTGCAGTTTTTAAATTATAATCACTTTTTGCTGGTATTGTACAGCCAAAACATCCTTAAGTTGTAGATAATAAAATCAAAGTCAACTGTTTAATGCTTTCAAAGACAGATACTAACTCCTGTACATGTCAAGGGATATGGAGTGACTGGATAGCTGTACTTTTATAGCAATACTTTTATTTATTTAATTTTATTATATCTTTAAATTGGCTGAGAAAGACTCTGTGAAGTTTGAAAGGTTCCCTACGTATTATATATTTATAAGATATTGAACTGTTTATCAATTTCACATCTATTTTGTTTTGCTTGTTTATTGGCCTTTCAATTCTTACTTGTTTGAAACACACAAGCTTAATTCTTTTATATAATAAATGGTGTATTTTATATATCTGATTCGAATTTCTGCAATACTAATGTCAAAACTAATGTCAATTGAGTAAATATCCAATATAAATTTTAAATTGTGTATAATACGTGTATAATGCTTAAAAAACGTTAATATGAGTGATTCAAACTTATTTAAATTATATGCAAAATAAAATTGAATGATTAATATTATTATACGATTAGATAAGTACATTTATGAGCAAGTAAACCCTGGCTGGGGTAATATTTTTCGCAATAAATTCTTCACAGTTACTTAAATCGAGTAAATCGATTTAATCAAAGAGGGGCAGGGGGAGAGAAGGGTCTTTACCCAAAAAGCTGTGATGTAAGTCTGACAATTCTAGTCGGCACGCAGTAATCTAGGGTTGGGGGGGGGGGGGGAATATGTTTATACGTACGGATATAATAATTGGCTACTAAAAAGATCTAAGCTCGGACTGTAAGGGCTTCTTTATTCTATATTGATCCGGTCCTTTTCACTTAATATTTATGAGCAAAATTACAAATAATTATATAAATGCCTTGTTGTAAGCCTGTTTTGCTCAATTTTCTTTAGCTATTGATTGCTTTATCATTACATTTATTTTATAATGTTTGAAATTTTAATAAGTTGGAAAATGTGTACTTACTCATGTTGACTCTGGTTTATTAAATCAGAATGTGTTTTTGAATGATATCTTAAGCTTGTACGGTTTTTTACACTATATCGAATATCACATTTATTACATTGTACGAAATTATTTCGTAAGTTCGTATAATCATGTCGTAGGTCGTACGGTATGGTGGAATTTATATCAGTTTTAAAATGTTTAAAACGCAAGTGACTTTTTAAATTATTTATAGCATATTGTGACGACCATAAATTAAATTCAAATTTACAAATTTTGCACTTTGCAAGCAAGTGTCCCAAATCTTCGAAATAATCCCACAACTCTTTGGATTCTGGTAATTCCATTATATCTGTCTTGTACTGCAGGATGCCTGTTACTAACTGTGGTACAGAAATGACCTCAACAAGCGTTTGAAATACTGCTCATAAAGGACGAAAAGAGAAGTATGGTTTATCTATCGGGATGTATGTAAATATGTATAAATATTTTTAGTTTGCCAAACTACAAGATCGTACAGCTTATCTAATATCTTTGTTTATCACGTTACTAATTTTAAACTTATACTAAACACACGCAACGCTCACACATCCCAGGTAGAACATAAAGTTCATAATGATATCAAATATCATGATGACGTTATCATGACTTTATACATCACATAAAAATCACTTTATCCACGCTACTTTAACGTCACTTTGATCTCTTATTATGACTCTTTGTTCTGCTTGGGATAATATTTGAAAATAGCGAAGTTAGATAGACATACAGTAAAAATTAAAATCAGTTTAATCTATGAAACGCATTCCCTTAATATTATATTTATTTTCTACATATATTTTATTATATGTATCGAGACCCTAGTGTGTCTCTTTCTTGATAGTATCTTAGAGCAGTGTCAGTGCATACTTTCTTCAGAATTTACTCTGATGCATCGACACGCGTGACTTGATTACGATAGGTATGGCTCTTTAATAAATACATGGTTATCAAGATTTGGCATAATTGCAGTAAAAGATTTGCTGTTTAAAACAGAAAGTCACAGTCTTTTATGATTAAGCGACGCGGTCGCTTTGCGACACCCAAGTATATACATAAAGAATTGGCTTGTCAATTGACTAACCGAGTTGTTGACTACATTCAGAAACATATGACCGCAGCGCTCTCAAGTACCTAGCTTTACTGAAATATTTACTTTATGCGTGCTTTTTTAAACGTAGTGTGATTAAAAATTGAATTATTTAAGATATTAATGTTGTAATTAATCATTCTTGTGCAGAAAAATAAATATTTAACAATTAACATATTATTACATTGTGGGATATACGCAAAACAAATAATTACTTATTAAATTCTCTTGCTTCATTTCCCGTTTGTTCAAGTGATTAAATTAAGAAGCAAATCAAGTCTTTGATTTTCTGCAGAAGGATCCATATCACAAGTTGAAGTTGAAATGCTAGGTCTGCAATGAAATGTGTGACAAAGAAAGAAAGAAGGAATAATTATTTAAAATATTACAATACAATTTTACGCATTACTTTATTCTATTATGTACCTATAGACGGTGATACCTAATGTGAAGATTTGTGTGAGTGGGAGAAAGGAAAAGGAGAGAAAAAGCGGTAGAAAGAAAATTTCTTAGGTATATCTCAAATTTTTCTGTAATAATAATATCAAAAAAATAAATATCAAAACTGCAGTTATAATTTTTTATACATATATATAGAGTATAGAAGAAGCTACCTTAATGTGAGAATATGTTGAGACATAAGTTGGATAAAACAAATCAGAACAATAAAAAACGATAGAATGTTTTTACGCAAGATTGTAGAGTAAGTTAGAATAAATTAGGTTAATATATTATTTACAACAATAAGTTCAAGGGTAAGGAATAAAGCATCAAAATTTCTATACTGACATTTGCAAAGATCAACGGCATATATATTCAAATATTACATAGAACCGTTGATTGTTGCCTAATAGTTTCTTTGTTATTTATTAACCATCCATATAATAAGTAAATGGCATTTGAGTTACCGTATATAGATTTTATTAAATATGCGATGGTTATTTAATTTTGAATGCTTATAAGAAAATTATAAATTGTGTAAGTATTGTATATAAAAAAGAGAATTCAAAGGCCAATAAACGAGCAATACAATAGATATTATAAATTGATGAATAGTTTGATATCTCATAAATACATAATACGTAGGGGACGGGACGTTTCGAACTTTACGGAGTCTTTCTCAGTTAATTTAAAGATATAATAAATTAAATAAATAAAAGTAGGTTACATCACAATAATAAAGATAGAGGAAAGTCCCCGATTATGATATAGCACATATATTTTGTGTGATTGGAAGTCTATGGGCAGAATTGAAAAATATAATACGTCATTTTGAAGGGAATTTAATAAGCTTTAAGATGCTAAAATGTAAAATTTAATTTAAATATTGATTTTTCTAAAAATTAGTAAAATGTAAAAAGTGAGTTTTCGGTAAAATCGAAAAAGTGTGCTCTTAATATGAGAGACCCCGGGAAATCACTAATAAAGTGCAAAATACATCATATTGTAATTAGAAAACTCTATTTAAAGTTTCTGAAAGACAAATGTAATGGAGAAGCATATTTGCAACAATCGTAAACCCACTTATACCCAATATTGTACCTAATCTTCCCCTTCCACCCTTCCCCCATAAATCAAGGTCAGCACATACTTATAATTTCGTATAAACCTTCCCTTGACGTTAATAGAGTATTTTCTCTTATTTTATTACTGTACAATAACCTTCATACTCCAGCAACTCAGGGAGTACAACGAGTATCTCATGTTACGAGCCCCACGCCTTGCGGTTTCGCGATCACCAAATCTAATCTCTACAATTAAGCAACTCAACATATCCCGTATTTTCCTATTAATAGGACCTTACTCTATTGCTGCATGCAGAACTCATTGTCAAATATTTATTAATTATCAAGAGACACGGTAGTGTCTCGCGCCAAGTACGCGCGGAGCGAGACAGCCGTGGCTCTATATACGCGACGCGACGAGTTGCGAGTACCCGAGATTTTTAGATCTCGATAACCAGCGAACGGATCGAGTTCTAACTAGGCTTAATGGATAGCTGGGCCTAAATTTATATAAGAAAAGTGTTTTTGTTATTCCGCTACGTGCCCTACGAGCGGAGATATTACGATGCATTACGATGCAAATTCCGATCCTGAAAATTTTCATTTAAGATACGTCCATTCTCCGTTTGCTGTGTTCGCCACGGCGCGGCGGCGCCCGTCTGATTTTCTTGTGGCGTTCATACTCTTGCCGTTATGCGGCGCTCTAGTCTCTACGCGTAGAGCTAGAGATGCGTTAGTTCGATCGATCGATCACATGTGAGGTAACAGGAGTAAACATAACCGTAAAGTTGCCCATACACGTCGCGGGTCCGGCTCGGCTCTGTTTCCACTTGTTCGTGGGTGAGATGTTACGAGACGGGCTCGGCGTCCGACGAGCCAAATTTCGGGACTATTCGGGAGTGTGTGTGTGGTGAAAAACGTTTGAGTCCGGCTCGCGAATCAAACTCGTACATGTTATGGGTCGCTTTAGACGTCCGCGTCGTCGAGAAATATTCCGTCCGCGTCGTCGCGTCCGAACACTCCGAACGAAGTGCAGTGCTGGAGTGACAGAGTTCGCGCCTTGCAGATGGCTGGTTCCTGGGATACACCCTGTGCGAGGGTCGCGAGGTTATATCTATCGTACGTATTGCTCTTTCTCGCGGTCAGGCTCGCGTTTCCCGCTCGCGTTCTCTCTCTCTCTCTTTTTCTCTAATAATGACTATAAAATATATCTGATAAAATTAAATCTAAATATTTTTTTATTATAACACAAAAATTATATCTGACAGTGACATCCTTAATTAAATGTGCAGTGTAGTTTGTATTATAAATTATTAATTGCCTTATTTTGTTAACAAACTTTACTATATACATATATTATCTACTATGACATTCTGCCAATAGCATCGTACATGCCAAATTCTGTATCAAATCTGTTTTTCTTTCGACAAAATTTATTTATAGCAAACACTGCATAATGTGCTCTCGACGACTTTGCCAAATATATTCATATTTTGTGTCTTAATTTTTTAAATAATTTATAAATTTATACAAACTACACTGCGGATTTAAGGATGTCAAACTCTCAGATATAATTCTTGTAAGTTATAATACAAAAAATATTTACATTTGATTTTATCAGACATAAATGTCGACGTCGATAGACATTATGGCGTTTGATGTATCTATAACAAAAAGGGATGATATCCGTACAAAATTACCTTTTACAAAAAGGTAAAAAAAAGACGCCAAGCACGCGTGGTGTACCTTGAAAAAATCGAAGTAGTTATCTTTGTACCTCGAAAAAATTCAAGTAATATCTTTACCTCGAAAAAATTCAAGTAATATCTTTACCTTAAAAAAACCAAAGTAATATATTTACCTTGAAAAAATCGAAGTAATATATTTATTACAAAAAAAAGAAATGATATCTTTAAATTATGCGCCAATTAGATATATATTATATCGAAAAATAACTATTGTTCTTTTAAAAAATGTATTCCCATTAAAGTGAAAAAATTAATATAAAATGTGAAAAATTTTAGTGAAAAAAACTTGGCGCTGCTAAACATAATAATATATATTAATGAAACAATTTCTATAAATGGAAAAAGTACTTTAAATTAATTTGTGAAAGTCTCTACATTCACATTGTAATTATTAATTTATTTTAAATTAGTTATTTATTGCTTTCAAATATTTTAAAATTTGGCAGCGCCAAGTTTTTTTCACTAAAATTTTTCACATTTTATATTAATTTTTTCACTTTAATGGGAATACATTTTTTAAAAGAACAATAGTTATTTTTCGATATAATATATATCTAATTGGCGCATAATTTAAAGATATCATTTCTTTTTTTTGTAATAAATATATTACTTCGATTTTTTCAAGGTAAATATATGACTTTGGTTTTTTTAAGGTAAAGATATTACTTTGATTTTTTCGAGATACAAAGATAACTACTTAGATTTTTTCAAGGTACACCACGCGTGCTTGGCGTCTTTTTTTTATACCTTTTTGTAAAAGGTAATTTTGTACGGATATCACCCCTTTTTGTTATAGATACATCAAACGCCATAATGTCTATCGACATCGACATTTATGTCTGATAAAATCAAATGTAAATATTTTTTGTATTATAACTTACAAGAATTATATCTGAGAGTTTGACATCCTTAAATGTGCAGTGTAGTTTGTATAAATTTATAAATCATTTAAAAAATTAAGACACAATATATGAATATATTAGGCAAAGTCAAGTTTGTCGAGAGCACATTATGCAGTGTTTGCTATAAATAAATTTTGTCGAAAGAAAAACAGATTTGATACAGAATTTGGCATGTACGATGCTATTGGCAGAATGTCATAGTAGATAATATATGTATAGTAAAGTTTGTTAACAAAATAAGGCAATTAATAATTTATAATACAAACTACACTGCACATTTAATTAAGGATGTCACTGTCAAATATAATTTTTGTGTTATAATACAAAAAATGTTTAGATTTAATTCTATCAGATATATTCGATAGTCATTATTAGAGAAAGAGAGAGAGAGAGAGAACGCGAGCGGGGAACGCGAGCGTGACCGCGAGAAAGAGCAATACGTACGATAGATATAACCTCGCCATCCTCGCTCAGGGTGTATCCCAGAAACCAGCCATCCACAAGGCGCGAACTCTGTCACTCTAGCACTCATGTACTCCGTTCGGAGTGTTCGGACTTCGGACGCGACGACGCGGACGGAATATTTCTCGACGACGCGGACGTCTGAAGCGGCCCATTATATGTACGAGTTTGACTCGCGAGTCCGGCTCGGCGAGCTTGATTCGCGAGTCAAACTCGTACATGTAATGAGACTTGAACGTTTTTCACTACACACACACTCCCGAATAGTCTCGAAATTTAGCTCGTCGGACGCCGAACCCGGCCCGTGACATCTCACCCACGAACGAGTAGAAACCGAGCCGAACCGAACTCGCGACGTGTATCGGCTACTTTACGGTTATGTTTACTCCTGTCACCTCACATGTGATCGATCGATCGAACTAACGCATCTCTACGCGTAGAGACTAGAGCGCCGCATAACGGCAAGGGTATGAACGCCACAAGAAAATTAGACTCGTGCGCCGTGGCGAACACAGCAAACGGAGAATGGACGTATCTTAAATGAAAATTTTCAGGATCGGAATTTGCATCGTAATGCATCGTAATATCTCCGCTCGTAGGGCACGTAGCGGAAATATAAAAACACTTTTATTATATAAATTTGGTCCAAGCTTTACGATAAGCCTAGTTAGAACTTGATCCGTTCACTGGTTATCGAGATCTAAAAATCTCGGGTACTCGCAACTCGTCGCGTCGCGTATATAGAGCCACGGCTGTCTCGCTCCGCGCGTACTTGGCGCGAGACACTACCGTGTCTCTTGATAATATCAAAAAAATAAATATCAAAACTGCAGTTATGATTTCTTATACATATATATATATATAGAGTATAAAAAAAGCTACCTTGATGTGAGAACATGTTGAGACATAAGTTGGATACAACACAAATCAGAACAATAAAAAACAATAGAATGTTTTTATGCAAGATTGTAGAATAAGTTAGAATAAATTAGGTTAATACATTATATTTACAACAATAATTTCAAGGGTAAGGAATAAAGCATCAAAATTACTATACTGACATTTGCAAAGATCAACAGCATATATATATTCAAATATCACCATTAAATAGAACCGTTGATTGTTGCATAGAATTTTTTTTGTTTATTAACCATCCATATAATAAGTAAATGGCAGATTTAAGTTGCATAAGTATATAGATTTTATTAAATATGGCTATTTAATTTTGAATACTTACAAGAAAATTATAAATTGTATAAGTATAAAAAAGAGAATTTAAAGGCCGATGAACGAAGAATACAATAGATGTTAAATTGATAAACAGTTGGTATCTCATAAATACATAATACATAGAGGACGGGACGTTTCGAACTTCACAGATTTTCTCAGCCAATTTAAAGATATAATAAATTAAATAAATAAATGTAGGTTACACATAATAATAATAAAAATAATAATAAAAACGCGGATATGAGTAAAATAATATATAAAGTAAAATAATATGTATATATTGTATATATATATGTTACGTCCTGTGGACTCCACGTGATTTCTTCCTTTCGTGGAATTAAAATCGTAAACAGTGGTTATCAATTGGCAAGCGGATGCAAGCCGTTGCTCGTTAAAAGTAAACTTCTCGAACCCAATAAATTAAACAAGTAATGGATTTGTTGTGATCCAAGTGGTCCCAATAATTCCACGAAACGGGGCAACGGAAATTCAGTTACGATAGCGGGCAACGAAAATTCAATTGAAACGCGCGATAACGGGAGGCATGGGTCACCATAAATTAAAACGCCATGCGAGGGCTTTCCAAATCACGCGTCTAATATGAGGTCGCGTCGTCACCCTGCCTCAATTTATCAAAACTAAGAGTTCACACGTGTCACCCGTTTAAGAACGCGGATTTGAACTCTGACCCACGCTTCCCAGTAAGCGATAAAGATAAAACAGTATTAGCTTGGACCACCAAAGAGTGGGGAAATATAATTCTAATAACGAACCCGCCAATAGATGACCACTAATTAAAAATTGTGTAACGAGATTTCGGTAACTCGCCACGAGATAGGCGGAAAACCGAAATCTACGTCACAAACAGGAACCAGACTCCACCAATCCTAATCATCCTTGGATTAAATCCGCCCCTTTCAAATCATATAAAAACCGCGACTCCGCGTACCTTAACTCTCTTTTGCACTTGGCACTTGCTCTTGCACTTCGACTCAGTTTCTTTAAACTGCCACGCAGTCAGCCCGACAGTCTAGTCGCGAATCAGTTCAGTAAATTCTGTACCTCTTGTAAATTCTGTGCGTGTCTACCGCCAACCCAGGGTCCTGCCAACGACCCTCAGAAAACCCGACGCCCGAGATCCGCGAGTCGCGACCAACGGCGCAGATCATCGCCATTTATATCTCATCCCCATTTAGGGCCAGCAAGTAGTAAGTCAATTTAATCCGCATTATAAATCATACCTTCGGAAATCACTCTTAATTTATTTATATATATATATATATGTTTACACATTTCTTGGGATATATATATATATGTATATGCTAAATATTTTATTTATTTTATTTTTGAACAGGTTTCAGTAAATAATTTCTCACTCCCCCTCTTTTTTTTTTTATAATAATTTTTAGTGGGCATCCGAGGTCCAACCCGCAGAAACATAGCCCTTAAATTAAAGAAAAGATACGTACGTAGCAGGCGAGCCCGCGTCGTTGAGCGACAGCTCCTCCAGGCGCATCGAGAACATTTTAACCGCCACCATCTTCCACAATTTTCCCTTCCCCCGCGTTCTCTCGCGTACAAAATCTTTCCCGACACCCCCGATTCCTCCCCCTGTTCCGGACCGTCCTATTCCCCGGTTCCTTCCGAGGAATTTGACCGGTTCCCCTATCCGGAGCTCCCACACTCCCCCATCCCTTTTTACTTACGCGACGAATACCGCGAGAGAACACCTTCTCCCGCGTTCTCCACCTCTAGCGTGGAGATTCTCTTTGAGACACCCCTGCTCCCCTCCAACAGACCAACCTCCCCAGCGCTCTCCACCACAGATGTGGAGATTTTATCAGAAGTAATAGTTTTAGACTAAACACGTTAGAAATAAACCGCGAATCTAAGTATTAATTATTTCACACACACACGCTCGCTCATACTCGCACCCCCTTTTCCTTTTCTTTGTGTTTTCTCAATTATAAATGTACTAACCGGGCAGGATGTCAAATTCAAAGTAGATCCATCCCCTCAATAAATCTTGTCCGATGACCTCCGAACTTATGTAACACCCGCGTATTCTCCATACACATATACACACACCACACATGAACTGTACCATTTGCGTTTTTGTTTTTATGTTTTCCAATATACACATAAATGTAACTGTCTCATTGATTTTTATCATTTACAATAAATAATTGTAATGTTTTTAATTTCAAAAATTAATGTCTAATTATTTAAACTAACACCTCGTCACCAACCTTCCCGCTCGCAAAATCGTACACGGTCCGATCCCAGGTAATAGGGATTGCATAATCCTTGACCTGAAACAGGACCGACGATCGCACGGCTTGCAGTAGGCGTAATAGCGTCCCTTTGGACGTTGACCCTCGACTGGAGCCTTCCGAAAAGTGCGTTCGACTCGAGGCACGCGTTTACTCGCGCGACCCGAGATAACCCTTAAGTATTCTCTTACGTCCTTCCTTACCCCGTCCCCTCTGGGTAGCCTTTCCTTCGCTTCCCAGTTTTCCTTTTCATTGAAACTCCCGGGGTTTGGACGTAACATATATATATATATATGTATAGTATAGTATAGGTATATATACATATACTTGTCAACATACTAACTATTCTCTGCTTTAACAATTTATTTCTGTTACAGATAAGCGTTTAATTTAAGAAACTTTTTTGTTAATAACTTTTTAATAACAACCTCTAACTAAAACTAAAGGGGGGGGGGGGCGAAACCCATTGCGTTTACGACACACTGGCTACAAGTAGTAATACTGACTGACATACCAAGTAAGAATGACAAAAAAAATTAAAACAGAACAGTAAGTTTGAGAATGTAATAAATGTTTGTATATAACACGTATCTATATGTATACTACGTACCACTCCTTAAATATGTATGCAATGTCAGAAAAGCACATTTTATTGATTAAATTTATTTTGTTAATAACTTTTTAATAAAAGAACGAGCGACGATTAAAACTTTTTAAATGTTGGTCAATTATAATCATACAATTATAATTATGGTTAAAGCCTAGAATACTTTATATTTACCTAACACATAAAATTGTACATATACTTCTCTATATCAACTATTCTCTACTTTAACAAAAAGACTGTTTAATGTATTAACAATTCGCTGCTTTAAATGACTTTTCTTTGTTCATACATGTACTATTTTTACATACACTTAGTTATTTGTGCCTTGTAACATACTCAAAATAACTGCTATATTTTTCAGTCTTTTTGTTAATAACTTTTTAATAAAAGCGAGCGACGGCTAAAACTTTCTGAAGGTCACTCAGAAGGGTAAATTTATGTAATACTAATTCTAAACAAATAAACATTAAAAATAAATTTTTAATTCTTTATACGTTGTACGGGTGTTCGATTTAATCAGTCAAGTCCAATATCTCGGAAACTATTAAAGTTAGACGAAAGATCAAAAATTGTTTTTCATTGGCTTTACTTCTAGATGATTTTTTGCGCGATGGAACCGTACCCTTCCGTACTGGATTTTGAGGGGCAAAAAAGGGGTCAATTTTTTCAAATAGAAACTTTATACAAAAATAATACCAATCGATAGGGTTTGGAAGGACGAATGCAAGGATCTATATTTTTATATGCTTATCGTAAAAATTATGACCGCAATAAATTTTTATGATCGATACCCGTTGTAGGGTATTTTAAAAAGCAGCCGCAGAAATTTTCACTATAAACATATAAAAATATAGGTCGTTGGATTCGTCTTTTCAAGCCCTAACGATCGGTAATATTTTGGTATGGGATTTTGATTTAAGAAAATTTACTCCCTTTCCCCCTCGAAATCCAGTACGAAAGGGTACGGTTCTATTGCGCAAGAAATCATCTAGAAGTAAAGCCATTAAAAAACTTTTTTTGATCTTTTGTCTAGCTTTAATAGTTTCCGAGATATTGACATAGACAGATTAAATCAAACACCCTGTATATATGTACGCAAAGTCCAAACTAAAATTAATTGAATCGACTTAAGTCAAAGTAGGTTGGATCCACGATGATTCCTCTTTTGATGTCGAGAAAGAACCGAATCAGTATAAGGTAAATAACTGTCAAAAGATATATTTCAAATTTTTGGATAAAGTTAAGCGTATAAAATCAAGTTGTAGATAATAAAATCAAAGTCAACTGTTCAATGCTTTCACAGATAGATACTAACTCCTGTACATGTCAAGTGATATGGAGTGACTGGATATAACTGTACTTTTATAACAATACTTTTATTTATTTAATTTTATTATATCTTTAAATTGGCTGAGAAAGACTCTGTGAAGTTTGAAAGGTCCCCTACGTATTTATGTATTTATGAGATATTAAACTGTTTATCAATTTTACATCTATTGTATTGCTTATTGTATTGGCCTTTGAATTCTTACTTCAAACACACAACTTGATTCTTTTATATAATGGATGATGCATTTTATATATCTGATTCGAAGTTCTGCAAAACTAATGTCAAAGCTAATGTCAATTAAGTAAATATAAATTCTAAATTGCGTATAATACGTTTATAATGCATAAAAAAAACGTTAATATGAGCGATTCAAACTATTTTAAATGGGGGGGTCCCGTTTGCCTACAATCCCGATTGCCAACAGCTTCGTTTCCCCACAACATTTTGCCTACAGCTTCGTTTGCCGACATTCCCGATTGCCTATAAGCATTATTGCGCTCATGTAATAGTTAAAAATACGAACGTACGTTTGCGCACATGGCCAAACACATTGCACACATGACTTTATTGCACACAAGCAGATTGCACACATGACATTATTGCGCACATACACATTGCACACATGACTTATTGCGCACATTCACGTTATATTGCACATAATGTCGCAGGCTTATCGTAAAATCAGCCTTTTTGCAAAAAGGTTAGCCTTTTTGCGAAATGCCGGCTTTTTGCGAAAGCATTTGATCGTTTCTTTAATAAGACTAACGTATTTTAGACTTTTTGCAAAGTGCCTAGCCTAACACCAGCCCGTGTGTGCCAAAAAGCCTAAAGTGCGTTCAGTCTTATTGGGAAACGATCAGTGCTTTGCAAAAGGCCGACCTTTCGCAAAGAGGCTAGTCTTTTTGCAAAAAGGCTGATTTTACGATAAGCCTGCGACATTATGTGCAATATAACGTGTATGTGCGCAATAAAGTCATGTGTGCAATGTGTATGTGCGCAATAATTTCATGTGTGCAATCTGCTTGTGTGCAATAAAGTCATGTGTGCAATGTGTTTAGCCATGTGCGCAAACGTATGTTCGTATTTTTAACTATTACATGTGCGCAATAATGCTTGTAGGCAATCGGGAATGTCGGCAAACGAAGCTGTAGGCAAAATGTTGTGGGCAAACGAAGCTGTTGGCAATCGGGATTGTAGGCAAACGGAGCCCCTCCATTTTAAATTATATGCAAAATAAAATTGAATGATTAATATTATTATAAGATTGGATAATTATATTTATGATCAAAATTACAAATAACAATATAAATGTCCTGTTGAAAGCCTATTTCGATCAATTTTCTTTAGCTATTGATTGCTTTATCATTACATTTATTTTATAATCTTTGGAATTTTAATAAGTTGTTAAATGTGTACTTACTCGTGTTGACTCGGGTTTATCAAGTCAGAATGATTTTTTAAATGTTTTTTTAAGCATCCATAGCTTCTTATATTATAAAAACTAACACATTTATTACATTGTACGAAATTATTTCGTAAGTTTGTATAATCATGTCGTAGGTCATACGGTATGGTGAGATTTATATCAGTTTTACCATGTACAAAACGCAAGTGTCTTCTTAATTCATTATTAGCTAGTTGTGACTCGCTTAACCGAAGTTCTCGTTTACAAATTTTGCACTTTGCGAGCAAATGTCCTAAATCTTCGAAATAAACCCACAACTTCTTGGATTCCAGTAATTCCATTATATCTGTCTTGTACCGCAGGATGCCTGTTACTAACTGTGGTACAGGAATGACCTCAACAAGCGTTTGAAATATTGCTCATAAAGGACGAAAAGAGAAGCATTGTTTATTTATCGGAATGTATGTAAATATGTATAAATATTTTTATTTTGCCAAACTACGAGATCGTACAGCTTATCTAACATATTTGTTTATCCCATTACTATTTTTAAACTTATACTAAACACACGCAACGCTCACATATCCCTGCAGGTAGAACATAAAGTTCATAATGATATCAATATCATGATGACGTTATCATGACTTTATACATCACATAAAAATCACTTTAACCACGCTACTTTAACGTCACTTTGATCTCTCATTATAATTCCTTGTTCTTCTTGGAATGATATTTTAAAATAGCGAAGTCAGATAGACATACAGTAAAAGTTAAAATCAGTTTAATTTATGAAACGCATTTTCTTAATATTATATTTATTTTTTATATATTTCTTATTTATACATATGTATTGAGATCCTATCGTGTATCTCTCTCTCTTGATAGTATACTAGAGCAGTGTTAGTGCATATTTTTCTCTGCCGAATTTATTCTGATGCATAGACACGCGTGGTTTGATTACGATATGGCTCTTTAAATAAATACATAGTTATTAAGATTTTGCATAATTGCAGTAAAAGATTTGCTGTTTAAAATAGAAAGTCACAGTCTTTTATAATTAAGCGACGCGGTAGCGTTGCGACACCCAAGTACATAAAAAATTTGCTTGTGAATTGTCTAACCAAGTTATTGACTACATTCAGAAACATGATCTCGGCGCTATCAAGTACCTAGCTTTACTGGAATATTCATTTTATGCGTGCTTTCAAATGTGGTGTGATTAAAGATGGAATTATTTAAGATATAATTAATGTTGTAAAACATTCTTGTGCAGAAGAATAAATATTTAACAAGTAACATATTATTTTATTACAGTGTGTGATTTACGCAAAACAAATAATTACTTATTAAATTCTGCTTCATTTTTCGTTTGTTCAAGTTATTGAAGAAGCAAATCAAGTCTTTGACTTTCTGCAGAAGGATCTATATTACAGTTGAAGTTGAAGTACTTGGTCTGCATTAAAATGTGTGACAAAGAAATGAAAAAGGAATAATTATTTAAAATATTATAATTTTACGTATTACTTTATGCTATTATGTACCTATAGGCGGTGATCCCTAATGTGAAGACTTGTGTGAGTGCGGAGAAAGGAAAAAGAGAGAAAAAGCGGTAGAAAGATAATTTCTTATATTTCGAATTTTTCTGTGACAATAATATCAAGAAAATTAATATAAAAACTGCAGTTATGATTTCTTATACATATATGTATATAGAGTATAAAAGAAGCTGTTTTGATGTGAGTACATGTTGAGACATAAGTTGAATACAACACAAACCAGAACAATAAAGAATGATAGAATGTTTTTATGCAAGATTGTAGAATAAGTTAGTATAAATTAGGTTAATATATTACTTACAACAATAATTTCAAGGATAAGAAATAAAACATCAAAATTATTATACTGACATTTGCAAAGATCAACGGCATATATATTTAAATATCACACAGAACTATTGATTGTTGTTTAATAGTTTTTTTGTTATTAATTAATCCATATAATAAGTAAATGGCAGACTTGAGTTGCCGTATATAGATTTTATTAAATGTGGCTATTTAATTTTGAATACTTATAAGAAAATTATAAATTTTATAAGTATATAAAAAAGAGAATTTAAAAGCCAATTAACGAGCAATGCAACAGATGTTAAATTGATAAACAGTTTAATATCTCATAAATACACATAATACGTAGGGGACGGGACGTTTCAAATTTCACAGTTTTTTTTAGTCAATGTAAAGATATAATAAATTAGAGAGTTTATTAAATGTTGATGGCAAACAACAGAGAAGTCAAGAAGGTGTCACATCAAGCATGAAATCAGTAAACCAGTGTAACGAAGTAAAATAATATATAGGTATAATGTATATATATAAAAAAGAAGATAATAGCAGAAATGAAAGTTATTTAGTACATTATAAGCTTACAGATGATGGATAAACAAAAGCAAAATTAATTTTTAATTTGATTATTATCGTTTAATATATGTTAAAGATTTATATATAATATTAATAGAAATTATATTATATTGTATATTTACAAGAAAATAAAAACATTATTCGTGTATATTTATGGTTTTAGCATTTTACATTCCTTCATAATTTTTAATTATATCTGAGCAGATCTGGATACATTCGCTTTTAAATTTGGATTATTCGATAGATTGCATCCGATGGGATCTGTTTCTCGTATTTAAAATTTGACAAACAATGGTATAAGAACGGTATCAAGAAACACGCAGTGTCTCGTGCCGAGCAGCGCTATAAGTTATGTTATATAAATCACACGGTACGGCACAACTTTTATTGTATCAGTTGTATCGTGGAAACCACTCTTATAATAAGGTGGCACATTAATAAAAATTTTTTTACCGGACGTTAAATAATTAATTATATATTTCGACAGAATAAATTATATTTGTTCAGATCTGGCCAGATAGAGACAATTTGCATATCTGGCCAGATCTGATAAACCAGACATATATATATATGTATATATACTCTATTAAACGATAATAATCAAATTAAGAATTTTTTTTACTTTTGTTTATCCATCATGTGTAAGCTTATAATGTACTAAATAACTTACATTTCTGCTATTATCTTTTTTTTTATATATATACATTATACCTATATATTATTTTATTCGTTACTGGTTTACTGCTTTCATGCTTGATGTGACTCCTTTTTGACTTCTGTTGTTTGCCATCAACATTTAATAAACTCTTTAATTTATTATATCTTTATATTGGCTGAGGAAGACTGTGAAATTTAAAACGTCCCGTCCCCTACGTATTATGTGTATTTATGAGATATTAAACTGTTTATCAATTTAACATCTATTGTATTACTCGTTCATTGGCTTTTAAATTCTCTTTTTTATATACTTATACAACTTATAATTTTCTTATAAGTATTGAAAACTAAATAGCTAAATTTAATATAATTTATATACGGCAACTCAAGTCTGCCATTTACTTATATGGATTAATAAATAACAAAAAAACTATTAAACAACAATCAATAGTTCTGTGTGATATTTGAATATACAGGGTGATCCAGGTCACCCGGAGGAGCCGGCACATACGTGTTCCTTATGAAAAAATGAGTCAAAAATGTCAATAGCAAATTGTTGTGAGGTCAATAGTTTTTAAATGGTGAGCCTTTGGAACTGTCCAACCAGAGAGCGTACAGTTCGCTCCATCAAGTGCGGCGCAACCAAGCGGCCGGCCGGGCGCTTTGACGGGTACCGTCCCGGCGCTCAGACGGGCACGGTGTCGAACGACAAAAGATTCCGTGAAATATTTATTAAAATCTACTGCTATAAATTGAGTACATTTTAATTGATGAGAAGTAATGTCAATTGCAAATTTGATAAAACATTATTTATATCAGTAAAAAGTATGTGCTGTTAAAATACATTTATGTATAAACAAATAAATTAATAAATAAAATAAGTTTTAATTAAATTATCCATCAAATTATCAATCAAATAACATTAAGAACATTAGTCGACAAAGTTTTTCAAACTTTTTTTTCGAAAAGTTTTTTCACAAATATTAGAAATAATTACATAATTAATATTAGAAAACATTTACATTTAAAATTCGCATTTGATATAAATAAATATCTCATAGATTAAAGAAATAACATGAACAAAATTCCAAATTACGAATGAGAGGAAAGGGAAGTACTACAGTGAAGGAATCGAAGTAAGCGAGTAATAAGCCAAATTGTTACTACAAATTATATTTTAAATAATATTTCCAAAACTTTTACAATAAATGTTCGAAATGACCACCTTCCATTTCACGACAAAACTGAGCACGTCTAATAAAATTATCTTTTGATCGTTGTATCATTTCAGGCGTGATAGCTTCAAGCGCTTCATCAATTCGATCACTTAATTCCTCGACAGCATTTATGGGCATGCGATACACGTAGTCCTTTATCGTCCTCCAGAAGAAAAAATCAAGTGGAGATAGATCTGGTGATCTCGCTGGCCACGCTCGAGGACCTCCGCGGCCAATTTACATATTAGGATATTTTCTGTTTAAAATATGCCGTGAGCACCTTGCATAGTGTGAAGGAGCTCCGTCATGCTGAAACCACATAACACGTCGCTCCTCCAATGATATATTCTCAAGTAATTCGGGAAATTCTTCGGAGAGGAAATAACTATAAATTGCGCCGTCGACTCTCGCAGGAAGTTGGAATGGTCCGATCTGCATATACAATTATATTCTATTGTTATTCTACTTTTTTGCATACCTTCTTACTCACTAATTATTCTGCAATTATTTTTTAAAATATCTAACTTTATACACGAAATGTGGAAATGTAAACGCGACTATAAAATGGCAACATTTAAAAATTGGTTGAATTAATTTTCTAGACTAACATTACGTTAACTACGAATAATTTCGCTTAGATGAATTGACTGCAACAACAAATAACGATTTAAATTTCCGAGTTTAAGAAATTAAATTTTAATATTATTCAACGTTTCTATTTCTAATATAACAAGATACGAAATGAAGTATTTATTATTATTAAAAATAATTCTTGCCACAGAATTCTTGTATATTCCAGCACATAAGTTAACGCTGAATTTGTGTTGATAGCTTTTAATCTTATACACATGCGGATTTTTATCTGCGTAGAAATGATAGTTATGCGTATTGAAAGTCCCTTCTGTCGTAAACATCGATTTGTCGGTGAATAAGATGTTTTTCACAAAATGAAAATCTTCTCTATGTCGTTCAAAAATCCACGTACAGAAATTCATTCTGTTTCCATAGTCTAAAGGCATTAAATTTTGTGCACGTGAAAAATAGTACGCATTCATCTTACTGTCTTTTAGGATTCGTTGAGTTGTTGTGAACGACACATTAAGCATATTAGCGATATTTCGAATGCTCCTCGTTGGATCTTCTTCGACTGTTTCTAGCACAGCTTCTTCATTTGCCACATTTCTAGCACAAGGCTGGTGTTCTTCTTTCTGCCGTGATCGGATTAATGATCCAGTATTTCTTGCCGGATTAATTAATCGCAAAATTACATTTCCATTAGGATGTCTGGAATTCGGAAAACGTTCAGCGAATAATCTTGCAGTAGCTTCTGCGTTTCATCCACACTCGCCGTACAATATTATCATCTCACAATATTCTTGAGCTGAATATTCCATGATAATTTTATCAATAATGAAATACTCTTCTTAGACAGAAAATCACTCAACAATAACAACAACTGCAACATTACCATTTAATACCATAAAATGGTATTTTACGTGTCTGCCGAGTTCGGCCTACCGCTTCTCATGCGCTTATTTGCTCAGACGTATTAATTAATAATTTGTTAACTATTGCGAATTTTGCAAAATGGTACATGACTTTTCGTCTCGGTTTGACCCAATCTACCCCCATTTTTCGGCTGGGTACTTTTGTTTCAAACATCCTGTATATAATAATGTAATAAGTACGTAGGCTTATAGTATGTACGCTTTATGTATAGTTTGAAACACTTCTGTATACATGATTGAAATCTCCTTGGAGCTTTCATGATCAGAAAGAAAACAATGAGGAATATCGCGATAAGCATTATCTTTATGGACTTTGTGGTGGGAATGCTGCTGCAGATGAAAGGGCATAATGCCAGATGCAATATGGAAAGAATACGGACATAGCAAACACAATTGGGTCATAACATTACACAATCGACGTAAACAGTCTAAACAGTCTAATGAGAGTGTAGAAGATAATGTTCAAAAGAAGCGATCAGTTAATTATCGTAAAAATCGGCAATGAATGCATGCAGATAAATGTATTGTATGCTTATTTTGAAGCTTTAAAATCTACCGTACGTATGAAATGCTACATTTACTAAATCATAGTAAATAAAATAAAAATTTATGTAAAGTAAAATCCTTTTCTTCGCCGGTGAATAATAATGAGAAATCGTTATTTTCGACCAAAACTGGCAACATTTATTCATCAGTTAACACGACGTTCCGACTGAGATTCCAGTCCTTATAAAGTGTAAATGTAAACATACGCCTTCGCAACACTTTATAATCTCAGATATTGTTCCAGCAATAAACTTAAATCTACAAATTATTTTGTGCGACGGTTGACATTAAAAATCTGTCACCCCGCGTTACGAAAATGTACATTTTTAATGTCAACAATGTCGCACAAAATACTTTGTAGATTTAAGTTTATTGCTGGAACAATATCTGAGATTATGAAGTGTTGCGAAGGCGTATATTTACTTTTACACTTTATAAGGACTGGATTCTCAGTCGGAACGTCGTGTTAACTGATGAATAGATGTTGCCAGTTTTGGTCGAAAATAACGATTGCTCAAAATTTTTGTACATTTTACATACTCTACTCAAGCTCCTCTTTCACTTCCTTGACCTTACCTTTTTATACATCCTGTATAAAAAGGAAAGAGTGTTCTATTTTAATCTTTCTATGCGGAGTAAGTTCTATTGGAAATATTTTTTCGAATAACAAATAATTCGGGAGATAATTACGTGAAATGATTAAAATGGGACACTGTGTATACAGGGTGGGGAATTTAAATTGAGACGCTTAATATAAAATATGAAATATCTGGTAAAGTATTCACTTTTCGATGACTTTACCTTGATACTTTTATACATAGAATAATGAAAGGAATCGAATGTTGTAAAAAAAATACAGAACAAATTATTTTAAGATTGTATTTTGTGGGCGCACTTAATTTTGAAAAATTGCAAATGTAAAAATTAATATTATTATTCGCCATCTAAGGTCAAACTGATAAGGCCAGTAAATAGATCTTTTTAAGCCCTACAACTTTTGTTTGAAACATTTCTTTCTATTTTGCTTTTTTTTTAGATATTTAAACATCTTAATTTAAATGTCCCACTCTGTATAATTTTAAAAATATATGTAGGGGAGACCGGGGCTAACTCGACATCGGGGAAAAGTTGACACTAGGTTTTTTGCCTATTTAAATCTATTGTAGAAACTAATTGCCTTTCCTATGGTGAATGTGTCTTTATATGCCAGTGTTGTCAACGGAATTTGGTGACATTTTGAGTTATGGTGCAACTTCTAATGCGATAAGCGTTTTTGATGGTAAAAAGTAATTTTTTTGATCTCTCGAAAATTTCTACTCTTCGATCGAGCTTTACTCTTACGAATCTACCATTAAGTTATGTTGATGGGAAATTCGATGCTCTATACGAATCCGATAATAGTTTTTGCATATTTTCAAAATTTATATGTTTTTGGAGTGACAAAAATGAAAAACGACGTTTTGGGCAAAGTCGACACTAATCTATTTCGATAAAGCTTTGTAAATAAGTCATTTGCTTTTGGCTTGCAGCAAAATAGTTTGTACATACAATAGAAAAAGACCAGTGATAGATAAGGAAATAATGAAAGAAGCTGTACTTGACGTAAAAAGGAAAAAATGAAGATCAAACATGCTGCAGAAATATTCGGGGTATCAAGACAAATTTTCGATTGTTTTGCTTTATTCCGAATTTTTGTACTTTCTAAATACACGATAAACAACGTATTTCATTTTCAGACAATAAAAAAATAAGTCAGATTAAATTGTATCGATTAGACAAAGTGTCGAGTTTGCCCCGGCATTTTTCAGTTTGAAAATTTGTCTTTGCGTCACTTTTCCTCTCCTGGGGGCAAAACAAAGCGACGTACAGCAAAACTTCCTTATACAATTTTGTACCTAAAGGAACACTCTTTAAATGTGTACCATTGAATTCGCTTAAAAATTTAATTAGTTGTTGAAAATTGCCTTTGAAAAAATCGTGTCGAGTTAGCCCCGGTCTCCTCTACATATATTCTTCAAAAAGTTTATTTAGATTAGAAAGTCGTAACGATTGAGTTTGCTTCTCTCGGCAGAAGGTTTCGAACGAGTGATGAGAGAAGACACGTTATTACGACGAGTAGAAAACATTTAGATACTCCTGTATTCCATAATATTTCGATCAAATATATATACATATATTTTTAAATAACATAAGTCACAATTTCCTATAAGGTACAAAATATTATCAAAAAATTTAAACGAATATGTATATATTATAATATAGCAATTCAAAATTAATCGCTACGCCGCGATGGTACACTATGTGATAACTGCTTTATACATGTTAATTATGTGTGAATTAAGATATTACGAGATATTTTATAATAATGTACCTATTTGTTTATACTCAAAATATTAAACGGCCTGAATGGAAATCTCAGCGTGTACCACCATTGGTATGTACACCATTGACGGAATGTGTTAATGATATATTGTGGTAACAAAATTAATAATTAAAAAGAACTAAATTTAATTATATAAGAAAATTAAAGATTTTCTTGAGAAAGAAATAAAAGAATCAGTCTTTCCAAAAATTATAATAATGTTTTATTTTTGTAAGATAAAGGTGACTAACCTGATCCAGGATAAGTAACGACCCATGTATCATTCGGACGAGTTTCGAAATTATATATTTTGTCACCGTTCTCGATGTATCTATAGGACAAGAACCACTTTTTTTCGCCGATCTTGACAAAACAGCGCTTGTGAATTGGATATAATTTCGATTGAATATTCGCCAGTTTATCTTTAATATACTCTACTTTCAAATTCTTGAAAGACATGCTTTGTTATAAAGTAAATTGTGATTTTCTGAATACCGCTGAAGTATCTTTACGGTTTACCCGCCTCGACTGACAAAAGTGGATTTTAGCAGTAAATATATATAAGCGATTTATCTGTTGTGCCGCTCCGTGCACAAGTATGGGGATCGTCGTTCCGCAGAGGAGTCGGGAAGGAATTCACAGACTCCAATATGACTAGGTATTCTTTAATAAATTCACTGATCTTTTTTAATCTTACAAAGGTCTTATATTTAATACGCGTAACAACCCGTCACTGACTCTGACTCTGAACTGCCCTCTCGATGCCTGCTCTCCTCTGTATTTATCTCCTTTCGGTCATCAGGCCGAATCGGTTCAGGGTCCTCCTTACTCATAATAGAAGCAAATTAGACCAAAAAAGTGCGTAATCTCGGAACCGGTTAAAACTACTCGGATTTGAACGTTTTTTTTTAAATGTAGGTAATTAAAAACACTACAATGTTTATTGGTTAAAAATTGACGCTTTACATAGGAAATTCAAGAAAATTTGGAAAAACTAAAATTCTAAGACAAAAAATTTTTCAAATACGTACTAGCTTGCATTTTTTGCTTATAAACTTAAAATAATTACTTCCAAGAGGTTTGTCAGATAGTCAATTATGATTTTATTGATTACAATTTTAGGCCAGCCAATGGTGACAAAAAAAGGCTTCAGCTTGCAAAAGGTCTCATGAGAAGTTTATACATGGCAATTTTGTTTATTTTGTGATTCTAATGAAAACCCTAAGTTTGCGACATCGGCAAGCTGCCGCTCGCGCCGCCATCTTGAAAAATGGTGCCAAAAACAGTTTTTTGCGAATATCTCGTTTCCATTGCAATTTAGAGCAAAAGTATCCATTACAAAGTTGTAGAGTACAAAATTTCCTACAACTTTTGTATTAAACACTTTTTTCTCAGATAAATAGTTTACGAGTTATAGTAGAGAGCTTTTTTGCAATTTGTAAAAGATGCTGCATTTTTCCTGGAAATTAAAAGATTATTGATTATATACGTATATAATGATATAATAGTAATATAATAACGATAATAATCAATAATCTTTCAAATTATAAACCCTATTTATACTCAAGTGGCGAGAACCCCCGCGCGAGCTTCTCTCCACTTCGTACATATCTTATTGTTAGTGGAGGAGGAAGGTATTGTCTCAGGGTGTAATTCTATGCCCGTGAGGCCCGCGGCCCCGGCAACAGCGTCGCCTGGTACCGTCAGAAATCGGATCAATAATCAATAACTGATAATTTCATTCTGGCTATTTAAAAGATTTAAAAATATAATTTGTCCGCTCGTAACACCTTCCCTCTTAAGTCATACGTGATACGTTATGTTACCGCGTATGAGCTATGTGATTGAAAAAAAAAATGTTTATAATATAACCTTGTTGATTTATTTAAAATATATCATAATCGAGTAAAGATATAATGTATGTAGCACATAAAAATATAATATATAAATATATATTTCGAGTAAAATATAAATCGCAAGAAAAATTTATAATAATATATGAATGGTTATAAATCGGATATTACTATTGTTTAAAATAAATGTATGTAATGTATATAATATTTTCGGGTTAATATGGTAATATGGTAAAATTTGTTAATATAACCAAGAAAATATATTGATATAATGTATGTATGGTAATATATAATAAAATATAATGTAATATGAAATATGAATTGCAAGAAAATATAATCGCGCAAGAAAATATTGATCGGGTAAAAACATTGTTAATTTAAACAATATGTGTAAAATTTACGTAAAACTATTGTTAATGAAAATCTCGTAAAACTTGCGTAAAACTATTGTTAATACTATCCTTTTTTTTTCTTTTTTAGTACGTCTCTTATGTACTTCTACTTCATAATTTTTTCATCTTAATTCTTCCGCTTTAAATATTTTTTTTTTTTTGCTAGAGATTCTTTGATACAGTCCTGGCACTAATGTGCCGGTCTGATCCACATTACTGGTTCCTCACAAAGCCAACATTCTACCTTCGTTTCCAATTCCATTGCTAAACCATAAAGTGGCGAGCTGATGGAGTGCCACCTTACTCTTGCTTCATAGTGTTGCAGATGCAGTCCCTGTTCCATGAAGCAATTCCTTCAAAATCTTTTTCTCGGCCAGTACATTTCGATGTAGAATATTCCATCTTCCATTGAGCGGATGCACGATAATCTATCGGCCGTACTCCGTCGATTGGGCCGTATTTTTCGTTTTTCTCCTCCTCAGTCCACTCGTCGGTTTTTGGTGACCTCATGTTCTGTTTGTTTATTATTAGTTAGCATCTTAGAGAAAAATGGCTTTACAGATTTTTTCTTTTACAAGTTTTTTTTACCTCTATAAATTTTATTTTTCGCACTGATTTGATTGTAACTTTTTACTGCACTGTTCTTTTAATTGTCGTGTCTGAATTTATACTGACTGTCGACCACGAGTGTCACTTGTCCACTCGTCTTATCTTAATGTAAACTGGGTACCAAAAACCTAAACCCCACTCATGTTTAATGATGCAGGTGTCTTATGATACTTATTATCGACTCTTAAGAATTTCGCGGTTATAATCGCGGATATAGATTTTGAGTTTCTTTGTGGATAGTTATTTTGTTCATATCTTTCGTTTCATTTTCCACGGAAGTAGAGCAATTTATAGCATTAATATATTGTGGATTTAGTGTACTTGTATCCGTTTTTTTGAGTTGTGTTAATGTTGGTGTACTGGCTGCTTGAGGTGCACTGGCTACTCTTGTCTTAACGATGTCTGATTTCCTTCCTGATTTCCTTCCTTTGCTGTTGTTCCATTTGCCAGATGTAGCAATAAATTTGTTACTGAATCCTATAGCGCTCCAATTAAATGTATCGACCATCCATATATAGTGTGAAGTGCATAGCCATGTATAAGGGTATCTATTATTAGTTTTATTGTTCTTATGCAGAAATATATTCCAATTACTCCCACACTCGCATTGCCAACGGATAAAAATGTCCCCCAAATTTTCTTCTACGTATTTTCCGTAATTTTCTCTAATGAATTTTCATCAAGAAGGTGAGAAAGTGACATCCCTTGTGTTAGTGTTGGTTCTCCCATTACGCCACGTATTCCTATTACACACTTTTTTAAATGTTTTATTAAGTAAATTTTCAGTACACAAAATTTTAGCTTTGCTACTATGACGTAAGTGCATTGCTTTTTTTGACGATGTTCAGGAGGTGCTGTCGCGCAGTGTTCCGACAGTGCGCTGCTAGACTGTTATTTTATACATCGTCACTTCTAATGTAACAAAAAAAAAAAAAAAAAAAATTATAAGCTAAGCTTGCTAAAATGACGTAATAAAAATGTTTACTGCCTCCCGGACTATATGTAACTTCTGCTCGCAAAACTTTCAACGCGATGTGCTTCATAAATATTACATGTAAGTCGTTTCCAGATAGAAATAAGGACCTTTATTTTATAATGTTCTATTCTTTCGATAAACTTACGACGGCATGTGCATGTACACCCACTGACAAAATTACCTATTAGGCACCCCTTTTCTTCTCAATATCTTGGAACTGAGTTCCTTGTTATTTCCATTTTTAGGCCTTGTGTGTGAATGGTTCAAGCAATTGAGGTGCAAAGTACATTATCTTTCTTAAGGCTAGTTTTTCAATAGTCGCTTAACTTTAATCTTAGCTCAACTCACTATTTGTCTCTTTCTAACTATCCCTTTTAAAAAGAGGTGAAGAGTGAGTTTAGCTAAACTTCAGTTTAAACGACTATTGAAAAACTGGCCCTTATAGAGAAACAGCGATATCATTTAGAAAACTATTCGCTTCGTATTTTGACTTTGATTAAGGATGTATGTGTCACATCTCAAAGCATTACCAAAAATCTAAAAATTTCATGGATTGTTCTATTATTACGTCTGAGTATCTGTGTAAAATTTTAGCACGATTCTCTTATTGGTTTAAAAGTTATTTGATTTTTTGGTTTGCATTGATTCTTATCATATCTCGGGATTGGCTGCACCAATCTTATTCGGACTGGTCGCAATCGAAAGTTTGTATTGACATTATATTTAAAAAATGTAGTTAGATTTTTTATTACGGCTTTAGTTTCTGAGATATTTTAATCGAAAGTTTGTTGACGCATGAATTTTCTTCTTATTCTTATAATTTGATGAGAAAGTAGCATTACGAATTAAATCAAATTTTTACATATGCTAATGAAACTCTAATAAATATTCGTGCAAAAGTTCATTTGGGTCCACTTACTCGTTTAAAAGTTATTTACCTAAAACTGTTGCAAAATATGAGTCAGTACGCTGCATTCATTTACTATTGAATAACGGTTATGGACGTCGGCACTTTCTGATTTTTAGCGATGCAAACAGTTTTCGCTTTGTTTTACTCGCTTTTTGTACATAATTTCCGACACCCATTTCCTTTTCCGACGATATTTATCATTTTTCGGCATTTTAAGAGATTTACGAAGATTCAAAGAACTTATATTTATACTTTTTGCGCTCGAAATTTGACAGGCAGTTATGCCAACGTAGAAAATAATGGGGTGTTTTTATTTATAGCTGGCATTAAATGGTTTATATTTTGTTTTAAAATTATTAATTTAATATATATAACATTACTTTTATAATAAATGTATATTTGAATTATTTGATATTTATAGTAACCGAAAATCGTTTTATAAATTATTTGTTTTTTCGTTTTTTGCAGTTGATTTTAGGGCATTTTCAAGACAAAAATTTTTTGTTGTTGATTACGAAAAATATTAATTATAAGTATTCCCTTTTTTGAAGACGTTAAGAATGTTATTTTACGATAGTTGAACTTCTTATGTAATATAAATTTATTTATTTTATATTTCAGACGATATAAATATGAGAAATTTACAGTTTTTAAATTTTAATCACTTCTTGCTGGTATTGTACAGCCCAAACACGTCCTTAATACGGACGCGATTATTTCCATTTCACAAGCAATTGCTATAGACTTTTTGTCTGTTTACTGCCTACAAACAGAAAACTCTAGCAATTGTTTGTTAAATGGAAATAATCGCATCTGTATTAATTAGAGTCGAAATACAAAGTGAACAGTTTTCTGAGTAATATTGCTGTTTCCATATAAGAAAAATAATAGATTTTGTACTTTAATTTAATTATTAACAAGTTAAGAATTCTTTAATCGACTTTAACTGGCAATATTCAATTATCTTTCCGAAATGAACGTTGAAAAACTGCGAGCCGACCAGATTTGTCAGATTCATACAGCACGTTTTCAGATCAAATCGAGACAATAAATTCGACCATGGATTTTGATCACTTTAAATAGTTTTTAATTTATATTGAAAAAAATAGTCTTTAATTTAATTGTTTTAACTATATTCACAAGATCAATAAGATGACAACAACACAGAAACTCATTCGTTCCAAAATATTCAGAAGAATCAAGGGTGCCTAATAATTTTGTTAGTGGCTACACATGTAACGCATTACTTCTTTAAAATATTATATACGGAAAATTTTTGAAGTGAAACTTCTTAGGGCACGGGGGGTGATTCGAACCGGAAGCGTCACAGAAGTGCGTCACGGAAGTCGCGTCACGGAAGTCGCGTCACGGAAGTCGCGTCACGGAAGTCGCGTTACGGAAGTCGCGTTATGGAAGTCCGTCACGAAAAGTCGAACCTTCTAGGGGAGTGATTCGGAGCGTCGCGTTACGCGTTCGCGTTATGGAAGTCCGTCACGAAAAGTCGAACCTTCTACGGGAGTGATTCGGAGCGTCGCGTTACGCGTTCGCGTTATGAAAGTCCGTCGCGAAATGTCAAAAACTTCCATGGGCGTGATTCGGCGCGGGAGCGTTACGTTAATTTACAAGTTAAATTTTAATTATAAATTACAGGCGATGCAATTCACAAATAAATAAAAATTGATTTGTGAATTACACAGGCTTTAATTCACAAATCAATTTTTATACAGTGAATATACACCGTTGACCAAAATATCGGTGTTCTATCTTATGATTGTTTATTTATACGTGTCATTGCAATAAATATTACCACATGCTTCAGTGGTCGAATTGGCACGACGCCTGCACAGAAAGCGGGAAGTTCCAGGTTCGAACCCTGGCTGGGGTAATATTTTTCACAATAAAAATTAAATTATTTAAAATTAAGATGCTTAAATTAAGCGTTGAGATAAAAGGACCAGAATCTTGGTTAAAATGTCCTGACGATTATGTCCGTCAGGAACGATTGCCAGTTACGTCGAAGAAATTTAATATGGTAAAAATAATAAAACGCTATTAACGATTCGGTAGGTTCTCTGGAGATTTCGCGGTCGCTCTCCTGGCTCGTCCGCGGGCGCGAACCCGCGCCTTGAGACGGTGGCGAGTATATATATATACAAATTTTATCGCATATAGAAGTAATAAAAGAGACATGTTAAATTGGTTTGATATGCTTGCAAAAAAATGAGACATATACCTAATACAAAAATAAAGTATAGATTACACACGTATAATATACACAAACAAATTATTAAAACAATTTAAAAAAAAAATATACGTGTGGCCTCCACGCGCGGCAGAAGTGAAACTTCTTATCTGTGAGAAATAGGATAGTATCTCGTTTATAGTATCCGAATTAATGCCTGTGTAATTCATAAATCAAATTTTAATTATAATTTAAAGTCGATGCAATTTACAAATAAAAATTGATTTGTGAATTAAAGCCTACTGTATTATTTACAAATAAAATAAATAACGTAATTTAACACAGAAAAAAAAAATACGTGTGGCCTCCACGCGCGGCAGAAGTGAAACTTCTTAGCTGTGAGGAATAGGATAGTATCTTGTTTATAGTATCTGAATTAAAGCCTGTGTAATTCAGAAATAAAATTTTAATTATAAATTAAAGCCGATGCAATTTGCAAGTAAAAATTAATTTGTGCAGAATTGAAGCGTATATAAGTCACAAGTCAAATTTTAATTATAAATTAAAGCCGATGCAATTCACAAATGAAAATTGATTTGTGAATTAAAGCCTATATAATTCGCAAATCAAATTTTAATTATAAAAGTGAAGTTTCAGATTATGAGAAAAATTTTCCCATATATAATTACATATAAATGTAACAGTTGGCAACTGTTAACCTGAAACTTCACTTTTATAATTAAAATTTGATTTGCGAATTATATAGGCTTTAATTCACAAATCAATTTTCATTTGTGAATTGCATCGGCTTTAATTTATAATTAAAATTTGACTTGTGACTTATATACGCTTCAATTCTGCACAAATCAATTTTTACTTGCAAATTGCATCGGCTTTAATTTATAATTAAAATTTTATTTCTGAATTACACAGGCTTTAATTCAGATACTATAAACGAGATACTATCCTATTCCTCACAGCTAAGAAGTTTTACTTCTGCCGCGCGTGGAGGCCACACGTATTTTTTTAAATGTTTTTTTTTAGAATACAAGTATTTGGAATAAATAGAAAATATTGAATCTTGTGTTTATTTGTTATAAGTTTATCGTCAAAATGCGTTCTTTAAACTGTTTTTTTAATTGTCAGTTGATCTCATATATAATTGCTGAAAATTTACTGTGTCATCGAGAGAACTGTCTCTTATTGATAATAGTTTTAGGGTATTGGTAAGTACATATATCAGTCAAGTACGTACTTATTTTTAATTAATTTATTAGTCTCTTTTATTCCTATTTTTCATAAATCCTTATAATTAAGAAAAAATTCTGTGTATTAATATTATTTTGTTTTGCGAATACTTAATAATAGACGTTGTAATGACCTTATCAGTTGTTGTTACACGCGCCGCTATGCTAAATACTTATTGTGGTATCAAATGTCGTTAGCTTTAGTTCTCGATGATCTCTCGAGGTAGTAGAATCGTGACTGTATATTTCTAGCATTAAGGACTTGTTGCGCGATAAGATACATCAAAATCAATTGCTACGAAGAATTGCACCTAATTCCAACATAATTTAATATATATATGGTGAGTCATTGAAATAGAATACACCTATTGGCTCGTTTTCAAAATAAAGCACATTTTTAAAAATATGATTTCAAGAAACTAACATGATACAAACACAGTTTAATATTATTTTTTTAAATTGTCAAGGTCAAGAATATGTAAAGAATGTAACGTCTTTACAGGTATTGTACATGAAATAAAAATTGTCATAATGTCGCTTCTTATTGTGCGCATATTGACATTATTAGGCATCTTATCCGCTTGTCAAAGTTTCGATTTGAATGCTACAACTCAATTGCCAAATTACATAGTACCGGAGCACTATACAGTCGAGTTAGATTTTAGTACAATCGAGAAAGGTTTCTATGGAGGTACATGCCTTATTCTTATTAGACTTGATCGCCCAACTGAAAGTATACATTTCCACTCGCACAAACAACAAATAGAAGTACATTATCTAACGAAAATGAACTCCCGACGTTCCTATACACCAACGCGCTATGCATACCACGAGACAAGTAATATTACGAGCATCTATTTTGCTAATAAGTTATCAGAAGGGCATTACATATTGGAAATGGATTTTAAAACCATACCGATGAATGATGTCGAAGAAGATTGGTTTGAAACTGTTATAAGTGGAGTGTAAGTAAATTTTAATATACCAACAATAAGAGAAATGTCCAAAAACATTATGTTTTACAAAATATATTAGAACAATTATTCCTTATGTAGATATATTTATTATTATTCCTTATAAATTTTTTATTTATTATTATTCTTTTTATTATTTTTGATGCATGAGGATAAGTAAAAAGTTTAAAACTACTTATTTCGTAAAATTTAATGAGAAACATATTTTAATGCAAGTAAATATTGTTTTATTTAAATATAACTTTACAATAATGTCAGCATATTAAGACACTAATCAGACGAAATTGCTCTCTTTATATAGCTATTGCTTTGCATTGTGTATTTTAGTATTTTGCTTCTAACAAGTTCAGTTTTGGACGTATTCAGTGCGCACTGATGCATATTAAAGCCGACGTACAAACAATCGACGTAAAAATGTGTGTTTAATACAAATATAGGTATAAAAGTGTTAAACCAAAAATTTATTAACACAGTTTATTATGCTATTTGGGAAAATATGCATTTTATCATTCGAGATGTAGTTTTATTTTACACTTAGATATTAAATCAATATACAACCTACAATGGCTTCAATATGCATTAGTGCATCCAATTAAGTTCGCTGTAAACGAGTTATATTTATAGAATATTAATAATACTAAAAAATAATGTTAAAATTGTTAAAATAATATTAAAAAATATAAACTATTTAAAAATTACCCGTTATAGAGCGCTAATAACGTGTCCTCGTTCTACTTACCTAAGATATTTATTATTAATATTGTTTAATAATAATATTAAATAATATTATTATACAATTGTTATTAAATTACAATAATAGCAATACAGTTATTTTATAGTAATGGTACATGTTAAAGTATGAGTATTATTATGCAATTATCTGGTATAAATCGCATTCATATGTGCTCTATAATATGTCAGCTTATTAAACCGACAATCATTGAACGTTTATATTATCTAATAATAAGTCATATCGTCAAAATGTGACAGATGGTTGCTTGGAATGACTGGAGCTCGAGGAATATTTCCATGTTGGGACGAACCAGATTTTAAGGCAATCTTTAACGTTTCTGCAAAGCATCTTAGTAAACACACAGTTTTGTCGAATATGCCTGTACAAATGACAGATAAGCACAAGCACCTAACGTGGACAAATTTTGATGAAACACCTCTAATTTCCCCTCATTTCCTGGCGATTGTAGTGTCTGAATTTTCTTTTATTTCTAATAGAATCAATGAGAGGATTAATTTTCGATACAGAGAAAAAGCAGCATTTCGTTTAAGATACGCAAAAATGATTATTGAGAATGTCACACTACATTTGGAATCTCAATGGAAGCATTGCAAGAAACCTGCAAAAGTAGATTATGTCGCAATACCGGGTCTTCATGATGACGAAGTCATCAATAAGTTGGGTCTTGTTCTGTACAGGTAATATATATAATTACTAAAACAAATGGTTTTTGTATATTCAAAAACTTTATCCAGAAAGAAAGATATTATTTCTGTAACATAGCGAATTATAAGATATTTAATTTATCTCACACACACACACATACACACACACACACACACACACACACACACACACACACACACACACACACACGTTGGCGTTACATCTTATAGAAATGCCTTTTATTACCAGTCTTTATAATTACAAATAAAATCTGTTTAAACATTTTATGTAATACAAATTGCTTGGTTCACAAGTAAGTGTGAACCTAGATATTAAAAATTGCTGTTGTCTAATTGACGAGAAAATTATAATCTTTGCAGAGACATTCCAATTTGCGTTCGTATTTATATAATAATAAATAACGACTTTTGTTTCGAATTATCGTTTGTTCTTTGTTTGTGCACTGAAGATGACTTAGATGGCTCGAAATGCTGGACACTACGTTATTAATATTTATTTACATGACAACTTATATTTAGCAATAACAACCAGCTTGGATCACTATAGCCCAACTTATTCTCTTCGTTGTTAATTTATTGAATCTTAAATTATTTTTAATTGTTATAAGATATTTATTTTTTATAAATATTGCATATTTACTATTAGGCTCGTTGATTTGAACAATATAAGTACATAATAATAAAAAAAGAAATGTCAAGAAGTGACTGGCGCGCTTGCATTATTTACACATATATATGTAACTGAACGCAGCACTATTTCCTAAATAACTGGGAAATATAGTAATTCGTCAACAATATTGAGATAGTTATAAAAAAAAAATGGAGACTTTTCGAAAAAAATGTATTGTATGTACTATAGTACTATAAAGATGATTATGCAGATGTAGATATCTTTTCTATAATATGAACCGACGCAAACGTTACGTGTGTTCGAAATTTGCAAGATCGGAAATAGGGGAATGTCGAAACTGGGTATAGCAGGACTATATGGGAACAATTTTATTTTAATATATTAATTTATAAAGTAACACATTTATATATCATATTACTTATCATAATATGTAGAAGAAATGTACACATTTATCGTTTTTTATTATATAAAAACAAAATTATAAAACCGTTATAGTACAATCGAGTTTATATTCGAACAAAGTCACAAAGAGGCATGGAAACTCCGATTTCTATTCACATTTTAATATAAAAATAGAATAAAAAGTGTAATTATATTTATCTTTTAACGTAAGAAAGAATAATTTTTATATAAGTAGGTGAGACCGGGGCTAACTCGACACGATTTTTTTAAAGGAAATTTTCAACAACTAATTAAAATTTTTAAGCGAATTCAATGGTACATATTTAAAGAGTATTCCTTTAGGTACAAAATAGCTTAAGAAAGTTTTGCTGTACGTCGCTTTATTTTGCCCCAAGAAAGGAAAAGTGACGCGAAGACAAATTTTCAAATTGAAAAATGCCGGGGCAAACTCGAAAAGCCAAAATGCTCCGGGAAAATTTTGAAAATATGCAAAAACGATTGTCGGATTCATGTAGAACATCGAATTTCCCATTAAAATCACTTACCTGTAGATTTGCAAGAGTAAAGCTCGATGAAAAAGTAGCAATTTTTGAGAGATCAGAAAAAATCTGTTTTACCATTAAAAACGCTTATGTCGCAGTAAAAATTATACCATAACTCAGAATGTCACCAAATTCAGTTGACAATACTAACACATAACGACGCATTTACAGTAGGAAAGGCAAGTTTCTACGATAGGTTTAAATTGGCAAAAAGCCTAGTGTCAAGTTTGCCCCGATGTCGAATTAGCCCCGGTCCCCCCTATATATATCATAAATAAATTTTTTTTTCAGAGATGTTATATTATAACAACATAAAAGACTGCATAAGGAGAGTAAAGAGTAACATAGAAATAATTATAACTATTTAATTAACTTAAATATTATAAAAGCAAATCGATAACATTATAGCAAATGTTGTATATAATAATCTTTTGACTTTTGAATTAAATATATGTGACTACATGTTTATATTTTTTCTGATTATAAGATTGCATTACATGGCTTAGAATTTGCGTGGAATTACAATACAGTCGCAGAAAAATAAAATAATATATCTATATACTATTAATTACACAGATATATGTAATATCAACAATTATGTTTATATTAGTAATACTTGGCTAATTATATTAATTTTGTATGTATTTTTAAACACATCAGTTAGGTTTTTATTTAGTAACACGTTTATTCTTCTATTTATGTGCAATGGCGTACATTTTTATAAGGCGTTTTTACAATTACATTAAAAAATTATTTTTAGGGAAGACAGTTTATTCTGTGATGAAGAATTGGATCTTGTTATTTATAAAGCATCTGTGGCGGTGTTAGCAGCACGTGCAGTAGTACCACAGCAATGTTTGTGTAATCTGGTCAGCTTTTCTTCGTCTCAACCTGTGTGGTTGGGAGATGGAATTCTTACGCTATATGCAGTAAATACCATCAATAAGGTAAATTTATTAATTATTCTGTACTGTTTTTCTAAAAAAATCTTATTTGTACTGCTTGACATTACACAAGTTGACCCACGTAAGGCAAACACGCCATGCAGAACAACAACTGATAAGTATCAGTGAAGTTGTAATAGCGTTAATATAACTTTTAAATAATGAATAAAATCATGATAAATTATCATGATTTTATTATAAATTTTATGTCCTACCTGGGACCGAAATATCCCGATAAAATTGCGCTAGTAATTTTAATCGATTCAGTCTTAAATTTCACAGATTTTAGGGATTTTTAAATCTATGTTAAGATTAATCTTTTTATCTCTTCCTGAAAAGGAAGTAAACTGAAAAAAAACTTTTATTTACAACGTTTTTTTTCAAAGCAATTCTTTACAAAGTTACAAGCGTTTCTGTATGCCTTTAGATTAGAATGCTCAGTATTACGGTTTTCTAAAATGTTAAAACGTTTAAAATATGAAGAATGGCTTTTCCATACAGTGTTATTCGCACTCATTGTCAGAACAATATACATAGTAAGAGCTTCGTGTAAATGATTTCAATATGTTATTAATTTTCAGTTATGCGAGGTCTACAATGCGAGTCGCTAAGTAGACCCCGCATTACGTTATACTCGTCTAGCAAATAAAATATTTAAAAAAATATACGTGTGGCCTCCACGCGCGGCAGAAGTGAAACTTCTTAGCTGTGAGGAATAAGATAGTATCTCGTTTATAGTATCTGAATTACACAGGCTTTAATTCAGATAGTAGATACTATAAACGAGATACTATCCTATTCCTCACAGCTAAGAAGTTTCACATCTGCCGCGCGTGGAGGCCACACGTATATTTTTTTGTAATTATTAAAATTTGATTTGTGAATTATACAGGTTTTAATTCACAAATCAATTTTTATTTGAGAATTGCATCGGGTTTAATTTATAGTTAAAATTTGATTTTTTAATTACACAGGCTTTAATTCAGATACCATAAACTTTTTGTGACGGACTTTCGTGAAGCGCCCGCACCGAATCACTCCCAGTAGAAGTTTGAACTTTTCGTGACGGACTTTCGTGACGCGCCCGCACCGAATCACTCCCATTAGAAGTTTCAACTTTTTGTGACGGACTTTCGTGACGCGCCCATACCGAATCACTTCTAGTACAAGTTTAAACTTTTTGTGACGGACTTTTGTAACGCGCCCGCACCGATTCACTGCCAGTTGAAGTTTCAACTTTTCGTGACGGACTTTTTTAAAAGTTTTTATAAAAGTTTTTTCAAAAGTTTTTATTTTATTTTAATAACTATTATTTTAATGACTGTAAAAGTTTCTCGTTACGCGCGACCGTGACGCGCTTCTGTGACGATTGGGTGTGACGATCGGGCGTGACGCTCTCGAGCCGAATCACCCCGTGCCCTAAGAAGTTTAACTTCAAAAGTTTCTCGTAACGCGGGACCGTGACGCGCTTCCGTGACGATCGGGCGTGACGCTCTCGAGCCAAATTACCCCGTGCCCTAAGAAGTTTTACTTTAATACTTCAAAAGTTTCTCGTAACGCGGGACCGTAACGCGCTTTTTTGATAATCGGGCGAGACAATCGGGTGTGACGATCTGGCGTGACGCTCTCGAGCCGAATCACCCCGTGTCCTAAGAAGTTTTACTTCAAAAGTTTCTCGTAACGCGGGACCGTGACGCACTTTCGTAACGCGTTTCCTTAACGCACTTTCGTGACGGGCTTCCGTGACTGACTTCCGTTACGGACTTTCGTTACGGAAGTAAACGCAATTGCGCCCATAGAAGTTTCACTATAAAAATTAATTTTAAAGAAGTGACAATTTTGCGAAAATATTGTAGAAAATAAGAGATTATAAAAGTTATTAAAAAACAGCAATTTAAAAATATGAAGGCTTTATTTTCTATTTGGAATTCACAATGCATGTATCTTCTCTAATTGAATATCCATCTATCAATTTATCGCATCAACACTTTTGTTTTTAGATTTTTCCAGAACTCCGAGTGTGGAATATATTTGTAGTAAAGTTTAATCGTGAATCTCACCGTTTGGATTCCATTACGAAGTCTTTTGTGTCAGAACCCAACAGTACTGAAATTGATTCAACTTTATATTTCTATTACGTCAAAGGTAAAACTGTAATAGTAATTAAATATGTGTCTATAAATTCTTGAGAAAATAATTTACATAAGAAGAATGAGAAAAGTATCTCGAAAGTCAAAGTCGAGAATAAATTTTGAAGGTGTTTGCTATACAAATTAATAAAATGCCCACTTTACTAACAAAATACAATATGTTAGATTGATACTGCAGAAATTGAGTAGAATCTGTTGTTTCGTAACCATTTATAGATACCTACTTGCGTAGGTATATAATCTGATATAATTTAATTTTGCTATAAATATAAAGTGAAACATATATATTCTAATAATTTGGATATTAAATTCATTCTCTTTAAAGAAATTAGCTATTTTTGTAAATTTATTGGCCGCTATAATAAATTTATTTAAAAATATATATTTTATATACATATTTATATAATACAATCTTATCCAACATTTTTATGGCGTGCCTCATTGTAGCACCCGTTATATTTCGTATGTTGCAACATGTTTTGGGTGATGACGTCTTTTGGAATGGTACTGAAATATTTCTTAATCGAGAATATAAAAGGTAAGTAATGTAATAATTACTTTCTACATATATATTTAAATTATAGGTGTTATGATTAAAAATTTTAAAAAATATATAATTTTATTATTATAAATTCCTCTCTTTATACCAAAATATTTATTTATTATATTGTTTATTATTTATTAGTAATATTCTCATATTTATTTTTTCGGTAATATTCTTTCTTTTATTTTTTTATTTAGTTTGTTTGCTTACTTTTTTATATATATACAATTTTATCTTATAATCATTACAGTTGTAGTTCTCGTTTTTAGCTTGCCAAGTTTTGATGATTTTTGGACCGCCATGCAAATCGCTTTAGATAATTCAAATAATGTCTACAAATTTAATATAAAAAATATTATAAATCCTTGGGTAAAATTAAAACGTTATCCTGTGCTATACGTGGAGCAATATAATGTTTCACATGTGAAAATCTCTAATAAAAATGCACTGGATCAGACGGTGGAAGTACCTTTAACATTTACTACACAAGATAATTCCAACTTTATTAACACGAGTCCTTATCTTTTTATGTCGATACATCGTACAGTTTATCTTTCTTTGAATTTAAATGGTTGGATAATAATGAACATACAACAAGCAGGTAAATATAATAATTTTTGTTTTTTAATCTTTTCTTGAAAGTTAATTTTTTTGTATAAGCTAGCTTAAAGTTTTTGAAACTAAATTAAACTAACATTGGCTGTAAAAATAATAATATTAACATAGTGTTATAGTTAATAATTTACAATATATTTACTTCTAATCGAAATAATAAGTGAATTCTTCTGATATTATGTTTATCTTAAACATTAAAGATATTGATATCTGTAAACATTTTTTATTAAATATGCATTATATGTAATTAGTAACCAAAATATTTTTAATGTATGGTAGGGCATTATCGTGTCAATTACGATGCTACATATTGGGGCCGAATTATCCATTATTTAAAGACTGACGAATTTACAAAAATGCATGTGCTTAATCGTGCTCAACTTATCGATGATGCATTTTATTTTTATATAAATAAACAACTTCCTCTTTCCACTTTCTTGGAGCTAACGGAATATCTACACCGAGAGACAGACTTTATAGCATGGTATCCTATGTTTAAGGCTCTTAAATATATGTTTAACAATAAGTTCTCTTTGTTTAAGGAAAATGTACACATAAAGGTACGTAATAATAAATATTGTAAAAAAAAAATTTTTTAACTCATTACACTACATTTCTATGTGCTACAAATAAATAAATATTTCTTCAAGGGTAAAATATATGTATATGTATAGTAATAATTTATAATATCAGCTCCAAGGAAATATAAAGACAGATGTTAGCTTTATTTAAACGTTAAATATTGTATACATTTCGTACACACATAATGCTATTAAAATTTGTATTATAAAATAAATTTACATATTTATTTCTGCAACATATTTTTTATAAACATACATAAATGTTTTTACATAATTTATCTATACATGTACATATATGTTACATATAAATCATCATGATATCATGTTCAAACTTTGTTATTAGAAATTTGTGCAAATTTATTATTTTATGATTTTTAGATACACATGCGGGAAATCTTGCGTGAGCTTCTTAACAATATAAGATATACCAAAAAATTTAATAAGAAACCTAATTATTTTATTAAATGCTTAAGGCGATACGCTGAGAAATGGTTTGAGCTGTGTTCAGCATCATTTGCAAACATGTCACTTAAAAACTGATGCCGCATTTGAATGATAATAAAAGGTAAAACCTTTTAAATAAATTTGAATCATATTTTTGTATTCTTAGGTAGAAATCATATCTCGGCACAACCTAGTCCCTAGCTTCTTTTGCTACATTGTTAGCTAGTGATGAGCTAGCCAAATGGCAAAAGCACGAGGTGATTCTGTTACGCGGAAATAACTTAGTGTAGTGAAACGAACCTGTCCCATGATAGTGTCCTGAGCTCACAGACAAGGCGTTTTCAATGGGAATGGATCCGGCTATTCTTACCACTTTATTTTAGAGGGTATTGCAATAATAATTATTTTTTGTCGGTTTCTCTTCCTTGCCACACAATATATGGGAGAGTGGGGGAATTGCGAACACCTAAGGGAAAAGTTAAATAAAGCCAACGATTATTGATCAATTATAGGAGACTCTATTTTAAATAATACTCCAGTTATTTGGCTTTAAACTACAATAATTAATATTTATAAATTATCAACATAAACTATAATTTTAAACAAAAAGCGAACTCTTTGCCTTTCAGAATTACCCGCCGCACACGCGGCGCGGGAAAATGCCGAATCGTAGCTGAGGTAATTACGAACGTGTTTTGCTTTTTGTTTAAAATTATAGTTTATATTGATAATCTATTAATATTAATTAATTAGTTTAAAGCCAAATAATTGAAGTATCATTTATTGATAAATAATCGTTGACTTTATTTTACTTTTTCCTTAAGTGCTGGCAGTTACCCCACTCTCTCCTACTGTTACCCTTGTAATTTTAATTTTAACAACCAAAGGCATAATACAGAACTATCTTAGCATTATTAGCCTTTTATTTGATTATTAAAATTATCTCCTGACTAGACAAATTGCATTCGATTCTTTGATTGAACCAGAATAAATACCTAGTAGCAAGGTATTTTAGCGATGTTATATCGAGCTATTGGAGCCATTGGAGGCGGTGTAAGTCGTGCTAGGTACAAGCTAACGAAACATCGCCACTACGAGAGTCACTTTGCGGGATAATGCAATACTAGGCACTGACTCGCCGAAACTCGGTATCTCAATATTAATTTGACGAACCAGAACCAAGCTAGTGCTAGTATACTCTTATATCGTGTTTTCGAACATTCGAAAAACTAGCCAGCCACAATGTTTAATCTCGCATTGCCAAGACTGATTTCTACCTGGATAGGGCGATATAGTATTTAATATAGTAAATTCACGAGCCAACTATGAAACTATAAAAAACAAATTTTTTACATTTTATAATTTTTTCTCGGTATTGTATAAATTTTCCACCAAGACGTATGATTATTAGGTATTTATTAAGCTATTACAATATGTGTATTAATTTTGTTTGTCAGAATGAAAGGAATGGGCATGCTGTAATAACTTAGTGAATAATAATTAATAATTATACCATTTGGTGGAAAGTATTTGATTTATGGGTGAAAACAGATGATACAGTTTTAGAATATTTAAGATCATAAGGGAATAATATAGAAATTTTACATATGTACCTATATAAGACTAAAATGTCGGATATTTCACATGAACTGCATAGAGAGGTACCTATATTTTATAAAAACAAAACTTTATACGTATTTCCTTATTTTTCTAGATATTTATCTATGTATGTGACAATACAAGTAACATTATTTTTTAATTATTCTATATACTTAATACAGTTGTATCTAGATCGTTAGATTCCAATATTATGACAATTCATTATTGTTTATATTGCCTGTGTACATATTTGAATAATTTATCTCAGGCACAAAAAGTTTTCAGTTATATCAAATGGATGAACTACTGGGATGAGGCATTATTGGCTGCTGAATAAAAAATAAATGCATGCTTGTCCGGAATTGCGAGTCAGTTAAATTATTTTCAAAATCTTATTTAGAATTAATGGATTGTGATATAATGTGACATATCTATTTTTATTAGAGATAACATTTTAGTATATCATTGCTGCATGTTACTATGTAAATATTCAGTAAGAGAGACATTCATGAATATTAATTCTAAAACATTTTCTTTTAAATAATATGTTGTATGTACTTTTTAATAATAGAGTATAGAAGAGTTCGACAATAGTTGTCATGCTGATTTCAAAAGTGTTGTAATGTAAGAGGAATACGTCTATAGGTTTAAAATATACTTGGTATAAATTAAGTTTAATACAAATATAATTCATAAATTTTGATATAAACTGTAATTCTCCGCTCCAAATCCAGAGAGATTCGTTTATATGTATATAAAGTCGTACAAAAGTTAAAATGCCGCGTATACAACTAACATAAATCTCTATTATTTTTTGAAAATTTGTAAAAGTATACTTTCGTATAAGACCGTTCGTTAATTTTTTACATTTTAGTTCAATTTGTAATAAATTAATTGCAAAGCTAAACCAAAGATTTCTTTTACATTAATAAACATAAATGTTATCTTATGACTTTATTGTCTTAAAATTATTACTATAAAAAAAAACTAACTATCAATCGATAAATATGTGTTTACATCGATTACATTTAAATCTTGTATGACGTATCTTTTATATCAGTTTAATTTTCTACCGTTATACTTGTAAAACTAAATATACGTAAGTAAATACTTTTATGTGATTGCGGAAACAAGAAACATATAATTAGTGAATCTCAGAATAATTCGTGTAATGTCTCTTGCTCTAAATATTTATCTTTATTTTTAGCTATAAGTAAGCTGTTTACTACAATACTAATTTATTACTAATTTCTTTAATTACCCTTAATTGTTTTTAATACCTTTAATAGTATCTATATCTATATTAGATATTATTATTTTTAATATTATTAACGTTAGAATGTTAATAAATATTATATTAATATTAAATAATATTAGATATATTATATAAACCTTTTATTATTAATATTAAATATTGTATTATGTTATTAATATTAAAAATATTAATGTATTTACAATTAGAACAGAATTAAGGTGTATAAGGTGTATTGTTGTGACTTAAAAATAAGTTGCAACAAATTATACACCTTAATTTTGCTCTTTACTTTTTTAATACCTACACTTTGTAAAATAATTACTGATTTTATTACTACATATTATTAGTAATTACTACTGCATATTAAAGTTTTGGTAGTATATACTATTTCTGTACTACTAAAACTTTAATTGTAATAATAAAACATATGTATAAATACTATAAATAACCGACAATCCTGTTGTCTATCAATTATAATTATAAAAGTACCTATTTATAAAAGAACCTTGCCAACCAGAAATTTTGATTTTAATATATAGAACATTGGGCACTTGTATAAAGCGGAAGAACATATATTTAGAAAGATTTTAATTAGCACTAAAAAACAATTTCAAGAAATAAAATTATATCATACGTTATTTGGTCGTAAAAATAAAAACTGATCATCTTGTACAAATCCTTTATCATCCTTATTAAATCAGCAATCTTTTTTTAATTTTTTGTTTACATATTTTAATATATTTATTTTTTATTTTTATTTAAAAACATTTTTTTCTTGAAAAATGTAATTTCCGGATTACGATAATATTGCAGAAAATTGGATAAGAATTGTTAAAAGATATTGTAAAACTTGAAACTTCCATTTTTATTATCAATAAGTTGTTACGCTCGTTATATGCAAAGCAATATATGTTAAAAAAGGCCAACAATACGTCACAATCTTTCTAATTATCGACTCGTTGTTCAGCGGAAGAGAGCAAGCTTACGGTCAATGTCGGGATCTCTCATTGTGACCTTAGAATTATTGTTTCAAGAAATATGACACGTCGTAAAAATATTCGCCGTTAAATACACGTTGCGTTAATTGTTTGATATTGTATTATGTAAATTTTATTGTTTGATATCGTATATTATGTAAATTTTATGGTAGGTACTGATGAAGGCTAACAATAAGTAAAGCCGAAACGTTTACCTTTTTTAATTTACCTTTGTATAATTCTATGAATAAACTTTTATATTAATTTGACAATCTACTTTTTGGCTCGTATTGTTGGCCTTCTTTAACATATATTGTTTTTCATTTCTATTTTTTTTTAATTATTTTTATTTATAAATTTATTTAATAACAAAGGAACATCCATCAAGATACAAATTTTTCTCAAAGTTGGTAATGGTGTGAAACAAATAAAAAATTATATATTATTTTTGTTTACTTGATTCTAATACACAGATTTTTATTTCCTTTACCTCGTTAAAGATTGTCGTTTAAAATTTTTTTACACTTATTTATTGTTTATAAGAGAAAATTGACTCTTCTATTTAAATTACTCACATACCACTTATGTAGGGAGAGGGACTGATTGTGACACGGGGTAAGTTGTGACATGTTTAATATCTCGAATATCGAGTCGTCTTCCAGTCACAAAACTTGAAAAGAAGGATGATAAGTAGATAAAAAATGTTAGAATTATGCATAGCGAGTGTGATGTGTTTTGTTTGTCCGGCGGTAGAAGGTGTTATAGGTATGTGGAATCTCTAAAAAAACGTAAAAATCAGATTTTTCTGTTTTGTAATCTATGCGAGTTATAGTCTAGTAGAGGATTGCGAATATTGCGATGTCCTTCAGCTATTGGCTTAATGTTTGTGGTACTGTCGCGCATTTACTTACTTAGTCCGCTTTTGAAATTTTGGGTTTGATAAGTTCAGATTAGGGACCTAGAGGACGTAATGTTAAACAATAACGTTGCAGGTTGGTTGTGACAATACTTGATAGAGTTGATTGTGATACTTTTAAATCTCATAAATGGGTGAATTTAGTACAATTGTTCACTGAATGACTAATTGTAAGTAAACAGTAAAATGTGAATGGCTCTTATGTTTAGATCCAACAAATCTCATTTAATTGTTGTGATTATAATTGTTATGCGATTAATTGTAATGATTAATGTAATCTCATTAATCTATTTAGCCGCTTAGTGAGCGGTTGTAGGGCTAAAATGAGTATTTTTATTTTTTTTTAAATATATAAAAAATAAATTTTTAATTCTCATCTTTTCTTTTCGTGCGCTTTTTCTTGCGTACCAATAATAAAACACATCCCTTTCCACCGATGACTTTGTATGGCTTTTGAATGCTGTTTTTCAGTAAATTTTTCGGTGCCAAAACTTATCCTATGGGTCAGTTGTAAAATTGCATTGCTTTGTTCAAGTATTTGTACACTACTCTTGTACATGAACAAAGCAAAAAAACGTAGGGTTTTTAAAATTATAAAGAGCTTCTCCCTTTTGAATGATACCGTCATATGAGCAGTAGGGTCAATATAACTTATTGTTAGTAGATATATATACGCAATTTCCAAAAAGTGTCACAACTAAACCCATCCCGCTCTCCCCTAGCAAATAACTTGTATTGGATTCATCGATAAAAATCTGAGACTGATTTCTAAAATGCATTAATCGTTATTCAATTATATTTAATTTTCAAGTGTTTTGTAAGTAATTTTATATTAATTAATAAAATATTACGTTTTTAATTATTTCTATTAAACTTGATGCAACTGATAAAAACCGATCAAATCTTCATGATCTTAACACACAGTATACCTATACTCAAGCATCTTACCTCACCGTGTAGATGACCGTCTAATGCGCTACGCTATTTAAGATGAGAACCTAATTTCAATTCTCGAGCATATATTCCAATTCTTCTTCAATTTCAATTGTTATAAAAACACAAATTCCAAATACGACAAATAACGATCTACGTCCAATAATTAAAACATTAAAAAAGGGCAACTATACTGATAACATGTAAAATTCTTTTCTTCGTCAGTAAAAATTAACAAGCAGAATATACTGATAACATTGCAATTCAAGTTACCAGTAGTTTCTTACGATAACATAATAACTTTACGTTATGCTCAGAGAATATGTTGTCTTTGACAAGAGAGTAATTTGTCGCTTGTATTGATCGGCCGCAATTGTTCAATCTTATTGTTAGAAGATTCAAATAAAACTTATGGCGTGATGCATAAAATCAGATATTGGTATATAATAAATAATTGCGTAAAACATTGCAATATTTTGATATGGATTATATTTCACCGGGACTAGAGAGATTAATGCACCTATATAGTACCTATAATATTATAAAGTACTTATATAAAAGTATGTATAATAAAAAATTATCTTATTTTTTTGAGTTATTCTCTAAATGTCGAACTGTTTTGGAAAAGAGTATCGTAAATATGTAAACCTACGGTACGATATTCTTTCACTGATTTCAGACTTTTGCGAAAAAGAACATTTGATGCTTAGCTATATCTCTTTGAATTCAGATTAATCTTTTGTTCAATATTTTTGCTTGCATAACATGCAAACAGAATATCTGTAATAAGTGTCTGTTGAGTTTTATAATATCTTATTAATATATTCGTAATAACGTTAATTTCCCTACTGTAGAATCGTGCAGATTATAAATAGCTAAAACTCGCTACAAAATAAAAAAGCATCGTCAAATTACATGAAGAAAGTAAAAGCTCAAAAATTTAAGCACGACTGAAAGAATGCATATATGTAATTATTTAATGAAACTGATATCTGCTCATTATTCATGATTTATAATAAAATTTCTTTTAATCGTTTGTTATTGTTAATCAATTTGGCGTACATACCGCACTTTCATACAAACACACATAGGTATATTCCGTTCATTGCTTTATATTTATATTATTGCAATTTCTTAATTTATTTATTTTTATACATTTAATATAAAAATTTTTAATAAAGAAAACCTAAGCGATACGCACACACGCGCGCGCGCTTCTCTCTCTCTTTCTCTCTCTATTTCTCACTCTTACTGTCAACTTGTCTTGTTCATGAAAAATTATTATATGTATATGTGTGCGTAAATTTCACACTTATGCATAATTTCAATAATATTATATGTTGCCATTGTGTGGAAGCTTGTTGAAGAACAATATCGCTTTATGTATGTGAACAGACGTTTGTGAATTAAAACAGAAACGCATGCAAGTATGTAAAATGTCACTCATTGCATAATTGATCTCAAGATCTCGTAATTGACTCCACGAATTTTATTCAAAATGATTGCAATCGATAACTTACAAATATATTACATCAGAAAAATATCATTAAATCTGTGAATATAGGTTCTGTTCACGAGAAATATTAATAATCAAAATACTAGACGATCTTTGTGGATAGTTATTTTGTTCATATCTTTCGTTTCATTTTCCACGGAAGTAAAGCAATTTATAGCATTAATATATTGTGGATTTAGTGTACTTGTATCCGTCTTTTCGAGTTGTGTTAATGTTGGTGCACTGGCTACTCTTGTCTTAACAATGTTTGATTTTTTTCTGATTTCCTTCTTTTGCTGTTGTTCCATTTGCCAGATGTAGCAATAAATTTGTTACTAAATCCTAGCGCTCCAATTAAATGTATCGACCATCCATATATAGTGTGAAGTGCATAGCTATGTATAAGGGTATCTATTATTAGTTTTATTGTTCTTATGCAGAAATATATTCCAATTACTCCCGCACTTGCATTGCCAACGGATAAAAATGTCCCCCAAATTTTCTTCCACGTATTTTCCGTAATTTTCTCTAATGAATTTTCATCAGGAAGGTGAGAAGGTGACATCCCTTGTGTTAGTGTTGGTTCTCCCATTACGCCACTTGCCATGGTGTTTAATATTCCGTTTTTCTCTGCTGGGAACATAAGATGGTCCTTTAAATTTTCAAGCTCGCTGTTGGTGTAAATGCCGCTCGCTTCTAAAGATCCAGGGTCGCTGTATTGCCATGTCGACTTGGTGTTAGGTTTAATTGTCTCCGGATGCTTGCTGTATTTCAAAATTGGTGTTATTCGATACTTTCCGTCATTCAGAAGGTACATTGTTGGAATTATGCGGCTGCACGTTGTTTGTGTTCCTGTCTTGAAAAGAATGTGAGTCCGTGGCGCTAGGAAGTATGTTTCATTTCCTTTGTAACTGGTAATTGTTGATAGCATTCTTGTGTATTTCGAAATTTTACATCTACCGGAGTGCATTTGATTAAATGTACCACTTCTCCAGAAATTACTGCCATGTATCCCGGTCCTTTCATGATTTGGTAAGCAAAATCGTCTGGAGCATGAATCGCAAGACTCAGCGAGTTCTTCATTACTTGTCGTTCCATTGTAGCGTTGTGTAAGTACATCTGTGTATAATCTGTTTATTTGTGTTCGTATGTGTTTTTCTACATAAACGAATTTTGAATTGACATATGCAAAAATATCTAAATTTTCGGCTGATGTACGTCGCCTTTTCGCGAAAGATTCTCCTCTTTTAATTTCTAGAATTACTAATTTTGGATGTTTTGTTTTGACTAAGGTATATCCACAAAGAAGTCCTTCTCCGGTTTGTGTTAGTGCAAAAGTGACATCTTGAGTCGACAAGGAATAAATAATTTGCAATTTTTTATTTATATTACTAACCATTTTATTTGCTTTTCCTTCATATAATACATCGTAGTGATTAAATTTACGATAGTCATCAGGTATTGTTTCCCAAAATGTATATCTTCCTTCAATATCTATGCAATTTTCATCTGAATATTGACAAATTGTCCCTGTTTTTAAATGAATTTGATTCGTTTCTACATTAGTTATTTCCCGATGTGAATTTAGACTGATAGTTATTATTCCTTGCACAAATACATTGTGCCACGTTCCATAAGGATCTGAGTATTGTGCTCCAGAGCATTGTCCGTCTGTTTTTACTGTTTCTGTGAAAGTGATTGGTCGCGATGTTGTATAATTTATCTTTAGGCCGCTGATTACATTATTAACGTTTAAAATAAGTGTTCCTGTTTTATGCATACTTTTACATTGATCTATATTTGTATCGATGATATATTCTGCTTGCGCATTTGCTACGATTGATGCGTGTGAGTGCATTCCACAATAATAAATTGTTCTTGAAATGGAAATTTTACATTGAATTACAATGGTTTTGTCGAATTTTGAGAGTTGCAATAATTGAATATTTGTTTCTTTTACATGAGGTTCTATCAGAGGTATGTTACATTCTTCTATATCTAATAATGATACAGTTGTCACCTTGAGATTTGTCGTTCCACAGCCATATCCAATGATTCCGTGCGTCTCTTCAATGGTGAGAAACAGGATGGTGAAAGTGTTATCAGCTGGATGTGCAATATAATGCAATATAATTTAATTACTCGATGTTTCATATTTTTTTCCAGGCTGTATGGAAATATTGATTTTTATGTTTAATTTAGCTGTTCTATAATTTTATATTTGTAGGCCCCATGTCGCATGTCACAGCTACAATTGTCCAATTTTATTTGAACACCTCCAAAAACTTTTTTATTTGTTATTCCAAAAAAAATGATTCAGACAAAAGTTGTTTGGTTTGAAGGGGGACATATGATTCTGATGTAAGTCATGTCGTAGATGTCGTCGTTTTCAAGAAATTTTAAAGCAACTAATTTCTTAAATGTAACTTGATTTTTTTCTTGAGATAAAATTTGTAGATCTTGTCGAGACGTTTTCAATACACTATAATAAAGCTCTCTTTCGTTAAGAATTTCCTAAAATTTTTAATACAATATAAAGTATGATAATAATTTAAAATCATTATTATGCCGTCAAATCTATGAATGTAGGTTTTATTCACGAGAAATATTAGGTAATAATCAGTACTAGACGTGTTAATAGTCTTTAAAGCGTCAAGAAAGAACTGTGGAATTTAAAATATCGTATAAAGCTTTGAGTTGACTTGTCGAACGCAATAAAATTCCTTCACGGTACTTGTTGCTTAATTTATTAGTCCGGGAGGCTGTGAACATTTTTGTTACGTCATTTGATAAATATGCATATTAGGTCAAACCTCACCGATGGCCTTGACCTTGACATATGTTGTCAAGGTCACCCTCCTGAGTGACCTTCAGAAGGTTTTAGCTGGCGGTCATTGTTTATTAAAAAGTTATAAACAAAAAAAGTTTGAAAAATATAGCAGTTATTTTGAGTATTGAAAGGCATAAACGACCTTGACGTTGACATATGTTGTCAAGGTCACCCTCCTGAGTGACCTTCAGAAAGTTTTAGCTGGCGGTCATTGTTCATTAAAAAGTTATAAACAAAAAAATTTGGTGGGGAAAGTTATTTAAAGCAGTAAATTGTTGGTATATTGAAAGGAAAGTTATTTAAAGCAGAGAATAGAGAAGTATGTGCTTGAACTTGCAAAGCACATATTTGTAAAGCGCGTCACTAACCTATAGGTTTTGTCAATAACCAACTATTATCTGCTTTAACAAAGCTTTAACATGCTTTTGCCATGATCAAAGCAGAGAATACTTGTATTTACACTTTCTAATACATAAAATTGTGTATATACTTTTCAATATACCAACTATTCTCTGCTTTAAATAACTTTCCTTTCAATATACCAACAATTCACTGCTTTAAATAATTTTCCCCACCAAATTCTTTTTGTTTATAATTTTTTAATAAACAATGACCGCCAGCTAAAATTTTCTAAAGGTCACTCAGGAGGGTGACCTTGACAACATATGTCAAGGTCAAAGTCGTTTATGCCTTTCAATACTCAAAATAACTGCTACATTTTCAATTTTCTCTTTGTTAATAACTTTTTAACGAACAATGACCGCCGGCTAAAACCTTCTGAAGGTCACTCAGGAGGGTGACCTTGACAACATATGTCAAGGTCAAGGTCATCGGAGAGGTTTGACCTAATATGCATATTTACCCGTCATTTTAACAAGCTTAGCTTATGATTTTTTTTGTTACATTGGAGGTGACGATGGATAAAATAATAGTCTAGCAGCGCACTGTCGGAACACCGCGCGACGGTACCCCCTGAACATCGTCAAAAGAGGCAATGCACTTACGTCATAGTGGCAAAGCTGAAATTTTGTGTACTAAAAATTTACTTAATAAAACATAAAAAAGTGTAGTCTGGCAGCCCATCTTCTACTACCTCATTAAAGTTAGAAAAATATATTTGAACAAAAGCGCGTTTAATTAAGTTTAAGTAAATTTTTAGCACACAAAATTTCAGCTTTGCTACTATGGCGTAAGGGCCTCCACACGCACATTTCCGTAACGGTAACAGCAAGGTTTGACCAATTGCGTTGCTCACAATTCGGCCGACCGTAACCGTAACCGGCCGAATCGAGAAACTTGATTGGTCGAAACTGTACTGTTACTGTTACGGAAATGTGGAGGCCTTAAGTGCATTGTTTTTTTTAAAGCCCGGCATTAGTATCGCGTGCGTGGCCCAATCGGTTCAAGCCTCATAACTCGGAAAATACTTAATGGAAAGGAATTTAATTATATTGTTTTAAAAAGCTCTCGAAGTAAGCTACAAGAATATGCAATAAAAAATGGGGGTCCCCATTTAAAAAAATAGCCTTGAGCCTGATTGACCCTAACTGGGCCCCGGACCCAAAATCTAAGCCATCCATCAGATAGCTCTCTTTAAACCGAACAACTTTTGTATTAAACATTTCTTTCCAAAAACTCAATCCCTTTGAGTTATTCCGAGGTCCGACAATTTTTTTACACCTTGTATGAACTTTGCTAGCGTTCTGGCAAGGTGTTAGTCCCGTCGGCGGGCTGCCAGACTACACTTTTTTAAATGTTTTATTAAGTAAATTTTTAGTAAACAAAATTTTAGCTTTGCTACTATGACGTAAGTGCATTGCTTTTTTTGACAATGTTCAAGGAGTGCCGTCGCGCAGTGTTCCGACAGTGAGCTGCTAGACTGTTATTTTATCCATCGTCACTTCTAATGTAACAAAAAAAAAGAAATTATAAGCTAAGCTTGCTAAAATGACGTAATAAAAATGTTCACTGCCTCCCGGACTATATGTAACTTCTGCTCGCAAAATTTTCAACGCGATGTGCTTCATAAATATTACATGTAAGGATCGTTTCTAGGTAGAAATAAGGACCTTTATTTTATAATGTTCTATTCTTTCGATAAACTTACGACGGCATGTGCATGTACACCCACTGACAAAATTACCTATAATGCACCCTTTTTCTTTTCAATATCTTGGAACTGAGCTCTTTGTTATTTCCATTTTTAGGCCTTGTGTGTGAATGGTTCAAGCAATTGAGGTGCAAAGTTCATTATCTTTCTTAGGGCTAGTTTTTCAATAGTCGCTTAACTTTAATCTTATCTTAACTCACTATTTGTCTCCTTCTAACTATCCCTTTTAAAAAAAGGTGAAGAGTGAGTTTAGCTAAACTTCAGTTTAAGGGGTAATACCTAATGTTAGTGGGAATTTTTTCTTTGGCCATTTTTCTTTTATTGGCTTAAATGACGTATAAACATATCAAGAATGATGTCTCACTGTACTCGGCATTACCGTTGGACGTCAATGTTACGATTTTTGTCTTAAAAATTTCATGTAGTAAACACATCGTCAAACTTTCGCGTTTTTCTCGAAACCACTTTTTCAAAAACGGCCGGCAGTAGAACTCGAGTAATTTTTATCCGATTGACTTGAAATTTTAGGTGTAGCTTCTTAGATAGATTATCTAGTGAAGTACATAGGATTTTTAGGATCGGAAAAAAATTACGATTTTTATAAACAAATTAAGGCCGATTTTATGGTCAAAAAATCGATGTTTTTGTTAAAAGTGCTGCCAAATTTGTAAAAATCAGTATTTCTTAATATCCGTATGTACTTCACTAGCTATACTTATGTAGATTATAAAAAAAATTTTTTCATTGTTCCACATAACTTCGTTGAAGACTTCTACTGCCGGCCGCGGAACGTCTTCAAAAAAGCTACTCTCTATCCGCGCTCTACTGAGCCGCCATTTTGTAGTAAAAATAAAAATAAAAAATGTTTTTTTGCACCTCAAGACAAGTGTAATAAACCCTCAAAACCTCACGTTGATCGCTTCATTAGCAAAGTCACAAAAAATTCACAAAAAACCCTCTGATTTTTAGCTTCCCACTAGGTATTACCCCTTAAACGACTATTGAAAAATTGGCTCTTATAGAGAAACAGCGATATTATTTAAAAAACTGTTCGCTCCGTATTTTGACTTTAATTAAGGACGTATGTGTCACACCTCAAAGCATTACCAAAAATCTAAAAATTTCATAGATTGTTTTATTATTACGTCTGAGTATCTGTGTAAAATTTTAGCACGATTCTCTTATTGGTTTAAAAGTTATTTGATTTTTTGGTTTGCATTGATTCTTATCATATCTCGGGATTGGCTTCACCAATCTTATTCGGACTGGTCGCAATCGAAAGTTTGTATCGACATTATATTTAAGAAATGTAGTTAGATTTTTTATTACGGCTTTAGTTTCTGAGATATTTTAATCGAAAGTTTGTTGACGCATGAATTTTCTTCTTATTCTTATAATTTGATGAGGAAGTAGCATTACGAATTAAATCAAATTTTTTACATATGCCAATGAAACTCTAATAAATATTCGTGCAAAAGTTTATTTGGATCCACTTACTCGTTTAAAAGTTATTTACCTAAAACTGTTGCAAAATATGAGTCAGTACGTTGCATTCATTTACTATTGAATAACGGTTATGGACGTCGGCACTTTCTGATTTTTAGCGATGCAAACAGTTTTTGCTTTGTTTTACTCGCTTTTTGTACATAATTTCCGATACCCATTTCCTTTTCCAACGATATTTATCATTTTTCGGCATTTTAAGAGATTTACGAAGATTCAAAAAACTTATATTTATACTTCTTGCGCTCGAAATTTGACAGGCAGTAATGCCAACGTAGAAAATAATGCGGTGTTGTTATTTATAGCTGGCATTAAATGGTTTATATTTTGTTTTAAGATTATTATTTTAATATATATAACTTATTACTTTTATAATAAATGTATATTTGAATTATTTGATATTTATAGTAACCGAAAATCGTTTTATAAATTATTTGTTTTTTCGTTTTTTGCAGTAGATTTCAAGGCATTTTCAAGACCAAAAGTTTTTGTTGTTGATTACGAATATTAAATATAAATATATTCGAAAAATATTAATTATAAATATTCCCTTTCTTGAAGACGTTAAGAATGTTATTTTACGATAGCTGAACTTCTTATGTAATATAAATTTATTTATTTTATATTTCAGACGATATAAATATAAGAAATTTACAGTTTTTAAATTTTAATCCCTTTTTGCTGGTATTGTACAATCCAAACATTTTTAGTACGGACGCAATTATTTCCATTTCACAAGCAATTGCTATAGACTTTTTTGTCTGTTCACTGCCTACAAACAGAAAACTCTAGCAATTGTTTGTTAAATGTAAATAATCGCATCTGTATTAATTAGAGTCGAAATACAAAGTGAACAGTTTTCTGAGTAATATTGCTGTTTCCACATAAGAAAAATAATAGATTTTGTACTTTAATTTAATTATTAACAAGTTAAAAATTTTTTAATCGACTTTAACTGACAATATTCAATCATCTTTTAGTCCAGTCAAATTAGATCAAAATATAACGAATAGAAAAAATAACCGGTAGAAAGCTACAAATTGGTAGAGACCTTTATCTTGGCATGCTATTGAACATACTGAAAGTCCGGACCTTTATCTGCAGGGCTCGATCCGCCATCTTGGAAAAAAGGTGCTTCAATACAGTTTTTCCCTCATATCTCGGTAATCGTTGATCCTATCGCAATGAAGGTTATTATAAAAAATGAAGCTAATTAAATTCTCTATAAAAAAGGTCCAATACATTTTTTTCATATCTTTAATAGTTTTTCTGTAATACACTGTTGAATATATGGATATTTGTATTTTATGTCTCAGGCTGTCGTAAAAATCACAGTCTCGGTGTAGAATCTGTAAGAAAAAATATAAATAGACAAAAAATATCAAATGTGTGCGTGATATTTCTCGCACATATGAAAATTTGGCAACTCTTACTATTTAAAATTGTAGTAGGTACACGACTAGTACTGGGGGTAGCGTCATCTATAAGATTCTTCTGAGCAGTTTCCTAAGTCTTTCCCTCAAAAGGAGTCATACATTTAATCCCGCCCATACGACGGAATGTGTTCAATCCGTCGATGGTGCAAATGTTGAAATCTGCATTATCAAACACAATTTGGCAAAATACTCCCAACGACATTTCAGCGTCGGGTTGTAGACTTGTTGAAGCTTCCAATAATTGTGCCTCATTATATGATGCGCGGAAGCCCAAGCTAGACAGTAGCGTCACTAGATTTTTAGAGCTAAATTTCCGGTATAAAAAAAACAGCAACGCTGATTAAAAGTAGTGACAAGAAAGATCTTGGCCTGGTCGCCAACATAATAGCGTGCGCTATTGAAATGCATTTTTGTTTGAGCTGCTGCGATTGGCATTTCCTTCCTTTAGCTATAACGTTTTCCAGAAAAATATCAAGGGATTCCAGTATGCAGTCTTTTACATCTGTCAAAAAAATCATCGTTAGAAGGATATATATATACCGGAATCCCTTGATATTTTTCTGGAAAACGTTATAGCTAAAGGAAGGAAATGCCAATCGCAGCAGCTCGAACAAAAATGCATTTCAATAGCGCACGCTATTATGTTGGCGACCAGGCCAAGATCTTTCTTGTCACTACTTTTAATCAGCGTTGCTGTTTTTTTTATACCGGAAATTTAGCTCTAAAAATCTAGTGACGCTACTGTCTAGCTTGGGCTTCCGCGCATCATATAATGAGGCACAATTATTGGAAGCTTCAACAAGTCTACAACCCGACGCTGAAATGTCGTTGGGAGTATTTTGCCAAATTGTGTTTGATAATGCAGATTTCAACATTTGCACCATCGACGGATTGAACACATTCCGTCGTATGGGCGGGATTAAATGTATGACTCCTTTTGAGGGAAAGACTTAGGAAACTGCTCAGAAGAATCTTATAGATGACGCTACCCCCAGTACTAGTCGTGTACCTACTACAATTTTAAATAGTAAGAGTTGCCAAATTTTCATATGTGCGAGAAATATTACGCACATATTTGATATTTTTTGTCTATTTATATTTTTTCTTACAGATTCTACACCGAGACTGTGATTTTTACGACAACCTGAGACATAAAATACAAATATCCATATATTCAACAGTGTATTACAGAAAAACTATTAAAGATATGAAAAAAATGTATTAAATCTTTTTTATAGAGAATTTAATTAGCTTCATTTTTTATAATAACCTTCATTGCGATAGGATCAACGATTACCGAGATATGAGGGAAAAACTGTATTGAAGCACCTTTTTTCCAAGATGGCGGATCGAGCCCTGCAGATAGAGGTCCGGACTTTCAGTATGTTCAATAGCATGCCAAGATAAAGGTCTCCACCAATTTATAGCTTTCTATCAATTATTTTTTCTATTTTTGCTAATTTGACTGGACTATTTCCGAAATGAACGTTGAAAAACTGCGAGCCGACCGGATTTGTTAGATTCATACAGCACGTTTTCAGATCAAATCGAGACGATAAATTCGACCATGGATTTTGGTCACTTTAAATAGTTTTTAATTTATATTGCGAAAAAATAGTTTTTAATTTAATTGTTTTAACTATATTCACAAAATCAATAAGATGACAACAACAGAGAAACTCATTCGTTCCAAAATATTCAGAAGAATCAAGGGTGCCTAATAATTTTGTTAGTGGCTACACATGTAACGCATTACTTCTTTAAAATATTATATACGGAAAATTTTTTAAATGTTTTTTTTTAGAATACAAGTATTTGGAATAAATAGAAAATATTGAATCTTGTGTTTATTTGTTATAAGTTTATCGTCAAAATGCGTTCTTTAAACTGTTTTTTTAATTGTCAGTTGATCTCATATATAATTGCTAAAAATTTACTGTGTCATCGAGAGAACTGTCTCTTATTGATAATAGTTTTAGGGTATTGGTAAGTACATATATCAGTCAAGTACGTACTTATTTTTAATTAATTTATTAGTCTCTTTTATTCCTATTTTTCATAAATCCTTATAATTAAGAAAAAATTCTGTGTATTAATATTATTTTGTTTTGCGAATACTTAATAATAAACGTTGTAATGACCTTATCAGTTGTTGTTACACGCGTCGCTATGCTAAATACTTATTGTGGTATCAAATGTCGTTAGCTTTAGTTCTCAATGATCTCTCGAGGTAGTAGAATCGTGACTGTATATTTCTAGCATTAAGGACTTGTTGCGCGATAAGATACATCAAAATCAATTGCTACGAAGAATTGCACTTAATTCCAACATAATTTAATATATATATGGTGAGTCATTGAAATAGAATACACCTATTGGCTCGTTTTTAAAATAAAGCACATTTTTAAAAATATGATTTCAAGAAACTAACATGATACAAACACAGTTTAATATTATTTTTTAAAATTGTCAAGGTCAAGAATATGTAAAGAATGTAACGTCTTTACAGGTATTGTACATGAAATAAAAATTGTCATAATGTCGCTTCTTATTGTGCGCATATTGACATTATTAGGCATCTTATCCGCTTGTCAAAGTTTCGATTTGAATGCTACAACTCAATTGCCAAATTACATAGTACCGGAGCACTATACAGTCGAGTTAGATTTTAGTACAATCGAGAAAGGTTTCTATGGAGGTACATGCCTTATTCTTATTAGACTTGATCGCCCAATTGAAAGTATACATTTCCACTCGCACAAACAACAAATAGAAGTTAGTTGTTATCTAACGAAAATGAACTCCCGACGTTCCTATACACCAACGCACTATGCATACCACGAGACAAGTAATATTGTGAGCATCTATTTTGCTGATAAGTTATCAGAAGGGCATTACATATTGGAAGTGGATTTTAAAACCATACCGATGAATAATACTTTCTATATAAATGAAGAAGGAAGCAGAGTGTAAGTAAATTTTAATATACCAACAATAAGAGAAGTGTCCAAGAACATTATGTTTTACAAAATATATTAGGACAATTATTCCTTATGAAGACATATTTATTATTATTCTTTATAAATTTATATTTATTATTATTCTATATTGTTTTTGATGCATGAGGATATTTAAAAAGTTTAAAACTACTTATTTCGTAAAATTTAATGAGAAACATATTTTAATGCACGTAAATATTGTTTTATTAAAATATAACTATACAATAATGTCAGTATATTAAGACACTAATCAGACAAAATTGCTTTCTTTATATAGCTATTGCTTTGCATTGTGTATTTTAGTATTTTGCTTCTGACAAGTTTAGTTTTGGATGTATTCAGTGCGCACTGATGCATATTAAAGTCGACATACAAAAAATTGACGTAAAAATGTGTGTTTAATACAAATATAGGTGTAATAGTGTTAAATCAAAAATTTATTAACACACTTTATTATGCTATTTGGGAAAATATGTACTTTATCATTCAAGATGTAGTCTTATTTTACACTTACTGTTAGATATTAAATCAATGTACAACCTACAACGGCTTCAATATGCATTAGTGCATCAAATTAAGTTCGCTGTAAACGAGTTATATTTATAGAATATTAATAATACTAAAAAATAATGTTAAAATTGTTAAAATAATATTAAAAAATATAAACTATTTAAAAATTACCCGTTATAGAGCGCTAATTACGTGTCCTCGTTCTACTTACCTAAGATATTTATTATTAATATTGTTTAATAATAATATTAAATAATATTATTATACAATTGTTATTAAATTACAATAATAGCAATACAGTTATTTTATAGTAATGGTACATGTTAAAGTATGAGTATTATTATGCAATTATCTGGTATAAATCGCATTCATATGTGCTCTATAATATGTCAGCTTATTAAACCGACAATCATTGAACGTTTATATTATCTAATAATAAGTCATATCGTCAAAATGTGACAGATGGTTGCTTGGAATGACTGGAGCTCGAGGAATATTTCCATGTTGGGACGAACCAGATTTTAAGGCAATCTTTAACATTTCTGCAAAGCATCTTAGTAAACACACAGTTTTGTCGAATATGCCTGTACAAATGACAGATAAGCACAAGCACCTAACGTGGACGGATTTTGATAAAACTCCTCTAATTTCCTCTCATTTCCTGGCGATTGTAGTGTCTGAATTTTCTTTTATTTCTAATAGAATCAATGAGAAAATTAATTTTCGATACAGAGAACAAGCAGCATTTCATTTAAGATACGCAAAAATGATTATTGAGAATGTCACACTACATTTGGAATCTCAATGGAAGCATTGCAAGAAGCCTGCAAAAGTAGATTATGTCGCAATACCGGGTCTTCGTCGTGACATCAATAAGTTGGGTCTTGTTCTGTACAGGTAATATATATAATTACTAAAACAAATGTTTCTTGTAAATTCAAAAACTTTATCCAGAAAGAAAGATATTATTTCTGTAACATAGCGAATTATAAGATATTTAAGTTATCCCACACACACACACACACACACACGAACACACACACACCCACGTTGGCGTTACATCTTATAGAAATGTCTTTTATTACCAGTCGTTATAATTACAAATAAAATCTGTTTAAACATTTTATGTAATACAAATAGCTTGGTTCACAAGTAATAGTGAACCTAGATATTAAAAATTGCTGTTATCTAATTGACGAGAAAATTATAAACTTTGCAGAGACATTCAAATTTGCGATCGTATTTATATAGTAATAAATAACGACTTTTGTTTTGAATTATTGTTTGTTCTTTGTTTGTGCACTGAAGATGACTTAGATGACTCGTCGAAATGCTCGACACTACGTTATTGATATTTATTTACATGACAACTTATATTTAGCAATAATAACTAGCTTGGATCACTATAGCCCAACTCATTCTCTTTGTTGTTAATTTATTGAATCTTAAATTATTTTTAATTGTTATAAGATATTTATTTTATATAAATATTGCATATTTACTATTAGGCTCGTTGATTTGAACAATATAAGGACATAATAATAAAAAAAGAAATGTCAAGAAGTGACTGGCGCGCTTGCATTATTTACACATATATATGTAACTGAACGCAGCACTATTTCCTAAATAACTGGAAAATATAGTAATTTATCAACAATATTGAGATAAAAGATAGATTGGAGACTTCTCGAAAAAAATGTATTGTATGTACTATAGTACTATAAAGAAGATTATGCAGATGTAGATATATTTTCTATAATATGAACCGACGCGAACGTTACATGTGTTCGAAATTTGCAAGATTGGAAATAGGGGAATGTCGAAACTGAGTATAGCAGAACTATATGGGAACAATTTTATTTTAATATATTAATTTATAAAGTAACACATTTATATATCATATTACTTATCATAATATATAGAAGAAATGTACACATTTATCGTCTTTTATTATATAAAAACAAAATTATAAAACCGTTATAGTACAATCGAGTTTATATTCGAACAAAGTCACAAAGAGGCATGGAAACTCCGATTTCTACTCACATTTTAATATACAAATAGAATAAAAAGTGTAATTATATTTATTTTTTAACGTAAGAAAGAACAATTTTTTTATATGTAGGGGAGACCGGGGCTAACTCGACACGATTTTTTCAAAGGCAATTTTTAACAACCAATTAAAATTTTCAAGCGAATTCAATTGTACATATTTAAAGAGTATTCCTTCAGGTACAAAATAGCTTAAGAAAGTTTTGCTGTACGTCGCTTTATTTTGCCCCAGGAAAGGAAAAGTGACGCAAAAACAAATTTTTAATTGAAAAATGCCGGGGCAAACTCGACACTCTAACTAAACAAACTCGAAAAGCCCAAATGCCCCACCGGAGCAATTTTGAAAATATGCAAAAACGATTGTCGGATTCATGTAGAACATCGAATTTCCCATTAAAATCACTTACCTGTAGATTTGCAAGAGTAATGCTCGATGAAAAAGTAGCAATTTTTAAGAGATCAGAAAAAATCTGCTTTACCATCAAAAACGCTTATGTCGCAGTAAAAATTACACCATATAACTTAGAATGTCACCAAATTCAGTTGACAATACTGGCACATAACGACGCATTTACAGTAGGAAAGGCAAGTTTCTACAATAGATTTAAATTGGCAAAGAGCCTAGTGTCAAGTTTGCCCCGATGTCGAGTTAGCACCGGTCTCCCTTATATATATCATAAATAAATTTTTTTTTTAGAGATGTTATATTATAACAACATAAAAGACTGCATAAGGAGAGTAAAGAGCAACATAGAAATAATTATAACTATTTAATTAACTTAAATATTATAAAAGCAAATCGATAACATTATAGTAAATGTTGTATATAATAATCTTTTGACTTCTGAATTAAATATGTATATGATTACATGTTCATATTTTTTCTGATTATAAGATTGCATTACATGACTTAGAATTTGCGTGGAATTACAATATAGTCGCAGAAAAATAAAATAATATATCTATATACTATTAATTACACAGACATATGTAATATCAACAATTATGTTTATATTAGTAATACTTGGCTAATTAAATTAATTTTGTATCTATTTTTAAACACATCAGTTAGGTTTTTATTTTATAACACGTTTATTCTTTTATTTATGTGCAATGGCGTACATTTTTATAAGGCGTTTTTACAATTACATTAAAAAATTATTTTTAGAGAAAAGGATTTATTCTGTAATGAAGAATTAGATCTTGTTATTTATAAAGCGCTTGTGGCGGGGTTAATAGCACGTGTAGTAGTACCACAGCAATGTTTGAATAATCTGATCAGCTTTTCTTCGTCTCAACCTGTGTGGTTGGGAGATGGAATCCTTACGCTATATGCAGTAAATACCATCAATAAGGTAAATTTATTAATTATTCTGTACTGTTTTTCTAAAAAAATCTTATTCGTACTGCTTGACATTATACAAGTTGACCCACGTAAGGCAAACACGCCATGCAGAACAACAACTGATAAGTATCAGTGAAGTTGTAATAGCGTTAATATAACTTTTAAATAATGAATAAAGTCATGATAAATTATCATGATTTTATTATGAATTTTATGTCCTACCTGGGACCGTAATATCCCGATAAAATTGCGCTAGTAATTTGAATCGATTCAGTCTTAAATTTCACAGATTTTAGGGGTTTTTAAATCTATGTTAAGATTAATCTTTTTATCTCTTCCTGAAAAAAAAGTAAACTGAAAAAAAACTTTTATTTACAACGTTTTTTTTCAAAGCAATTATTTGCAAAGTTACAAGCGTTTCTGTATGCCTTTAGATTAGAGTGCTCACTATTACGGTTTTCTAAAATGTTAAACCGTTTAAAATATGAAGAATGGCTTTTCCATACAGTGTTATTCGTACTCATTGTCAGAACAATATACATAGTAAAAGCTTCTTGTAAATGATTTCAATGATATTAATTTTCAGTTATGCGAGGTCTACAATGCGAGTCGCTAAGTCACGAGTTGCAAGAAACTGACCAACCACAGTCGAATTTGAGGATTTTGAGGAGAATAATCGACTGTGATTGGTTACCTTCCCACCACCCACGACCCAACAGCTCGCATTGTAGACCCCGCATTACGTTATACTCGTCTAGCAAATAAAATATTTAAAAAAATATACGTGTGGCCTCCACGCGCGGCAGAAGTGAAACTTCTTAGCTGTGAGGAATAGGATAGTATCTCGTTTATAGTATCTGAATTACACAGGCTTTAATTCAGATAGTAGATACTATAAACGAGATACTATCCTATTCCTCACAGCTAAGAAGTTTCACTTCTGCCGCGCGTGGAGGCTACACGTATACTTTTTTTGTAATTATTAAAATTTGATTTGTGAATTATACAGGCTTTAATTCACAAATCAATTTTTATTTGAGAATTGCATCGGTTTTAATTTATAGTTAAAATTTGATTTTTTAATTACACAGGCTTTAATTCAGATACCATAAACTTTTTGTGACTGACTTTCGTGAAGCGCCCGCACCGAATCACTCCCAGTAGAAGTTTGAACTTTTCGTGACGGACTTTCGTAACGCGCCCGCACCGATTCACTGCCAGTTGAAGTTTCAACTTTTGACGGACTTTTTTAAAAGTTTTTATAAAAGTTTTTTCAAAAGTTTTTATTTTATTTTAATAACTATTATTTTAATAACTGTAAAAGTTTCTCGTAACGCGCGACCGTGACGCGCTTCTGTGACGATTGGGTGTGACGATCGGGCGTGACGCTCTCGAGCCGAATCACCCCGTGCCCTAAGAAGTTTAACTTCAAAAGTTTCTCGTAACGCGGGACCGTGACGCGCTTTCGTGACGATCGGGCGTAACGCTCTCGAGCCGAATTACCCCGTGCCCTAAGAAGTTTTACTTTAATACTTCAAAAGTTTCTCGTAACGCGGGACCATAACGCGCTTCCGTGATAATCGGGCGTGACAATCGGGTGTAACGATCGGGCGTGACGCTCTCGAGCCGAATCAGCCCGTGCCGTAAGAAGTTTTACTTCAAAAGTTTCTTGTAACGCGGGACCGTGATGCACTTTCGTAACGCGTTTCCTTAACGCACTTTCGTGACGGACTTCCGTGACGGACTTCCGTTACAGACTTTCGTTACGGAAGTAAACGCAATTGCGCCCATAGAAGTTTCACTTTAAAAATTAATTTTAAAAAAGTGACAATTTTGCGAAAATGTTGTAGAAAATAAGAGATCATAAAAGTTATTAAAAAACAACAATGTAAAAATATGGAGGCTTTATTTTCTATTTGGAATTCACAATGCATGTATCTTCTCTAATTGAATATCCATCTATCAATTTATCGCATCAACACTTTTGTTTTTAGATTTTTCCAGAACTCCGAATGTGGAATATATTTGTAGTAAAGATTAATCATGAATCTCACCGTTTAGATTCCATTACGAAGTCTTTTGTGTCAGAATCCAACAGTACTGAAATTTATTCAACTTTATATTTCTATTACATCAAAGGTAAAACTGTAATAGTAATTAAATATGTGTCTATAAATTCTTGAGAGAATAATTTACATAAGAAGAATGAGAAAAGTATCTCGAAAGTCAAAGTCGAGAACATATTTTGAAGGTGTTTGCTATACAAATTAATAAAATGCTCACTTTACTAACAAAATACAATATGTTAGATTGATACTGCAGAAATTGAGTAGAATCTGTCGTTTCGTAACCATTTGTAGATACCTACTTGCGTAGGTATATATTCTGATATAATTTAATTTTGCTATAAATATAAAGTGAAACATATATATTCTAATAATTCGGACATTAAATTCATTCTCTTTAACCCTCGGAGAACACACAGGGTCAAATTGACCCTGACCTCAAGTTTTATCATAATATCTTGAAAGCATTTTGAAAATTGTCGGGCCTGAGGCCATCTAGCTGTAGTTTGGGATATACAATTTTTTTCGTAACACTCTGGGTCAATCTGACCCTACGCACACTTTGATCGTCCACCATTTTAAATTGACGAGTGCGATCAGCTTGAAAAAATTTTCAGATGTACTTGGAACATTGTTAAATCAATTGATATAAATAAAAAGTGCCGTTGGAATTATTTACATATTTAAAAAAATTCAAAAAGAAAATTGTTTTTTTAATTTTCTTTTTGAATTTTTTTAAATATGTAAATAATTCCAACGGCACTTTTTATTTATATCAATTGATTTAACAATGTTCCAAGTACATCTGGAAATTTTTTCAAGCTGATCGCACTCGTCAATTTAAAATGGTGGACGATCAAAGTGTGTGTAGGGTCAGATTGACCTAGATTGTTCTCCGTAAATGAAAAAAAAGGTGTGTTCTCGGAGGGTTAAAGAAATTAGCTACTTTTGTAAATTTATTGGCCGCTATAATAAATTTATTTAAAAATATATATTTTATATACATATTTATATAATACAATCTTATCCAACATTATTATGGCGTGCCTCATTGTAGCACCCGTTATATTTCGTATGTTGCAACATGTTTTGGGTGATGACGTCTTTTGGAATGGTACTGAAATATTTCGTAATCGAGAATATAAAAGGTAAGTAATGTAATAATTACTTTCTACATATACAATACAATATTTAAATTATAGGTGTTATAATTAAAAATTTTAAAAAATATATAATTTTATTATTATATATTCATCTCTTTATACAAAAATATTTATTTATTATATTGTTTATTATTTATTAGTAATATTCTTATATTTATTTTTTCGATAACATTCTTTCTTTTATTTTTTTTTAGTTTGCTTGCTTACTTTTTTATATATATACAATTTTATCTTATAATTATTACAGTTGTAGTTCTCGTTTTTAGCTCGCCAAGTTTGGATGATTTTTGGACCGCCATGCAAATCGCTTTAAATAATTCAAATAATGTCTACAAATTTAATATAAAAAATATGATAAATCCTTGGATAAAATTAAAACGTTATCCTGTGCTATACGTGGAGCAATATAATGTTTCACATGTGAAAATCTCTAATAAAAATGCACTGGATCAGACGGTGGAAGTACCTTTAACATTTACTACACAAGATAATTCCAACTTTATTAACACGAGTCCTTATCTTTTTATGTCGATACATCGTACAGTTTATCTTTCTTTGAATTTAAATGGTTGGATAATAATGAACATACAACAAGCAGGTAAATATAATAATTTTTGTTTTTTAATCTTTTCTTGAAAGTTAATTTTTTTGTATAGGCTAGCTTAAAGTTTTTGAAACTAAATTAAACTAACATTGGCTGTAAAAATAATAATATTAACATAGTGTTATAGTTAATAATTTACAATATATTTACTTCTAATCGAAATAATAAGTGAATTCTTCTGATATTATGTTTATCTTAAATGTTTAAAGATATTGATATCTGTAAACATTTTTTATTAAATATGCATTATATGTAATTAGTAACCAAAATATTTTTAATGTATGGTAGGGCATTATCGTGTCAATTACGATGCTACATATTGGGGCCGAATTATCCATTATTTAAAGACTGACGAATTTACAAAAATACATGTGCTTAATCGTGCTCAACTTATCGATGATGCATTTTATTTTTATATAAATAAACAACTTCCTCTTTCCACTTTCTTGGAGCTAACGGAATATCTACACCGAGAGACAGACTTTATAGCATGGTATCCTATGTTTAACGCTCTTGAATATATGTTTACCAATAAGTTCTCTTCGCTTGAGGAAGGTGTACACATAAAGGTACATAATAATAAATATTGTAAAAGAAAATTTTTTAACTCATTACACTACATTTCTATGTGCTACAAATAAATGAATATTTCTTCAAGGATAAAATATACGTATATGTATAGTAATAATTTGTAATATCAGCTTCAAGGAAATATAATGACAGATGTTAGCTTTATTTAAACGTTAAATATTGTATACATTTTGTACACACATAATGCTATTAAAATTTGTATTATAAAATAAATTTACATATTTATTTCTGCAACATATATTTTATAAACATACATAAATGTTTTTACATAATTTATCTATACCTGTACATATATGTTACATATAAATCATCATGATATCATGTTCAAACTTCGTTATTAGAAATTTGTGCAAATTTATTATTTTATGATTTTTAGATACACATGCGGGAAATCTTGCGTGAGCTTCTTAACAATATAAGATATACCAAGAAATTTAATAAGAAACCTAATTATTTTATTGAATGCTTAAGGCGAGACGCTAAGAAATGGTTTCTGCTGTGTTCTCAGTGACATCATTTGCAAACATGTCACTTAAAAACTGATGCCGCATTTGAATGATAATAAAAGGTAAAACCTTTTAAATAAATTTGAATCATATTTTTGTATCCTTAGGTAGAAATCATATCTCGGCACAACCTAGTCCCTAGCTTCTTTTGCTACATTGTTAGCTAGTGATGAGCTAGCCAAATGGCAAAAGCACGAGGTAATTCTGTTACGCGGAAATAACTTAGTGTAGTGAAACGAACCTGCCCCATGATAGTGTCCTGAGCTCACAAACAAGGCTTTTTCAATGGGAATGGGTCCGGCTATTCTTACCACTTTATTTTAGAGGGTATTGCAATAATAATTATTTTTTGTCGGTTTCTCTTCCTTGCCACACAATATAGGGGAGAGTGGGGAATTGCGAACACCTAAGGGAAAAGTTAAATAAAGCCAACGATTATTGATCAATTATAGGAGTCTCTATTTTAAATAGGGGAAGGTTGCCAATATTGTACCGGCTCCTAAATTGTACCATCTCTATATTTCATATATCCGAAGGTGCTAAGCCTTCGGATTATATGAAATATAGAGATGGTACAATTTAGGAGACGGTACAATATCGGCAACCTTCCCCTAATACTCCAGTTATTTGTCTTTAAACTACAATAATTAATATTTATAGATTATCAACATAAACTATAATTATAAACAAAAAAAAAACTTTTTGCCTTTCAGAATTACCCGCCGCACGCGGCGCGGGAAAATGCCGAATCGTAGCTGAGGTAATTACGAACGTGTTTTGCTTTTTGTTTAAAATTATAGTTTATATTGATAATCTATTAATATTAATTAATTAGTTTAAAGCCAAATAATTGAAGTATCATTTATTGATAAATAATCGTTGACTTTATTTTACTTTTTCCTTAAGTGCTGGCAGTTACCCCACTCTCTCCTACTGTTACCCTTGTAATTTTAATTTTAACAACCAAAGGCATAATACAGAACTATCTTAGCATTATTAGCCTTTTATTTGATTATTAAAATTATCTCCTGACTAGACAAATTGCATTCGATTCTTTGATTGAACCAGAATAAATACCTAGTAGCAAGGTATTTTAGCGATGTTATATCGAGCTATTGGAGCCATTGGAGGCGGTGTAAGTCGTGCTAGGTACAAGCTAACGAAACATCGCCACTACGAGAGTCGCCTTTGCGAGATAATGCAATACTAGGCACTGGCTCGCCAAAACTCGGTATTTCAATATTAATTTGACGAACCAGAACCAAGCTAGTGCTAGTATACTCTTATATCGTATTTTCGAACATTAGAAAAACTAGCCAGCCACAATGTTTAATCTTGCATTGCCAAGACTGATTTCTACCTGGATACGGCGATATAGTATTTAATATAGTAAATTTACGAGCCAACTATAAAACTATAAGAAACAAATTTTTTACATTTCATAATTTTTTCTCGGTATTGTATACATTTTCCACCAAGACGTATGATTATTAGGTAGTTATTAAGCTATTACAATATGTGTATTAATTTTGTTTGTCAGAATGAAAGGAATGGGCATGCTGTAATAACTTAGTAAATAATAATTAATAATTATACCATTTGGTGGAAAGTATTTGATTTATGGGTGAAAACAGATGATAAAGTTTTAGAATATTTAAGATTATAAGGGAATAATATAGAAATTTTACATATGTACCTATATAAGACTAAAATGTCGGATATTTCACATGAACTGCATAGAGAGGTACCTATATTTTATAAAAACAAAACTTTATACGTATTTCCTTATTTTTCTAGATATTTATCTATGTATGTGACAATAAAAGTAACATTATTTTTTAATTATTCTATATAATACAGTTGTATCTAGATCGTTAGATTCCAATATTATGACAATTCATTATTGTTTATATTGTCTGTGTACATATTTGAATAATTTATTTCAGGCACAAAATGTTTTCAGTTATATCAAATGGATGAATTACTGGGATGAGGCATTATTGGCTGCTGAATAAAAAATAAATGCAAGCTTGTCCGGAATTGCGAGTCAGTTAAATTATTTTCAAAATCTTATTTAGAATTAATGGATTGTGATATAATGTGACATATCTATTTTTATTAGAGATAACATTTTAGTATATCATTGCTGCATGTTATTATGTAAATATTCAGTAAGAGAGACATTCATGAATATTAATTCTAAAACATTTTCTTTTAAATAATATGTTGTATGTATTTTTTAATAATAGAGTATAGAAGAGTTTGACAATAGTTGTCATGCTGATTTTAAATGTGTTGTAATATAGGAGGAATACGTCTATAGGTTTAAAATATACTTAGTATAAATTAAGTTTAATACAAATATAATTCATAAATTTTGACATAAACTGTAATTCTCCGCTCCAAATCCAGAGAGATTCGTTTATATGTATATAAAGTCGTACAAAAGTTTAAATGCCACGTATACAACTAACATAAATCTCTATTTTTATTTGAAAATTTGTAAAAGTATACTTTCGTATAAGACCGTGCGTTAATTTTTTACATTCTAGTTCAATTTGTAATAAATTAATTGCAAAGCTAAACCAAAGATTTCTTTTACATTAATAAACATAAATGTTATCTTATGACTTTATTGTTTTAAAATTGTTACTATAAAAAACAAAACTATCTATCAATCGATAAATATGTGTTTACATCGATTACATTTAAATCTTGTATGACGTATCTTGTATATCAGTTTACTTTTCTACCGTTATACTTGTAAAACTAAATGTAGGTAAGTAAATACTTTCATGCGTGATTACGGAATCTATGAAACAAGAAGCATATAATTAGTAAATTTCAGAATAATTCGTGTAATGTCTCTCTTGCTCTAAATATTTATCTTTATTTTTAGCTTTAAGTAAGCTGTTTACTACTAATTTATTACTAATTTCTTTAATTACCCTTAATTGTTTTTAATACCTTTAATAGTATATTTATATTAGATATTATTATATTTCTAATATTATTAACGTTAGAATGTTAATTAATGTTATATTTATATTAAGTAATATCAAATATATTATATAAACCTTTTATTATTAATATTAAATATTGTATTATGTTATTAATATTAAAAATATTAATATATTTACAATTAGAGGAGAATTAAGGTGTATAATTTGTTGTGACTTAAAAGTAAGTTGCAACAAATTATACACCTTAATTTTGCTCTTTACTTTTTTAATACGTACACTTTGTAAAATAATTACTGATTTTATTACTACATATTATTAGTAATTAGTACTGCATATTAAAGTTTTAGTAGTACATACTATTTCTGTACTACTAAAACTTTAATTGTAATAATAAAACATATGTATAAATACTATAAATGACCGAAAATCCTGTTGTCTAACAATTATAATTATAAAAGTACCTATTTATAAAAGAACCTTGCCAACCAGAAATTTTGATGTTAATATATAGAACATTGGGCACTTGTATAAAGCAGAAGAACATATATTTAGAAAGATTTTAATTAGCACTAAAGAACAATTTCAAGAAATAAAATTATATCATACGTTATTTGGTCGTAAAAATAAAAATTGATTATCTTGTACAAATCCTTCACCATCCTTAAAATCAGCATTTTTTTTTTAATTTTTTGTTTACATGTTTTAAAATATTTATTTTTTATTTTTATTTAAAAACATCTTTTTTTTGAAAAATATAATATCCGGATTACGATAATACTGCAGAAAATTGGATAAGAATTGTTAAAAGGTATTGTAAAACTTAAAACTTCCATTTTTATTATCAATAAGTTGTTACGCTCGTTATATGCAAAGCAATATATGGTAAAAAAGGTCAACAATACGTCACAATCTTTCTAATTATCGACTCGTTGTTCAGCGGAAGAGAGCAAGCTTACGGTCAATGTCGGAATCTTTCATTGTGACCTTAGAATCATTGTTTCAAGAAATATGACACGTCAAGAAAATATTCGCCGTTAAATACACGTTGCGTTAATTGTTTGATATTGTATTATGTAAATTTTACTGTTTGATATCGTATATTATGTAAATTTTATGGTACTGAGGAAGGCTAACAATAAGTAAAGCCGAAAGGTTTACCTTTTTTAATTTACCTTTGTATAATTCTATGAATAAACTTTTATATTAATTTGACAATCTACTTTTTGGCTCGTATTGTTGGCCTTCTTTAACATATATTGTTTTTTATTTTTATTTTTTTCCAGTTATCTTTATTTATAAATTCATTTAATAACAAAGGAACATCCATCAAGATACAAATTTTTCTCAAAGTTTGTAATGGTGTGAAACAAATAAAAAATTATATATTATTTTTGTTTACTTGATTCTAATAAACAGATTCTTTTTTCCTTTACCTCGTTAAAGATTGTCATTTAAAATTTTTTTACAAACTTATTTATTGTTTATAAGAGAAAATTGACTTTTCTATTTAAAGCACTCACATATCACCAATGTAGGGAGAGAGACTGATTGTGACACGGGGTAAGTTGTGACATTTTTAATATCTCGAATATCGAATCGTCTCCCAGTCACAAAACTTGAAAAGAAGAATGATAAGTAGATAAAAAATGTTAAAATTATGCATAGCGAGTGTGATGTGTTTTGTTTGTCCGGCGGTAGAAGGGGGTTATAGGTATGTGGGATCTCTAAAAAAACCGGTAAAAATCAGATTTTTCTGTTTTGTAATCTATGCGAGTTATAGTCTAGTAGAGGATTGCGAATATTGCGATGTCCTTCAGCTATTGGCTTAATATTTCGAATGATACCGTCATCTGAGCAGTGGGGTCAATATAACTTATTGTTAGTAGATATATATACGCAATTTCCAAAAAGTGTCACAACTAAACCCATCCCGCTCTCCCCTAGCTAATAACTCGTATTAGATTCATCGATGAAAATCTGAAAGACTGATTTCTAAAATGCATTAATTGTTATTCAATTAGATTTGATTTTCAAGTGTTTTTAAAGTAATTGTTATATTAATTAATAAAATATTACGTTTTTAATTATTTCTATTAACCCTCGGAGAACACACAGGGTCAAATTGACCCTGACCTCGAGTTTTATCATAATATCTTGAAAGCATTTTGAAAATTGTCGGGCCTGAGACCATCTAGCTGTAGTTTGGGATATACAATTTTTTTCGTAACACTCTGGGTCAATCTGACCCTACACACACTTTGATCGTCCACCATTTTAAATTGACGAGTGCGATCAGCTTGAAAAAATTTTCAGATGTACTTGGAACATTGTTAAATCAATTGATGTAAATAAAAAGTGCCGTTGGAATTATTTACATATTTAAAAAAATTCAAAAAAAAAATCGTTTTTTAAATTTTCTTTTTCAATTTTTTTAAATATGTAAATAATTCCAACGGCACTTTTTATTTATATCAATTGATTTAACAATGTTTCAAGTACATCTGGAAATTTTTTCAAGCTGATCGCACTCGTCAATTTAAAATGGTGGACGATCAAAGTGTGTGTAGGGTCAGATTGACCCAGATTGTTCTCCGTGAATGAAAAAAAAGGTGTGTTCTCGGAGGGTTAAACTTGATGCAACTAATAAAAACCGATCAAATCTTCATGATCTTACCACAGTATACCTATATTTAAGCATCTTACCTCACCGTGTAGAATGTAGATGACCGTCTAATGCGCTACGATATTTAAGATGAGAACCTAATTTTAATTCTCGAGCATATATCCCAATTCTTCTTCAATTTCAATTGTTATAGAAACACAAATTCCGAATACGACAAATAACGATCTACGTCCAATAATTTTTCAAGATTAAAACATTAAAAAAGGGCAACTATACTGATAACATTGCAATTCAGGTTACCAGTAGTTTCTTACGATAACATAATAACTTTACGTTATGCTCAGAGAATATGTTGTCTTTGACAAGAGAGTAATTTGTCGCTTGTATTGATCGGCCGCAATTGTTCAATCTTATTGTTAGAAAATTCAAATAAAACTTATGGCGTGATGCATAAAATCAGATATTGGTATATAATAAATAATCGCGTAAAACATTGCAATATTTTGATGTGGATTGTATTTCAACGGGACTAGAGAGACTAATGCACATTTAAAGTACCTATATATAAAAGTATGTATAATAAAAATTATCTTATTTTTTTGAGTTATTCTCTAAATGTCGAACTGTTTTGGAAAAGAGTATCGTAAATATGTAAACCTACGGTACGATATTCTTTCACTGATTTCAGACTTTTGCGAAAAAGAACATTTGATTCTTAGCTATATCTCTTTGAATTCAGATTAATCTTTTGTTCAATATTTTTTCTTGCATAACATGCAAACAGAATATCTGTAATAAGTATCTGTTGAGTTTTATAATATCTTATTAATATATTCGTAATAACGTTAATTTCCCTACTGTAGAATCGTGCAGATTTTAAATAGCTAAAACTCGCTACAAAATAAAAAAGCATCGTCTAATTAAATGAAGAAAGTAAAAGCTCACAAATTTAAGCACGACTGAAAGAATACTTATATGTAATTATTTAATGAAACTGATATCTGCTCATTATTCATGATCTATAATAAAATTTCTTTTAATCGTTTGTTATTGTTAATCAATTTGGCGTACATACCGCACTTTTATACAAACACACATAGGTATATTTCGTCCTTTGCTTTATATTTATATTATTGCAATTTCTTAATTTATTTTTTTTTATACATTTAATATAAAAATTTTTAATAAAGAAAACCTAAGCAATACGCACACACGCGCGCGCGCTTCTCTCTCTCTTTCTCTCTCTATTTCTCACTCTTACTGTCAACTTGTCTTGTTCATGAAAAATTATTATATGTATATGTGTGCGTAAATTTCACACTTATGCATAATTTCAATAATATTATATGTTGCCACTTTGTGAAAGCTTGTTGAAGAACAATATCACTTTATGTATGTGAACAGACGTTTGTGAATTGAAACAGAAACGCATGCAAGTAGGTAAAATGTCACTCATTGCATAATAGATCTCAAGATCTCGTAATTGACTCCACGAATTTTATTCAAAATGATTGCAATCGATAACTTACAAATATATTACATCAAAAAAATATCATTAAATCTGTGAATATAGGTTCTGTTCACGAGAAATATTAATAATCAAAATACTAGACGTGCAAATAGTTTTTAAAGCGTTAATAGAAAGATCCGAGGAATTTAAATCAGTATTGATGAAGTATCGATATTAATTTAAAATATCGTATAAAACTTTTAGTTGACTTGTCAAACGCGATAAAATTCTTTTACGGTATTGCTTAATTTATGTAACTATTTTTCGAAAAATTGTCAACGCGATGTGCTTGATAAATATTACATGTAATTCGTTCCTCGATAGAAATAATATATGATTTTCATTCTATAATGTTCTATTCTTTCGACGAATTTACGACGGCATATTCATGCACAATGTACATGCAACGCATGTATATCCGTCAAGTACTCATTTTTAATTACTTTATTAGTCTATTTAATTTCTATAATTTCTCATAAATCTTAAAAACACACACACATTCTACGTATATTAGATATTTTATTTGGCAAATACAATAATACACGTTATAACGACCTTACTAGTTGTTGTTAACGCGTCGCTACGCTAAATACTTGTTGTGGTATCAAATGTCGTTAGCTTCAGTTCTCGATGATCTCTCGAGGTGGTAAAATCGCGCCTGTATATTTCTAGCATTAAGGACTTGTTGCGATAAGATACATTTAACAAAATCAATTGCTACGAAGAATTGCACCCAATTTCAACATAATTTTAATATAAGGTGAGTCATTAGAAATAGAATAGATACACCTATGTGTCTTGTTTTGAAAATTAAAGCACTTTTTAATATGATTTTAAGGAACTAGTATGACAGAAACACAGTTTAATAATATTTTTTAAAATTGTCAAGGCCAAGAATATGTTAAGAATCAATGTAACGTTTTTACAGGTACATAAATTAAGAATCGTCATAATGTCGCTTCTTATTGCGCGCATATTGACATTATTAGGCATCTTATCCGTTTGTCAAAGTTTTGATTTGAATGCTACAACTCAATTGCCAAATTACATAGTACCGGAGCACTATACAGTCGAGTTAGATTTTAGTACAATCGAGAAAGGTTCTTATGGAGGTACATGCCTTATTCTTATTAGACTTGATCGCCCAACTGAAAGTATACATTTCCACGCGCAAAGACAAGTAATAGAAGTACATTATCTAACGAAAATAAACTCCCGACGTTCCTATACACCAACACACTCTGCATACCACGAGACAAGTAATATTGTGAGCATCTATTTTGCTAATAAGTTATCAGAAGGGCATTACATATTGAAAATGGATTTTAGAACCATACCGATGAATAAAACTTTCTATATAAATGAAGAAGGAAGTAGAGTGTAAGTAAATTTTAATATACCAACAATAAGAGAAGTGTCCAAGAACATTATGTTTTACAAAATATATTAGAACAATTATTCCTTATGTAGATATATTTATTATTATTCCTTATAAATTTATATTTATTATTATTCTTTATTATTTTTGATGTATGAGGATATTTAAAAAGTTTAAAACTGCTTATTTTGTAAAATTTAATGAGAAACATATTTTAATGCAAGTAAATATTGTTTTATTTAAATGTAACTATACAATAATGTCAGCATATTAAGACACTTATCAGAAAAAAATTGCTCTTTTTATATATTGTAGCTATTACTTTGCATTGTGTATTTTAGTATTTTGCTTCTAACAAGTTCAGTTTTAAACGTATTCAATGTACACTGATACATATTAAAGCCGACGTACAAAAAATCGACGTAAAAATGTGTGTTTAATACAAATATAGGTATAAAAGTGTTAAACCAAAGATTTATTAACACACTTTATTATGCTATTTGGGAAAATATGTACTTTATCATTCAAGATGTAGTCTTATTTTAAACTTACTGTTAGATATTAAATCAATGTACAACTTACAATGGCTTCAATATGCATTAGTGCATCCAATTAAGTTCGCTGTAAAAGAGTTATATTTATAGAATATTATTAATACTAAGAAATAATGTTAAAATTGTTAAAATAATATTAAAAAATATAAATTATTTAAAAATTACCCGTTATAGAGCGCTCACATAACGTGTCCTCGTTCTACTTACCTAAGATATTTATTATTAATATTGTTTAATAGTAATATTTAATAATATTATTACACAATTGTTGTTAAATTACAATAATAGCAATACAATAATTTTATAGTAATGTTACATGTTAAAGTACGAGTATTATTATGCAATTATCTGGTATAAATCGAATTTATATGTGCTCTATAATATGTCAGCTTATTAAACCGACAATCATTGAACGTTTATATCATCTAATAATGTCATATCGTCAAAATGTGACAGATGGTTGCTTGGAATGACTGGAGCTCGAGGAATATTTCCATGTTGGGACGAACCAGATTTTAAGGCAATCTTTTACATTTCTGCAAAGCATCTTAGTAAACACACAGTTTTGTCGAATATGCCTGTACAAATGACAAATAAGCACAAGCACCTAACGTGGACGGACTTCGATGAAACTCCTCTAATTTCCCCTCATTTCCTGGAGATTGTAGTGTCTGAATTTTCTTTTATTTCTAATAGAATCAATGAGAGAATTAATCTTCGATACAGAGAACAAGCAGCATTGCATTTAAGATACGCAAAAATGATTATTGAGAATGTCACGCTACATTTGGAATCTCAATGGAAGCATTGCAAGAAGCTTGCAAAAGTAGACTATGTCGCAATACCGGGTCTTCGTCATGACAGCATCAATAAGTTGGGTCTTGTTCTGTACAGGTAATATATATAATTACTAAAACAAATATTTCTTGTAAATTCAAGAACTTTATCCAGAAAGAAAGATATTATTTCTGTAACATAACGAATTATAAGATATTTATGTTATCACGTTGGCGTTACATCTTAGAAATGTCTTTTATTACCAGTCGTTATAATTACAAATAAGGTCTGTTTAAACATTTTATGTAATACAAATAGCTTAGTTCACTAGTAATAGTAAACTACGATATTAAAAATTGCTGTTATCTAATTGACAAGAAAATTATAAACGTTGCACAGACATTCCAAATTGCGTTCGCATTGATATAATATAATATAAATAACGACTTCTGTTTCGAATTATTGTTTCTTCTTTGTTTGTGCTGAAGATGACTTTAAATCAACTCAAAACGTTCGACACTTATACGTTATTAATATTTATTTATATGACAATTTCTATTTAGCAATAACAACTAGCTTGGATTACTAGCAATTAATTTTCTTTGTTGTTAGCTTATTGAACATTAAATTATTTTATTGTTATGAGATATTTATTTTTTTGTAAATATTGCATATATACTATTAGGCTTATTGATTTCTACAATAAATACATAAAAATAATAAAAATGTCAAGAATTAGTGACTGGCGCCCTTGCATACACATATGTAACGGAACGTAGCATATATTTAGAGACTTGTCGAAAAATGTATCGTAGGTACTACGGAGAAGATTATGCAGATGTAGATATCTTTTCCGTAATATGAGCCGACGCGGACGTTACATGTGTTAGTTTGAAAGATCGAAAATAAAGGAATTTCGAAACTGTGTATAGAAAAATTATATGGGAACAATTTTATTTTAATATATTTATAAAATAACACATATTTACATCATATCACTTACGTCTTACCATATGTAGAAGAAATAACGTACCCATTTATTGTTTTTTTGTATATATAAAAACACAATTAAAACCGTCACAGTACAGTAAAGTTTATAATCGAAAACTAAGCCACAAAAAGGCATGCAAACACCGAGTTCTACTAACATTTTATTACACAAAATAAAATAAAAAGTGTAATTATATCTATTTTTTAACGTAGAAAATAACTTTTTATAAATTTTCATAAATAAATATACAGGGTGTCCCATTTTAACTTAGACAGCTGAATAACATGAAAAATTGCAATGTAATCAAAAAATGTTTTAGACAAAAGTTGTATGGTCTAAAGGGGGACATAAGATGGTGGCAATGATTTGACTTTGGATGGTCGTTTGAAGCTCACGTGAACGTCACCTTCAATTTCTTAAATGGAACCCCCTATATTGTAGTATATCGTTTGAAAGGGAATAAAATAAGAAAAATTTTGGCGCAAACCAGAGGTCGATACGTTGACCCGTTCGGGAGTTATTTAGGGTCAAAAATTGACTTTTTCCAACTTTGACTTTAAATAACTCCCGAACGGATCAACGTATCGACCTCTGGTTTGCGCCAAAATTTTTCTTATTTTACGCCTTTTCAAATGGTATACTACAATATGGGGGTTTTACTTAAAATTTTTTAGTGTCCCAGGGGACTGCAACTCAAAAATTTTAAATAAAACACCCCCAATATTGTAGTATATCATTTAAAAGGGCATAAAATAAAAACAATTTTGGCGCAAACCAGAGGTCGATACGTTGATCCGTTCGGCAGTTATTTAAAGTCAAAGTTGGAAAAAGTCAATTTTTAACCCTAAATAACTCCCGAACGGGTCAACGAATCGACCTCTGGTTTGCGCCAAAATTTTTCTTATTTTATGCCCTTTCAAACGATATACTACAATATAGGGGGTTCCATTTAAGAAATTGAAGGTGACGTTCACGTGAGCTTCAAACGACCATCCAAAGTCAAATCATTGCCACCATCTTATGTCCCCCTTTAGACCATACAACTTTTGTCTAAAACATTTTTTGATTACATTGCAATTTTTCATGTTATTCAGCTGTCTAAGTTAAAATGGGACACCCTGTATATTTCAGAGATACTATATTATAACAATATGAAAAACATAAAATAGCGTAATATAAAATAATTAATTATTTAATTAACTCAAATATTCTAAAAGAAAATCGATAACATTATAGCAACTGTTGTATATAATAATCATTTCTCTTTTAAATTAAATGTGACTATTTGTTTATATTGTCTCTGATTATAAGATCGCTTTATGCGACTTAGAATTTGCGTGGATTTACAAAATACAGTCGCAAAAAAATAAAATAATATACTATATTAATTATACATATGTAATATCATCAATTAAGTTAATTTTCTTAGTAATACTTGGCTAATTAAATTAATTTAATTTTGTATCTATTTTTAAACACAGTTAGGTTTATTAGTAATGTTTATTCTTTTAAATGTTATTTATGTACAATGGCGTACATTTTTATAAGGCGTATTTACAATTATATTTGACAATTATTTTTAGACAAGCAGCTCTAATCCATAGTGAAAAAGATTATGTTATACAAAGAATAGATCTGGCACGATTAATAGCACGTGAGGCAATATATCAATGTTTAAATAATCTGGACACCTTTTCTTCGTTGTCTCAACCTTTATGGTTGAAACATGGAATTCTTACGCTATATACAGTAAATACCATCAACAAGGTAAATTTATTAATTATTTTGTATATTAGTTTTTTTTATACATAATCGTTCTTATTCGTATTACTCGATATTATACAAAGTTACCCACGTAAGGCTTAACACGCCATGCAGAACAACAACTCACAATAATCACAATGATGTTGTAGTGGCGTTAATATAACTTTTAAATAATGAATAAAGTCATGATACGTCATCATGATGTCATTATGAGTTTTATGTCCTACTTGGGACCGTAATATCCCGTTAATTGCGCTAGCAATTTTAATCAATTTAGTCTTAAATTTTACAGATTTTAGGGGCTTTTAAATCTATGTTAAGATTAATTTTATTATCTCTTCCCAAAAGGGAAGTAAACTGGGAAACAAGAAACTATTATGTACAACATTTTTTCTCAAAGCAATTCTTTGAAAAGTTACAAGCGTTTCTGTATGCTTTTAGAAGTAAAGCTCCTTGCAAATAATTTCAATGTAATTTTCAATGTATTTTTAATGCATAATTTATTTTGGTAATTTTTAGTTACGTTATACTTACCTAGCAAATAAAATATTAAGGAATTAATATTTATAAAAAAAGGCAAATTTTCGATAATATTGTAGAAAATAAGTGATTATAAAATTATTAAAAAAACATTGTAAAAATATAGAGGCTTTATTTTCCATTTAGAATTCACAATGCAAGTATCTTCTCTGATTGAATATCCATCCATCAATTTATCGCATCAATACTTTTGTTTTTAGATATTTCCAGAATTCCGAATGTGGGATCTGTTTGTAGTCCAAAATCAACATGAATCTCTCCGTTCGGATTCCACTAGTGTGAAGTCTTTTTTGTCAAAAGTCAACAATGAAATTGATTTAACTTCGTCTTCCAATGACAAAGGTAAAATGTCAAAAATAAAATGCCCACAAAAATATAACAGCATTTACTAACAAAATACAATGTCAGATTAATACTGCAGATATTGAGTAGAATCTTTTGTTTTGTAACCAGTTATAGATACTTTGCGTATACATCCTGAGAAATTAATTTTGCTATATACATACATAAAGTAAAACATATATTCTAATAATTCGGACTTTAAATTTATTTAAAAAAAATAGCTATTTTTGTGATTTTATATTGGCCGCTATAATAAATTTATAAATATATACTGCATATTTTTTATATATGTATATATTTAATACATACCTACAATCTTATCCAATATTTTTATGACATGCCTCATTGTAGCATCCGTTATGTTTCGTATGTTGCAACATGCTCTGGGTCATGACGTTTTTTGGAATGGTACCGAAATATTTCTTAATCAAGAATATAAAAAGTAAGTAATGTAATAATTACTTTCTACACATATAAATTGAAATAGGTGTTATTGGAAATTTTATAAAATATATAATTTTACTATTTTGTCATATTATTTTATTTTATTTCTTTCTTTATACCAAAATCTTTATTTATTATTTTGTTTATTATTTATTAGTAATATTCTTATATTTGTCTTTTCCATAATATTTTTTCTTCTATTTTTTTTATTTAGTTTGCTCGTTTACTTTTTCATATATACATATACAATTTTATCTGATAATTATCAGTTATTATAGTTCTCGTTTTTAGCTCGTCAAGTTTGGATGATTTTTGGACCGCCATACAAATCGCTTTAAATAACTCAAAAAATGTCTACAAATTTAATATAAAAAGTATGATGAATCCTTGGATAAAATTAAAACGTTATCCTGTGCTAACCGTGGAGCAATATAATGTTTCACATGTGAAAATCTCCAATAAAAATGCACCGGATCAGACGGTGGAAGTACCTTTAACATTTACTACACAAGATAATTCCAACTTTATTAACACGAGCCCTTATCTTTTCATGTTGGTACATCGTACAATTTATCTTCCTTTGAATTCAAGTGGTTGGATAATAATGAACATACAACAAACAGGTAAATATAATAACTGTTCTCGAGTTATTTTCTTGTATAAGCAAATTTAGTTTAAAGTTTTTGAAGCACAAATTAAATCAACATTTTCTCTAAAAATAATGATGGTATAGTAACATAGTGTTTTAATTATTAATTTGTAATATATTCGCTTCTGATTGAAATATAAGTAAATTATTCTAATATATTATATTTACCTTAAATATATTAAAGATATATTAACATATGTATGTTAAAATTTTTTTATTAAATTGCGTTATATGTAACCAAAATATCTTTAATGTATCGTAGGGTATTATCGTGTCAATTACGATGCTACATATTGGGGCCGTATTGTCCGTTATTTAAAGACTGACAAATATACAAAAATACATGTGCTTAATCGTGCTCAAATTATCGATGATGCATTTCATTTTTATATAAATAAACCACTTTCCTTGTACATTCTCTTGGACCTAACAAGATATCTAGAACGAGAGACAGACTATATAGTATGGTATCCTATGTTCAGAGCTCTTGAACGTATTTATTTCTCTTTGCTTAAGGAAAGGAAACACATAATGGTACGTAATAACAAGGATTGTAAAAAAAATTTTTACGCGTTACACTACATTTTTATGTGTTAGAAATAAATAAATATTTCTTCAAGAATTAAATTAAATATATATAGTAATAATTATGCACATGTAAATAACTAAAGAAATTTAATTATACCTACTGTTTTTATAATATCAGCTTCAAGTGAATATAAATACAGATGTTAGTTTTATTTGAACGATAAATATAGTATACATTTCGTACATATATAATGCTACTAAAATTTGTATTATAAAGTAAATTTACATATTTATTTCTGTGAAATAGTTTTTATAAACATTTATATAAAAGCTTTTACATAATTTATTTATGCATATATATACATATATATATGTATGTGTATATATATATATACAGGGTGTCCGTATGTATCGTTTGTAAGGATCTGAAAGATGGAGGTAAATTAAGTCAAACTGAAAAGAATAGTCTTGTACCATTTTGCAAAATTTGCAATAGTCATTGAGTTATTAACTGAAACGTCTGAGCGAATGAGCGCATTATATGAAGCGGTAGGCCAGACTCAGTACGCATGGCATGTGAAGAAGTATCTCTATCTTCCAAATCCTTACCAACAAACCGAACACCCTGTAATATGTATATAACACACATATACACTATATATATATGTTACATACATATATATAGCATTATGTTCAAATTCCGTTATTAGAAATTTTTGCAAATTAATTGTTTTATGATTTTTAGAGACACATGAGGGTCATTTTGTATAAGCTTCTTAAGAATATAACATATGCCGAAAAACATAATGAGAAACTCGATGACTTTATTAAATGCTTAAAGAAAGAAGCTTTGAAATGGACATCTGCTCTCGCTCTCGGTGACCCCATTAGAGTAATTAAAGTTTTTAGTTTAGAAAAGCAGCGTCGGAATCATAAAGAAAAGTAAAACTTTTTGAATAATTTTATAATATTATGTTTTTGTTTTTCGTGTACTTACGATGATATAGTATTTATTAAATTAAATTAGAATAAAGCGCTATTAACGGTCAGAGCTTGGATCTTAGTAGTAGCCTACTATAGTCAGTGCGCAGTTTTCTAAGGTCGGAAAAATTAATATGTGTATCACGCAAGAAATAGTATTAGGCTACTAAGATCCAAGCTCTGACCGTAAATGGAGTTTTATTCTAATTTAATTTGATGCATATATCATAACGGTCGTATTATTCTTTGATATTAATATAGTAGGGGAGACCGGGGCTAAACCGTCTACGGGGTAAGACCGTCAAATCAAATATCTCGGAACCTGTATATTGTGCGAACTCGCTATTAACATTGTAAACGCTGCTCATGGTACCCATGTGACCAACGGAGTTTCGGCAGGTTACCTGCCGTGTTATGATTTTTACGAGGGCAAACGTGTTTTCGGAAGGTGAAAGTGAAATTTTCTGCGCGTGGAAATTTTGTAATATCTGCAATAATATTTGTTCTCCATATCTCAAGGTACGTGATTATAAAGAGTAATGCACGCTGAACACGAATCCAGTGTAGTTTTTCATTATCGTTGATGTCTAATATTTCGTGGGCGATCAAACCTGAAGCTTGTGTTTGGGGCTAATCCGTCAGTAAGCACCTGGGGTGGACTTTTATAATATTGGCAAATTTTATAATTTTATTATATTTTTCAGTCTTTTCTACCCCTATTTCATATAGTTTTCTTCAATATTTAGTTGATTAGTTCTTCAGTCATAGAATCCGTACACATACACAATAACACAAAATAATGAAATTTTTTAAAACTTTAATTAATAAATGTTTACATTTTTCTATTACCAAATAATTAATAAAATGTATCCTATCAGTTTTCATAATCGGAATTATGTATTTATGGAGTGACGATTTTACCCCGGCATTTTTGAGATTTCGATTTTTCCACCGTTGTCGTTTTTGCTCTATACCGGTTAAACAAAGCGACGTAGACAAAAATTTTCCATATAAATTTTGTAGCTAAAGGTTTACTCTTTACAATGGTATACCACATTTAACTAAAATTATTTATTTTGTTGTTAAAAATCGGCATCGAAAAAAACTGACGGTTTAGCCCCGGTCTCCCCTATTTAATATAATAAATTCGAGTTAACTGTGAAAAACATATACATTCAAATTCAATATAAATTGGCAATGAGAGTCAAAACGTGGTACTTAGTGCGTGTTTAATCAAAACTGATTTATCTCGAGATACAAGATCCGATATTCCGTACGTTTGCAACATATTAATTGCGCGCCGATTATTTGTTGGACTTAAAACGCAGCTATCTTTGGAAGGTTCCCTAATTAAATCGATATTGATTTATTATAAAAATCACTGTAAAGAAATTATTGCGAAAAATATTACCCCAGCCAGGGTTCGAACCTGGAATCTCCCGAATTCCGTTCGGGCGTCTTAACCAATTCGACTACCGGGGCAAATACATTTAATATTTTTTTTGAATTGTGTATACTTTTTACCAAATCGTATGAATATTATTTATTAAGCCATTACAGTATGTCCAATTCCTTTACATGGGTGAACAAAGCAGATAATAAACTTTTAGAATATTTAACATTATAAAAGAATAATATAATTATAGATATTTTACACATATATAAGACTAAAATTCTATATGTTTTGATATTTCACCCGAACTGCATAGAGAGGTACCTATATTTTATAAACACAATACTTTATACGTATTTTCCTATTTTTCTAAATATTTATCTTTATATGTGACACATATAAGTAACATTGTATTTTAATTGTTCCATATAATTGTATCTTATTAGATTCCGATAGTATGATGATTTATTATTGTTTATTGCTGGTAAACATTACAATAATTTGTTTCAGGCACACAGAACTCTGAACAAAGTTGTGAATTATATTGACGTGACATTGACGTTAAACTAAAAATAGATGGACGCTTCTCCAAAATTAGGAATCAGCTAAATTATTTTCAAAATCCTGTGCGGAATTAATAGATTGTAATATAGTGACATATCTACTTTTATTATTAGATATAACATATCAGTATATCATTGCTGCATTGCTTTGTTTCAAAAGTATTCTGTATGAGAGACATTCATGAATATTATTCTAAGACATTTTTTAAAATAATATGTTGTATGTATCTTTTGATATTAAGTATATAAAATTTTGCAAAAGTTGTCACGTTGATTTCAAAGTGTTGTAATGTAAAGGATATACATCTATAAGTTTAAAATATACTTTGTATAAATTAAATTTGATATATAGATATAATTCATAAATTGTGACTTACTTTAGCTGTAATCCTTCTCTTTAGAGAGATTTGTTTATACATATATAAAGTCGTACAAAAGTTAAAATGCGTATACAGTTAACGTAAATTTATATTACTTCTTAAAAATTTGTAAAAGTATACTTTTGTATAAGACCGTGCATTAATTTTTTACATTTTAGTTTAATTCGTAATAAATTAATTCGCAAAGCTAAACCAAAAAAATTTCTTTTACATTAATAAACATAAATGTTATCTAATGACTTTATTGTAATAAAATTGTTGCTATAAAAACAGAACTATATGTATATCCATCAATGGATGAATATGTGCTTACATCATTACATTTATCTTGTATGACGTATCCTTTACTACCAGTTTACTTTTCTATCGTTATATTTGTAAAATTAATGTAAGTAAATATACTTTCGTGTAATTGCAGAATTTATGAAACAATGAGCATATAATTAGTGATCAGTCTCACAAATTCGTGTAATGTCTCTTGCTCTGAATATTTATCTTTATAGGTATTTTCAGCTTTAAGTAAACTGTTTACTACTAATTTATTACTAATTTCTTTAATTACTACTTATATTTATATTAAATATTAAAATTTTAATATTAATAACGTTAAAATGTTTATCAATGTTATATTAATATTCAATAATGTTAGATATATTATATACTATATGTATATATATATATACAGGGTGTTCTAAAAAAGGGGGGCCAAAATTTAGGGAGATATTCCTCACACCTCAAGGATAAAAAAATGTTATATGAACATGGGTGCGGAAACGATTTTTTCAGGAGTTATGTTGAAAATATTGTTGACTGTATTACTTACACAAGAAACAATTTAAGATTAATCATTATGTAAACAAGTAACTATAACATTAAAGGTAAAATTTTTCTGATTCTTGCCTGGCAGATAAGGTCACAACCTCATTTAGCCGTACTCATAAAAGAAGCTCTAACTCCTGAAAAAAGTGTTTCCGCACCCATGTTCATATAACATTTTTTCATCCTTTAGGTGTGAGGAATATCTCCCTAAATTTTGGCCCCCCTTTTTTAGAACACCCTGTATATATATTTATATCTGTTATTATTAATATTAAATATTGTACTATGTTATTAATATTAAAAATATTAATGTTTTTACAATTAGAGCAGAATTAAGGTGTACCTATAATTTTGCTCTTTATTTCTTTAATTACTTTAATACTTTGTAAAATAATTATTAGATACTGATTTTATTAGATACTATATATGTACATACATACTATTTCTGTTCTACTAAAACTGTATAATTATAATAATAAAACATATGTATAAATAACCAATAATTTTGTTGGCTAATAATTAATTGTGAATTTATAAAAAACCTTGCCAACCAGAAATTTTGATTTTAATAGAATGTTGCGCATTTGTAAGCAAAAGAACATAAAAAAAAATTTTTATTAATGCTAAAGGACAATTTCAAGAAATAAAATTATATTGTACGTTATTGTGTCGTATAAAAGCCGATCTTTTTGTAGAGATATGTAGGTATATACATGATTTGTATTACACAATCCAAAAAAATAAAAGTTTTTCCTAAAAAATATTAATTTTTGGATTACGATTATATTTCAGAAAATCGGATTAAAATTGTTTAAAGGCATTATAAAACTTGAAACTTATATTTTTTCAGTTATCTATATTTTCTACAAATTTATTAACTAAAGGAGATATCCGATATAATAATTTTTCTCAAAGTTTATGATAGTGTGGAATAAATAATAAACTACATTTAATATTATTTACTAGATTCTAAATAACAAACTTTCTTTTTCTTTACCTCGTTAAAGATTTTCATATGATATTTCTTCACAGACTCTTTTCTATTACGGGAAAACTTATAACTTTTAGATTTTAATTGTGTCTTATATCTATAAGCTAATAGGTATTATAATGTGTAGGACTGTATTCATCGATGGAAACCATTTCAGGTAACCATTTCCAGCAATCTTTTGGTTGCTTTTTAAAATGCATTAATCGTTGTTCAATTAGGGTTTAATATATACAGATATAATTTATAAATTGAGTTTAAGGCACCCTTGAGTGTCAAACAGGTTCAGAGTTTTCTGGGCCTGACGGGGTATTTTCGTAAATTTATACCCGGATATTTTTTGCTTACGCGGCTTCTGACAAATCTATTGAGGGATAACGTAGAATTTCAATTTGGTATGACGGAACGGAGCGCGTTTCGGCAACTAAAAGAGATATTGAGTAGGCAGCCTGTTTTGCGATTGTATAATGTAAAAGCATATACGGAATTGCATACGGATGCATGCGTGTATGGATACGGTTCGATTTTGTTGCAGCGAGATAGTGAGGACGGCGCACTGCATCCAGTGTACTATGCAAGTGGCAAAACTTTACTTGCGGAAACGCGATACACTAGCTACGAACTCGAGGTGCTCGCAATAGTTAAATCCCTGAAAAAATTAAGAGTGTATTTGTTAGGAATACCGTTTAAAATTGTGACGGATTGCCAGGCGTTTGTTATGACGATGAATAAAAGAGATTTGTGCGTAAGAGTTGCGAGGTGGGCGTTGTTGTTAGAGGAATTCCAATACGAGATCGAACATCGTCCGGGCAAAAGTATGATGCACGTGGATGCTCTCAGCCGTAGCCCCCTCCTCGAGTGCTTTCCGATAGACGAAGAGGAGGATGGTCTCATCGCGCAGTTGAGAAAGGCCCAGCAAGAATATTCAGAACTGAAGAATATTCTCGATTTTGCGGAGCGCCAGCAGGTGGATGGCTTTGTTGTAAAGAACGACCTTTTGTTCAAAGAGTGCGAGGGCGACGGTTTGCGCCTGGTTGTCCCGAGAACGATGCAATCACAGATAATTAGGAAGACGCATGAAAACGGTCATTTCGCCGTAGGCAAGACGGAGATTCTTGTGAGGAGGGATTACTGGTTCAGGGGTCTACGTTCCAAGGTTGAAAGAGTTATTCGTAATTGTGTCGATTGTATACTATCGGAAAGGAAACAGGGCAAGCAGGAGGGCCTGTTGAATCCTATCGCGAAGGGAGATTTGCCGTTAGATGTATACCACATCGATCACTTAGGACCACTGCCCTCGACATGAAAAAATTACAATTATATCTTTGTCGTAATTGACGCATTTACAAAATTCGTGTGGCTCTACGCTACGAAGGCAACTAACACAGCCGAAGTATTAGATCGATTGCAAAAACGGGCAACCATTTTCGGGAATCCGCGACGAATTGTTTCAGATCGCGGGACGGCATTTACGTCGCATGACTTTGGAAAAAAATTATTGCAAGGAAGAGAACATCGAACACATTCTAATTACCACCGGCGCGGGCGTTCCGAGAGCAAACAGACAAATCGAGCGGGTAAATCGTACGGTCATCCTTATTATTAACAAAATTGTCTGCACCAAATCCAGGAGATTGGTATAAACATTTGGACGTAGCGCAAAGGTACTTTAACGCGACGCCCAGTCGTAGCACCCGTGCGACACCATTTAATTTAATGTTTGGAACACACGCGAGACTCAAAAGTGTTCCGGAGATAAAGGAAATAATCGAAAGCGAATGGATAGCAATGTTCTAGGAAGGACGCGACGAAATTAGGAGACAGGCCAAGGAAAATATTATGAAACCTCAGCAGGACAATAGGAGGAGCTTCAACAAGAACAGGAAGAATGCGAAGCGTTATGATCGAGAAAAACTGGTAGCAATTAAGAAAACACAAATGAAACCAGGATTGAAATTGGCGAGAAAATATCTTGGGCCATATTGCATTACAAAAGTCCTCCGTAACGACCGATATATTGTCGAAAAAGTCGGCGAACACGAGGGACCTAGACAGACCACAACGGCAGCCGAGTATATGAAATCGTGGATCTCCTATAATGACGAGTCTTCTGATGAGGAAAACCAAGACGAGTGCATCTGAGGACAGATGCTTGACCATATACGAATAAAAGCTATAATATATTATCGTAGTCGCGCGAGTTACCGTTTCCGTCCCGTCTCGCTAATCCTAATATTTAACATCACACATATATACAATTTTATGTGTTAGCATTATAAATATAAAGTATTCTTTAACCATAATTGTACAATTAAAGATAGTGACTATAACCCATCCACATAACAATTGGTTTGGGTTGCACAAAACACGAAACGTCGGTAAAAACGTGCCGTTCATAAAATGACTGAAATGAACTAGCCAGAATCTAAAACGGATGTACAAATCGTTGCGTTTGACAATGTGGCGGGTCGCTTATTAGCGTTTAATAAAATGACTAACATTCTTAGCCAGATTGTAAAACATTTCATTTTTAAGCATGATTTTAGAATGTGGCCGCACTTTATAAAATGCCTAGACGTTTTATAAAACGGCGGACTTTGAAATCTGGCTACGACATATATAATACTTGCATAGCCGTGACTAAAGCAAAACAACGACATTAACGCGTTCTTGTATGTAGTTGAGTTTATTGCGCCAAAATAATCAATTTTAAGAGATAATTTTTTGTAATCAATTTTGAAATCAATGATTAATCTTTTGTACATTAATTTGTAATTTATTTTTTACAGCTATTTAATAAAAAATTAACAGAGGACTGAGTTGAGCTGTCAAGTTGAGTAGAGGTGGACGGTGAAAGGAAAGTAAAATAGACGGCCAGAAGAGTGATACGGTAGAAGGAGAAAGGAGAGGAAGCGAGAGAGGGAAAGAGAGGAGGCAAGAGAGCGAGGGAGATTGGAGGTAGGTCAATAGCAGAGGGTTAAACTTATTTTTTAGGAAAGATAAGGAAAGGAGAAAGGAGATTTAGGTTAGGACTGCGGGGAGAGTCAAGAGGATAAAGTAAGAACAAAGTAGCGGCACCTGGTGAGAGAGGTAAGAGGCAGCCGGCCGATAAGGAAGGAAAGGTATAGTAGTAAGGGTAGAGAAAAGTATAGTTGTAGATGGAGCCTTTTAGGTCGAGAAACTATAGAGGCAAAGCTGAGGTGGCGGATGGAGACAGGGACGGATAATACAGTAGAAGAAAGCAAGCAAGGTGATAGAGAGGAGAGGAGAGAGAGCGAGAGTGGAAAGAAAGCAAAAGGGAGACCAACAAGGGCGGAAGAGCTGGGTAGGTTAAGAGGGAGAACTGACTGCGAAGGTTCGATAAAAGATTTTATTCAGAAGAGGAAAAGAGAGATAGAAGAGGAGGAAACAGCAAAGATAGAGAAAGAGATATTGGAAAGGTTCAACGAGGCGAGAAAAGTCAATAGATCGCTACCGGCAAAAGTTAAAAAGGAAGAGGAAAGAAAAGGGAGCATGGCGACAGATAAAATGCTGAAGGAAATTTTAAAGAAGATGGAGGAACAAGAAAAAGAGAAAAAAAGATAAGGAGGAAATTAAGAAAGAAATACAAGAGCTGAAGGAAGAATTTAAGAGGAGAGAAGGAATTTGGGAGCAGCAGAGAAAGTCGATGGAGGATAGAATAAAAAGTCTGGAGGAGAAAGTCGGAAAAGTTAATCTAAGGGGACTGGATGAGCAGGAAGGAGGCGAAATAATTGGAAAAATAAAAGAGATAGAAAGAAACATGGAAATAGTGGAGAGAAGAAGGAGGAAGAATAATATAGTAGTTAGGGAGGCAGTTAGGGGAAATGAGAAGGAAAGAAAGGTGAGAAACGAGAGGATGTTAGATGAACTAAGCAAGATGAAGGTAGAAGTCGAAGAGATACAAGAAATAGGGCATAGAGAGGATAGAATGACTCTGATTAAATGCCATAGCTGGGAAGACAAAAGGAAGATAATGGCAAAAAAAAGAGAGATAGGAAAGAAATATGAGATCTTCATAGATGACGATCTGACTAAAGCAGAAAGATCAATACAAAAAGAGATAAGAAGAGTGGCAAGAGAGAAAAGAGAGGCCGGGAAAAGAATCACGATTGGATATCAAAGATTGTGGATATACAACAAAGAAATGAGATGGAATGAGAGTAAAGGAAAAATGGAGGAGAAGAGTGATTTTCGGAAGTAGCATGGAAAAAAAAGGAGATAGAGAAAAAGTAGGAGTAATAAACGAGAGAAAAGGAAGAGAAAAAGAAGGTGGAGGACGGGAAAGGAACGAATTAAATGAGGAAAGCGTAAGCACAATGACAGTAGGATTCTGGAATGTAGCTGGATTAAGAAGGAAAAACGAAGAATTCTGGAAAGAAATAGACAAGTGGGATATAATAGCCCTGCTTGAAACGTGGGTAGATCAAAAGGAATGGTGTAAGATCAAGAAAAAGTTACCGGAGGGGTACGTGTGGAGTGGTCTAGCAGCTGCGAAAAAAAAGAAGAAACGAAGAGCAAAAGGAGGAATAATAACAGGCGTTAGAAAATAAATAGCTGTGGACGGAAAGGAAGAGAGAGAAGAGGAAGGAATTGTTGAAAGGAGAGCAAAGACAGAAGAAGGTAGCTGGAGGATAATAACGGTATATGTGAGCAGTGACATAGAAAAGAAGATAAAGACTCTAAAGAAGTTCACAAATAATGGCGGCGTAGGGGAGTAAATAATAATAGGAGGAGACTTCAACGCAAGAACTGGAGAAGATGGGGGATTAACAGAGATCATGGGCAAGAAAAGGAAATCAAAAGATAAGGAAATTAACACAGAGGGAAGGAACCTTCTGGAATTTGTGGAGGAGGAAGGATTCGGAATACTGAACGGAACAAAAGATGACAAAGATGGAGAATACACGTTTATAGAGGGGAGAGGTGAGACAGTGATAGATTGTATAATCGGAAATCAGGAAATTTGGGAGAAAGCTGAGGAAATAAGGATAGGAGATGCTATTGATTCTGATCACCAGCCCATATCGATATCGATAAAGGTAAAGGAAGTTGGAAGAGGAAGGAAAGAGGAGAAAAGAGTCAGGAAAGTAATGAACTGGTCCAAGGAAGGAGCAAAGAGATACAAGGAGAGAATAAAAGAGGAAAGAATAGAATGTACGAAGATGGAAGAAATAATAGAGGGAATAAAAAGAGCAGTAAAACAGGCGGCGGAATGGAAGGAAATAAGAGATGATCAGAGTTTAAAGAAAAAAAACGGATGGTGGGATGAAGAGTGCGTTATTCTAAGGAGGGAAGCGAGAAGCAGGCTAAGTAAGTGGAGGAAAGGAGAAGGTGATAAAAAAGAGTACATCACGAAAAAGAAAGAATACGAGGAAAAAATAAAAGAGAGGAAAGAGAACGAAAAAGAGAGGCTAATGAAGGAGGCGAGAGAGGCAACTAATGAAAAGGAGGTATGGAGTTTTATAAATAGAGAGAGAAAAAGTAGAAAAGAGGTGTGCGAAGAGATAACGGAAGACCAGTGGAACAAGCATTTTATGGAACTACTAGAAGGAGTTAAAGTGAAGCCGCAGGTAAAGAGCAGGAAAGGAAAGGAAGAAAGTAGGAGAAAGAAGGAGCAAGAGGGAATAAGAAAAAAGGAAGTGGAAGAGGTAATTAAAGAGATGAAAGAGAGAAAAGCGGCAGGTACGGATGGATTGCCAAATGAAGTATGGATGCACGGAGGCGAGAGGTTAAAAGAAAAAATATGGGAGGTGTGCGATACAGCGTGGAGGACAGGAGAGATAGCGGAAGATTGGAAAGAAGGTATAATAGTACCAATAGTGGAGAAAGGAGAAGGGAAAAAAGCGCAAGACTACAGAGGGGTGACACTAATGAACACAAGTTACAAAATATACGCAGAAATTTTGGCTAAGAGGCTGGAAAGAGAAGTGGAGGAAAAGAGAATATTACCGGAAACGCAAACAGGATTTAGAAAAGGGAAACGAAGAATGGAGAATATATACGCACTGAACTACGTAATTGGGAGAACTGTGTGCAAGAAGAAGGGGAAGCTGGTGGCAGCGTTTATAGACCTGAAAGCAGCATTTGACTCGGTAGACAGGGAAAAAATATGGGAAGTAATGGAAAGAGAAGGAATTAGTGAACAGCTGAGAGCAAGGATAGAAGATCTGTACGAGGAGACAAGATGCGTAGTAAGGGTAAAAGGAGAAAAAGGACCTTGCTTCTGGACGATCAAAGGAGTCAGGCAAGGATGCCCTCTGAGCGCTATGCTCTTCATTCTCCTGTTAGCGGATATAGAGGAAACGATAAGGAAGAGGCAAGACGGAGGTGTAGTAGTAGGAAAAATAAAATTTTGGACTTTAGCATATGCGGATAATATAGTAGCGATAGCAGAGAACGAGGAGGAGATGAAAAGAATGTTGAAGAGCTTGGAGAAATACTTTGACAAAAAGAAGCTAAAAGTGAATGTAGGAAAAACGAAGGTAATGAGATTTAGGAAGGGCGGAGGTAAAATGAAGAAAATGGAATGGAAATGGAAGGGAGAGGAAATAGAAGAGGTGAAGGAATTCTGTTACCTAGGGTACACATTCCAGAAGAATGGAGGGCAGGAGGCTCATATAAAAGAAAGAGTGAGAAAAGCAGCTATAGCAATGAGACAGGTTTGGGGAATAGAAAAAAGAATATTCGGAGGAGACTGGATAAGAAGGATAAAGCTATTCGACTCGTTGGTGGCAAGTATAGCCTTGTATGGAGCAGAGATATGGGGATGGAAAGAGAGAGAGAAAATAGAGAGAATGCAGGAAAAGTATATAAGATGGACATTGGGATTAGACTGGTGCACACCTGGATACATGATGAGAGAGGAAACTAAGAGAGATAAGATGAGAATAAGTGCTGGTAAAAGGGCGATGAAATATGAAAAAAAACTGGAGAGAGGAGAGGGAAATGAGATTGCAAGAGCGTGCTGGGAGGAGGTAAGGGAGAGTATTAGAAAAGAAAAATCAAAATGGGAAGAGGAGAGAAGGAGTTTCTTTGAGCGAAGGGGATATGCCGTAGAGGAAATAAAAAGGAAAAGAGGAGAAGGGTAGAGCAGCATAGAGGAATTAGTAAGAAGAGACAAGGACGTGCAGATCCAGGAGAGAGACGAAAGGATAAGAGAGTTAAGATACAATAGGTGGTACAAAGAGGTAGATGGAAACAGAAGATCAGAATACCTAGAGAGAAAAGGGAAGGAAAAGTCCATGATTAGGATAGCGAGATTTAAGCCAGCGGCACACGGTGCTATTTTATCTGCTGGATTACTAGCTGGATTTGCGTGCTTGCTACCTTGTGGGCAACATTGCTGGCAGTGCTGCTGACCGTGTTGCTGGCTTGGCGTCAGACGATGCAGGCTTTCGTACTGGCTTTTGTACTGGCATCCAGTAAATAAATATGGAACTGGCCATTATTACGGCTGTACAACGTCGAAAAAAGGCAATTGCCTTATTTCTAATTATTGATCAATTACGACGGAACCAACGTCACCGACGTTTGTGGAGTCGACAATGGTTGCAGCGACGCGATATAACTTCTTTCACATAACCTTAACCTCAGACTGTGTCTTGATTGGCTCTCGCAATGAGCCAGCACAGGACTATGCAAGAAAAATAGCACCTGTTCTATCACAGAAATCTAGCAGATCAGTCAGCAGCGTGACCAGCAGACATAAATTTTCTAGCCTAGCTGACAGCAAGAGTGCCAGCACAGGCGCACGCAAGTAATCCAGCAGACAAAATAGCACCGTGTGCCGCTGGCTTTAGACTAGGAAATGAGATGAGAAGTAGAAGGTATTGGGAGACAATAGAAAAGAGATGGTGCAGAATATGTGGAGCGGAGGCGGAGTCATGGGAACACGTCTTGGAGTGGTGCACAAGAGCAGAGGAGGAGGAAAATGCAAAAGAAATTGAAGAGAGAATTAAAAGAATTCTAGATAGTAAGGGTGAAGGGGAAAGATGGATGGCGGACCCAGGTCCCCAGAGAAGGAGAATGCAGGAGAATACAACGGTGAGTTAATTAAAGAGAAGAAAAGGTAATAAATGCATTTTGTTACAGGTATCGCAAAGAAAAGAGGAGGAAAGAGATGGATGGAAGGATGGAATGCAGAGCGACAGTGGTGCTAGATAAGGAGGCGATAAAGGTGGTTATAGAGGAGCACACAGCGAAATTGATGAAGGAAATCAGGAAGGACAATAAAAAGAGGAATGAGGAGAATAAAGACCTGAAGGAGGAGGTGGAAAAGTTAAAAAGGAAGGTATACAGAATGGAGCAAACCGCGGGTAAAAGGAAAAGGGATGAAAGCGAGGAGAGAGAGGAAAAGAGTCATAAGAAAACATGGTGGTCCGAGGAGTATGAAGGAAACGAGGATGAAAAAAGGAAGAAGAATCTAATACTTAGGATCGAAAAGGAGAGATGGGGAGGAAATAAATCGAGCTGGTATAAGATAGTTGATTTTTTTGCAGAGGGGCTGAAAGTAAGGGTGGATGTGAGAGAGGTAAAACTGATAGGGCAGAGAGGAGATTGGGTGACGTTATTGGTTAGGATGGGTAGCGAGGAGGACAAGAGAAGGGTATTGGAAGCAAGGAGAAAGGAAGGAAAAAGGTTGAAGGTGAAGATTGACGAGGATAAATCGGTCGAGACGAGGATAAGAGAAAGAGAGGAGAGAGAAGGAAGAAAAGAAAGAAGAGAGGAGGAGAGCAGGAGGCCAAGCAGATCAGTGGACGACGAGATCGTGGAAAGAATGGAGGAAAAGCTGTTGGTGGACATGGACGAGGATGATGACGACAAGAAAAAGAAGGACTAGGAAGGGTAAAGTGATGTAATTTGTTTGGTTTTGTCTTGATTTGTGTATGTAGGCGCAAGGAATGGAAGGAAGGAAAGAAGGAGGCGGTGGAGTGACAGACGGAAGGAGGAAGGAGAGGAGAGCAGTGTAGGGAGGAAAGACGGAGAGAAAATGGACTAGAAGAAAGGAGAGCAAAGGCGAAAAGGAAGGAAGGATGTCAGAGAAGAGGGCCAGGGAAAAATGATTTGGAAGGGTAGGATGGGGTAACAATGTGTGAGGTCGCTCAATGGACAGGTTTACTTTTGAAAGGAAATATAAGCTTGTAAAGGTTTGGGTACGTTCCTTAAAAACGCCTTGTAGAACCGAAAGGGAAACAATAAACTTTTGAATTAAATATTGAAAATAATAAAAAATTAACAAAGCTTATAACGAAAGAGATTCGATTAACTTAATCGGTTTGATTCGATCGACACAAGTGTTTATGTAAAATTTTTAACTATATAATTTATTATATATTAAATATTTATTATTAGGTTAGGAAGCACGAGTATGTACAGGGTTGGGTACATCCCTTCAAAATGCCAATTGTAAAGGTTTGGGTACGTTCCTTAAAAACGCCCTTTAAGGCTCCTTTGGAGCAAATAAAGTACCTATTCTATTCTATTAAATATTTATTAGTAATTTAATCTTTTTTCTATATTTCTATGATAACTAAATATTAATATCAAGGTGAGTCATTTTAATTTACCACCCCTAAAAACTTTTTTATTTTTTATTGTAGAAGAAAATGCTTCAAACAAAAGTTGTTTGGCTTGAAGGGGGACACATGATTCCAATGTGTCATGTGGTAGATGTCGTCGTTTTTAAGAAATTTTAAAGGCGACTAATTTCTTAAAAGGAACTTGATCTTTTTTTTGAGATTTAAAGTTGTAGATCTCGTAGAGACGTTTTTAAAACACTATGATAAAGCTCTCTTACGTTAAGAATTTCCTGAGATATTTTAAATTTTGTCATGATATTTTTAATCTAAAATATAAAATATCTCGTAAAGTATTCACTTTTCGATGATTTTACCTTAATACTTTTATACGTAGAATAATGAAAGAATTCAAATGATAATATTAATTTTTACATTTTTTCAATTTAACAAAATTAAATGCGTCTACAAAATGCAGTCAAATTTTTTAAAATAACTTTTTTGTTTCTTTTTACAATTGATTCTTTTTATTATTTTACGTATAAAAGTATCAAGACAAAGTTATCGAAAAGTGAACCCGGATTAGGTTCCATCCAGTCGATTACGCTAATAGACGTTTCTTGAAAAATTAACGTCAATTGAATTAATCGGAATTCGGTCATAAAGTCACAAAAGACACTGATGTGGTAAATGAGAATAAGGAACCTAAGAATTACACATAATTAGAAAAACAATTAATTATCCAAAATAGGTAATTATTTTTTAGACATACAGAAAGCCATACTTCAATCTACAATAAAGAAATAAATTTATATGTTCGCCATACGTTCGATAAGATCTATTAAGGCAACAAGAGCAGTATTGCTAATTTAGGTATGTTGTTTATATTATTAAAATGCAACAAGTACAATGCAGTAAGAAAATTTTCTTCTATTTTTCTTCCTTTTATCTTTATTTTATTGGTCAGGAAACGTCAGATCTGTATCTTTCGTATTATCAGCGATCCACTTGCTGACTTTCTTCTCGATTTCTGTTGTGAACACTTCTTTCCATCCGCCTATCTTTCCTTGTCGGATGAATGCCTCGGGTTTTATCGCAGAACTGATAGACGCCTGATTCACCATATAATTTTTACGGAAATTTTCTATTTTTAAATGGTCCACTAACATGGCGATTTGCTTATCGCTGTAAGTCTTGCCGAAGAATGCAATGACTTTCTCGATGGTTCCAGATAAATCCTACGAAAAATAGATATAAATATTTTTAAGAATAATATAATATCTATAATTTTGTAATTTAAATTTGTTCTTTTTTGTTATATATTTTACACTTTTTACAATTTTTATTTAAGAGACGGATGAAATTCTTCAGGATAAATTCTTCGGACAATTATTTTGTATAGTACTTAGAATTTTTCTCGATTTACCTTTATCAAATCCTCGCAGAAAAGGAATAACAAGTTTGCTCTGTGTCTCATCGCCCAAGCTTCTTTTACATGCTCCCAATATGGTTCATAAATCGCTGAATTTACAGAAAGAATAAAGCAAAGGTGGAACAAACTTTAGTGAAAAAAATAAAATCAAATTAAGAAGTCGATTCTGCGAAACTTACTATGATTGCTCATGAATTGATCACAGAATTGTTCGAAAGTTCCCTGATACTGATAAACTTTCATATCCTTTTGGAAATTGTACCACGAGATTATTACATCTCTTGGATTTCTTGCGACATAGATAATCTGAAAGAAACTATCATTTTTGAAAATCAAGTTATTTGAAAATTGCGTTTTTCTTATACATATTGTACTAATTCTGACATATCACTTAAGATAAAAAATTTGGTTACCATCTTAAAACGGCCGAATGTAACAACTCGACTTACTCGAGTATACATTCGAGTCCTATTCCAGACGGATTAAATTCAATTACTTATAATGACGAATTCTTTAGTGAGTTGAAGAAAATTTTACTATAATTCTATTTAATTTTTAATGTTTCTTTTATTTCTTCTATTTTCATAAATTTAACATAATATTTAGAAATATGTGTTTAATTTAAGAAGTGTTCAATTGTAAGCTTACCTTACACTCGCTATTTACGACTGTTGGCAACAGGTCGAAGGGCATATGGCTCTTGATAAAACGCGGCGAAGCCTGATTTTGAATGAGATCGATGTACTTCTTACTTTTTATGTTAGAAATGCATGATGAATCAATTGCATATGTCTGATCATCTATTATTGCATCTAAACTATAGAAAGAAATTTTATATAGTAAAATGCTTCTTGATTCACGAAATATCTTGATTCGCAAAGTTTTATTAAGTATAGGTAACCTAATAAGGTTACTCTTTATTATTTTACATAAAGAAAAATTTTTCGCTCTTACAATTTTTTATTATATTTTGAAATATAATCTAAATCTGATGAAATATCTTTGAGATAAAAATAAGATAGCTGCACAAAATAAACATTTAGAATTTAAATTTTATGTTTGATGCAAAGGTATGTCCAAATCAACATGAGAATTTTTTTCGCGATTACGCTAAATATTTAGAAAATGTTTTTATTAATTATATGTCTTTATAAATAATAGATAAGAGAGAGCATAATACTGTACTCTATAAAGGGAAATCTGTCTCTTAAAGGTCTCCTAAGCGCCTCTTCGAAATTCATGTCATTCGCTACCAACCATACAAGTTCCTGTGTCACAGTCGTACCTAATTAGCACGGGGCACAAATTTTATATTTTGTATTTGATTCATATTTGCATATATAATTTCAAGTATTTACTTAAAGATTTAATAATATAAAAAAAATTTTCAAAATATTTAATATTTTTTGTAAATTTTGAAATTACGATACTCTTAGGGCCAGTTTTTCAATAGTCGTTTAAACTGAAGTTTAGCTAAATTCACTCTTCATCTTTTTCTAAAAGTGACAGAAAGAGACAAAGAGTGAGTTAACCTAAGACTAAAGTTAAGCGACTATTGAAAAACTGTCCCTTAAAGTTGTAATAACTTACGAAATATTTGATTAAAAATTTGTTATAAAATACAATTTCTGAAAGATATTGTAAATAGAATTTCAATCAATTAAAGAGTTATCTATATTTCACAAAGTGTCATAGTATCATATAGTGTTATGCTATTATACAATAAAACTTTATACATATTACGAACAATTACATGACAAGTCGAAAAGGACAAAAATACTCACTCACTTACTGTTTAAGTTAAAAATTCCGATACTTAATTTATTCAAATAATAAATTTAAAATAAATTTTATTTTAATAACAGTTTAATATGTTAACATGCTTTTCTACAATTTCTCAATTAAAATTAAATTTTAATCAAAATAACTTATATACGTGAATGTGAAAAGGCTTACAATAAGTTAAAATAAAAAATAAAGTTTTAACATGTTTGAAGTCACTTTACAGGCAAAACTATCAATCTTTGAGATAATGTAATTTCACAAAATTATTAAATTTAACAAAAGTCATACACGCAAAATGAGAAAGTTAACTAAATTAAAACACAAAAATTATTTTTGATTTAAAAAATAAAAAAAATTATAAGAAACAAAGAAAGTTAAATTTTATGTATTTTTAAAACTTTATGAAAGTGAAAATTACGCAACACGTGACGTTTTGATGAGTGAAACGACTTACCTGACCTAGGAAAGGTAACGATCCATGTATCATCCGGACGAGTTTTAAAATTATAAATTTTATTGCCGACTTCAACATATTTGTACGGCAGGAAACATTTCTTCTCACCGATCTTAACGTGACCACGCTTTTGAGTCGGATACAATTTCAATAACGCGTCTCTTAGCTCACCCTCAACCCGTTCCACTCTTAGATGCTTGAAGGACATGCTTCGTTAACAACTTCCTCGACTAAAAGTGAACTATTTCTTGAATCTATCTTGAACCTTACAATGTGTTCCACCTATTTACTGCCGAGTGGAAGAAATTTAGTCTTCGTTAAGATAATATGTGCATACCGAGTTTTCGACTCAAGAACTGATAACCACTTGTACAAACACTATATAATCATTCGGTTACGCCATAAATAAGTATAGTCAAACAACAAACGAGGCTGAACATAAAGATATAATTTCTATGAAGCAAGTCCATAATGGGCGTTTTCCATTTAGTGACACAAGTCGACAGAAGTGTCGTTCTGTCTTTGTTATTCATTGAATGCTAAGAAAGATAGAATGACGTTTGTGCCGACTTGTGTCACTAAATTGAAAACGCCCAATATTTTTCGATTTATGTATACATACGTGAGACAATTAAGCACTTATAAGAAAACAAACAAGAGTATATCGATATACAGGGTGTCACCTAATTCGCGCCCACTATTTACACAGTGATATTTCTCATGAAAAACTGAATCGAAAAATCCTGAATCATTTTTTTCGAATTATGCTTAGCAAAGTAGTTATTATTAATTAAAAATTAGCCAGTCAGCATCGTTTTTTAAACGGACGCACGTTTGTGAGCCGCGCATCTACTAGTGTGCGTGAGCAAGCCGTCGCGCCGCCGCTCGCTCGGCCGCGCCGCAGTGGTGTTCCGCCGCCACGACCGTCCGCGTAAAGTTCAGCTTCAAAATAATTAATAATTACTTTTTGCAATAAGCATGATATTTTCTACGCTAAAAGCATCTTTTTAGATTAAAATTTTTCTGTTGATAATATTGAAAATTCCAATGTAATTAAGCTGTTTGACACAAGATAAGCAGAAATCATTAATGTCTCATGCAATCTGTCTTATGAGATGCACGTTCTATGAAATTCGCTTACATTGTTTTGACATCTATAGCCAACATTTCTGTTTATTTGACTAATACAAAATAACTAAGGTGATATTGCCTCGTTCCTTCTGGAAAATTTAAAAATAAAAAGTTTAGTCAATATAAGACCGAAAAAAGTTGATATGTTTTATATAGTCTATCTTGAGTTTATTTACTGCTTAATACTAAATGTTTTAATGAATCGTATTTAGAGCAGTCTGATTCATGATGACACTTTCTCAATATCGTAAATGTAAATCTTATTTGCGTCAATCTGTACAATGATGCTGATGATGATTTGTAGTGATATTTTAAGAGTATTCAAAGTAATTATTTAATTATTATTGATATTTAATTATTATTGGTATTTAAGAGTAATTATAAGCAATTGACAATATTAAAGAATTATTTGACCGTGCGTATCAAACCAAATTAAATTAAAATAATCGTCATAACGGTCCAAGCTTGAATATCTTAATAGCCTAATATTATTTTATTGTGTAAATACACATATTATTTATTTCCAACTCTTGAAAACTGTGCGCCGACTAGATTTGTCAGACTTAAAAACACAGCTTTTACACGGCTTTTACACGCCTTTTACCCTCGAGCGCGACGGTACCACCTGTGGAAAATAAAATTATTGTTTATGCAATGGGCAAAAGATATTTAACGAGCTACGCGAACTAAACGTACCGCGATAATACCGAACACAGATGTAATGACCATATTCAGATGCAATATGTTCGCTCACTTCTTGACCGCTTGTGTACGTTTTTGGCTGTCGCAGCATCCGCGTATACGTCCGATTAAATCACGAGATGTGGATTACTATTATGTAAAAACGGAACAATACACGCCGCAAAAGTAACTTATTCTTTTGATTATTTGCGATTTTCAATTATATACGACACATCGTGACTTATTTCTTTACAAAGTTTATCGTGATGTAAGTATGTGTAATACTGTAATAAACGTTTTCTTTTTCCTTTCTTTCTTCTCTCCTTTCTCCTTACAATGCTAGAGACTTGTTCACTCGCCCGTTTACGTTGGAATCCGGCAAGAAACGCGTTTTGTGTATCGGCAAACCGCCGCGATCCACCAGGTCTCCGGGTTGTCGGTGCGATCGCCAACATAATCGCGCGGTATCAATTGGCAACGCCTGCCTCGGCAGGCAACTGTAACTTGATGACTTCGCGCGGAGTCGTACATCATACGCGAGTCCCGCTTTATGTGGGGACTCTCGACAGGTTCCCATGCTCCGTCTTTTCCTTTTCTTCACTCGCGTGCAAATCAATGTTAAATTGCGAGAACGTAATCTGTAGATAGCCGCGGAATCAAGCGATTTTGCAAGTTCGACAGGCGCGCGCCGTTATAGACCTCACATTCCGCATTTCAATTCGCAGATAATATCGTACGCGGATTTGTAGCGTTAATAGTTCTGCCGGCAATGATTTATGCAATTGTTATATCCAGCGTGTGTCCAAAATTCTTTATTAAAAATATTAAAAAGCATACAAATCGTACTTGTATCATAAATAATTAACGCTCAACCTGTGCACCCACTGATCCTAGATTTCACTCATTTACAGAAAGCTACTATTATCTATAATCTATAGGAATAAGGGTATGCTGAGCTTAAGCAAAATCTGAATTAAGTCGCCTCCACTTCGTTTTGTTTGCGCTTTCGAGTGCATTACCGTCGCGATCGACAGTAATAGATCGTCTTGCACTGTGCGAATAGAGATATACGGAGGGCCCATTATATCGTGACACGTTATGCATTATTCCAACCTGTAGTTACCGTCAGAAGTCCGTTCGGCATACACATATACTAGAAACGATGAGAAAAGTGGTGAGTACCGTTGCCTTCGATATACGCAATCGTACCTATATGTAGGTATATTGACTAGACGGATTCTCGTTACGGCAACGACGACAACTCGCCTAGTAGTGCATCGTGCAAAATTTTAACGATCGCTGAAACCGAGACTCAACGTAGAAGAGAGAAAGTTTAAGCTTCAGTGAACAATTACAGTGAGCGGTACGAGCTTGATCACCTAATTAAGGTTCCCCTGTGCAATCTCGCAAACGTTCGCGTTAATAAATCTGTGCATTTAAAGATTCATGAGGTAATAAATTATTAAGATTACGTTATATTGCCGCGGCGTTCATAAATTATACGACGAACGAGCCGCCTCGCCGTTGCGACGACTGCGTATTTCTTGACCGACTATGTTAAACGACGACGCGACAATAAACCCGTAGATTGAGACATGCATATTCACGTGTGTCAAGGAGTACGATATTTTTCCGAGGACATATTTCGCGTTGTACGCAAGGCTGCGTTCAGAAATTTAACCTGGGTAACTCTAAGCTATAGTTTACGTCACGTAATATACTATAGCATTTGAGTTACCTATGGTGCGCCTAGGCGTAATTCCTGAACGCAGCCCAAAAAGAACACAAAAGATATCGATAAACGCTAATGTACAGTCGCGGTCAGAGTAGTACACTTAAAAAACTAAACTTATTTTTTAAAAACTATAACTAAAGCATATCTATAACATATTTTCCTAAACTTATTCTGAAAAAAAGTGTTGCAACTACTCTGACCGCGACCCTCGCACCGTCTTGTAATGATACATCTTTATTAAGAGACCCGCGCGTTCAGCTCGTATAAGTCGCTAAACCTCGTCCACAAGACAAAAATAAAGAATCACCAGAAATCTTGCTACGTCGAATCCATCTCAACGCAAGCAAGGGTTAAACGCATCCGACGTATTCCGATAAACGTATTCCGGTCGTCCTTATTCGTGTCTCATTTCGTTCGCGAGCCCTACCACAGGAGGATTTACCGTAAGACAGCCGTCAATCGTGCACGGAAGGAATCGCCCGATCACAATAGCGGTTCCTGCACCAGGGTCAGGTTGATTAGCCTGTGCGAGCAGTTTAGAGGCACGTGTCCTTTTCCGGGGGACCGTTATGCAGACACGTGACCTGTGTCGTCGGGGACAGGAGGAAGGCCCGAGATCAATGAGCGATCGTTTCTTGGAAGTCAGGATTTACGCCCGTAGCTATGCATAATGCCTCCCCCTGTGGCTCATACCGATTCATAACGGTCTACTCCGTACACCAGTGACCCGAACGTTATGCATAAACTTGGTTGTCCTTCCTTGAAAGCGCGAATGCAGCAAAGTAGGCCTAACGATCTCCTATGTGGCGATGCGAAGCGAATTACGTTTGACGCGGGAATAATTACGCGATTATATAAATATTTGACGCAGTCATTATACGTTACATACGCAGATATCTAATTAGGAACGCGCCCATAACGCGGAATAATTACGCTGGGAACTGATTGGCATTAATTAATAAGGGCACCCGCCTGTCGGAATCCTTCCCCGATGATCCATGGCTATCTCTGTCGGTCGCTCGCCTAATTTGCAACACTCTCGAGAACGAAGCCCTTGCTTTCGGGGCCGTCGCCCGTCGTCGTTCTTTTCACGATTTACTTGTTTTTTTCGCTCGTCAATGTTCGCGGCTCCGTAACGCCTCAGATCCGTCGATTAAGATAAGGGCATGGATCAGGCCAAAAATTCTAAGCGAGATGTTCCGCAAAGGCTGGACCCTTGCCTCGAATCCGTGGAGGTTGCCCGGGGTGAGCAACCTTATTTGGCAGGACGGCCTCCTGGGTTCCTGACGAACAATGAATTCAAGCAATCAAGCCGTTGCACAATAAATGCTCAATAAGATAATAGATGCACAATAGATTAAAGCAAAAATAAGCAAAAAGAAATTTAAAAAAATATAATTTACGTGATTGAAAACATGTAGATGCAATTATGTCAATAATTATGTCAATGCAATTATGCCAATTATTTAAGATATTTACGCTGTAAATTATTCCTATACAGAAGAATCAATATTTAACAAAGTAATATATTATTAGATACATTGTGTTTCGTATTTCATCGCGATCCTAACGAATTATTTCGAGCCAAGGCAATGTTTATGTTTTTCTCATGATCCTAACGAGCTTAGTAATGTTTGCTTCAAGACAAGACAAATATCGAAGACGATCGGGGGATTCCGCCAGTTCCCGGAATCCCCGGTGTCGTTTCTGACGATCATCGGTCGTGACTTCATCACACCGATGAGCGTCTAGCACTCTCAATCTTACCGGCTCCTCGAAAGCACATACGAGACATCGCACGCGAGTCCGAAATAATTATATTATAATAAACGAGAGTCAAACACAGTAAAGTTAAAGTAAATTTAAAACGGCCCTATCTACCTCCCAAGACGCCCGTCAGACTCATCATTAGCAACCTGAGGCCTATATTGCCTTACCCGCGTTACCTGTGGAGTTCCCGGACGTATACGCGGGAATACTTAACAATTTTGGTCCTTTGAGCCGGATCTGGCGAGAAACCTCTGCGGAGATTTGGAGCAACGGAGTTGCATCTGACTGCGAGGAGTGCGTTGGGTCCAACATTTCCAAGGTCGCGGGCTCTCTGGATTTGAGGTGGAGACTGGGCGCTAAGGCAAACGAGGACCGTCGAGTCGACAGGGAGTGGAGATCCACGTCGGCGATCAATCGGCGGTTCCATAAGCAAAGACGAGAGTCGCTGAGTCGTCAAGGAGTGAAAATCCGCATTGGCGATCAATCGGCGACACTAGAATCGAGGAGAGGGAGTGCTGAGTCGACACAAGAGTGGACACCTGCATCGACGATCAATCGGCGATCCCGGAGACGGAGACCGAGGACCGCTGAGTCGCCGAGGAGTGGAGTCTCCACGTCGGCGATCAATCGGCGATCCCATAGCGAGAGAGGAGGAGACGGACCGGCAACCGTGAGCGGCGGAGGCAGACGTCGGGCGGTCGAGCGACGGTCAAGGTAGGAATTCACGTTCTTTTGCGTCGCCAATCAAAGATTTATCGGTAGTGAGCGTAGAGTATGTCCCTGAATGCTGCTCAAAACGCGGATATGAGCACGCCCCAGAGTACGGTTCGGATCTCAACGCTCAGAAAAAAGCGCGCGTTGTTAAAGGCGTCGTGTACGCGTATAAAGAGCTACTCAGAGTTAATAGCAAATTTAACACCTGAGACGGTCGCGAATTTGGAGGCCAGAAAAGAAAAATTATCCGGTTATTGGTCGGAGTACAATGAATTGCAATCCGAGTTAGAGTCTCTCTCCGCGGAAGAGGAAAATGATCGCATTTCGTTTGAGGAAGCGTTTTACGAGTTGACCGCAAAAATTTGCTGCATGATTTTGACTTATGAACGCGCGTATTCCGCTAGTCAGGCCACGTCATCGACCGCGGCTTCGTCGCCAGCGCCGGTCGAAATGGTCAATTCCGTATGTAACGTGCGACTGCCTAAGTTAGATTTACCTAAATTTAACGGGAGGTACGAGGAATGGTTTCCGTTTTACGAGATGTTCAATTCAATTATAAATAGTAATCAGACATTGAGTAGTCTGCAAAAATTCCAATATCTAAGAGCATCTGTAACAGGCGTGGCGGCTAATGTGATTCAATCGTTAGAATTATCCGATCAAAACTATCAAGTGGCCTGGAATTTGTTGAGGCAGCGATATGACAATAAACGTGCTATAGTACACACGCACTTGCGTGCCTTATTTGAATTGCCGAGTATCGCGAAAGAAAACGTCGTTGAGCTGCGTCGGGTGGCGGACAGTGTTACGAAACATGTACAGGCACTAAATGCCTTGCGATGTCCCACCGAGCATTGGGACGAATTATTGATATATTTGATTTCGTCAAAATTCGATTCAATCACTGCCAGGGAATGGCACGCGTCGTTGAGTGGAACAGAGTTGCCCACATTTAAGCAATTCGCGGATTTTTTGGAAGAGCGGTGCCACTTATTGGAATCGATAAGCAAGAGCAATTCAGTAAATCAATTTAGCGGAAAACGAATAACGGCACACGTTACCACCACTACCCATTCATGTGGCTATTGTCATGGGGAACATCTTATTTATTACTGTCGTGATTTTATAAAATTATCCGTTCCGCAGCGACTCGCTGAGATTCGAAAACGTAAATTATGTACAAATTGCCTGCGTGGAAATAATCATTCTTCTGCGAATTGTAAATCGGGCCCGTGTAAGAAATGTGGAAATAAGCACAATTCCCTGCTTCACTTTCCCTCGAAATCGAGCGAACTTTCGGAGAAAACAAAAACAGAGAACGCGACGGCTCGAGCCGCGTCTGGAGAAACGAATGTTATGACTCATTCGTCAGTTTCTTATAACGCTGGTATATTGCTTTCGACGGCGGTTGTATACATAATCGATGCCGACGGAACAAAGCAACCGTGCCGGGTTCTATTAGATAGCGGTTCGCAAGCTAATTTTATAACGCGATCTTTTGCTAAACTGTTGCAATTAAAATCAAATCCGAGCAACATCAGAATAACGGGAATTAATGGCATAACTAGTACCGCGAACGAGGTCGCGGGGGTGAATTTGCATTCGCGATTGAACGAATTTTCCGCAAAAATAGAATGTATCTTAACCGATCGCATAACTGAGCGTCTTCCCACAGCCCCAATCGACAGAACAAAAATACAAATACCGCCAAATATTAAGCTAGCCGATCCATATTTCCACCGATGCTCTGATATCGACATCTTAATAGGAGTTGAACTGTTTTGGCAGTTAATTTGCGTAGGGCAACTAAAATCTTCTCCAGCCCATCCCACGCTCCAAAAAACGCACTTTGGCTGGATTCTCGCCGGCCGCTTCGGCGGCAAGGCGCAGTTAGCGCGCGGCCGCGAATTGGGAACATTTATCGCTTCGGTGTCCGATACGGAATTGCAAAATCAGGTAGCGAAATTCTGGCAGATAGAAGAGAGTTGTCGACCGCGCGATGCATACTCGAGTATGGAGCGATTCTGCGAACAGCATTTTCGCGATAATACGACGCGAGACGCGCGTGGCCGAGTGATAGTAACGCTTCCGATAAAGGAAAATAAATTAAGGGAACTCGGCGACACTCGCGATATAGCTTTACGTCGATTTTACGCTCTGGAAAGGCGACTGGATCGTGATCCGGATTTAAAATCTAAATATAAGGAATTTATGCACGAATACTTGGCGTTGGGGCATATGAAATTAATAAAGGACGAAGGCGCCATTAACGATAATTTACCGACGTGTTACTTGCCGCATCATTGCGTGTTAAAACCTTCAAACGAGACTACCAAGTTAAGAGTAGTTTTCGATGCTTCGTGCGCGAGTTCAACCGGAGTATCGTTAAATGACGTACTTATGGTTGGTCCGACGGTACAACCAGGCTTATTTCCGATCACTCTGAGATTTCGGACTTTCAGGTATGTCTTTTCAGCAGACATTACCAAGATGTATCGCCAGATATTAGTCAATCCTAAACAAACGCAATTACAGCGCATTTTTTGGCGAGACAATGCCGCGATGATCTTGCAAGTATTCGAATTGATAACGGTGACATACGGAACCGCGGCTGCCGCGTATCTAGCCACTGAGACTCTCGAGTTTTTGACGGCGGAGTACGCCAGGGAATTTCCCGTAGGAGCGATGCACTTAACTCGCGATTTCTATGTCGATGACGTGTTATCGGGCGCTGATACGATCGAAGGGGCGTTAAAAATAAAGAACGAAATCGTTGAAATTTTGAACCGCGGCGGATTTCAACTCAATAAATGGTCTGCGAATAACAAAGAGCTTCTAAACAATAATCAAAATAAACATGGCTCTGAAGTTCGAATTGACAAGGAATCGACGTCGCGTATCCTTGGAATTAATTGGAATCCGTCTTCGGACACTTTTCAGTTCGCGATCGAAAACGTGACGCAATCGTCAAAAGGTAGAATAACGAAGCGCACGATATTATCGGAAATTGCGAGACTATTCGATCCGTTGGGCCTTATCGGTCCGGTCATTGTTTTGCCAAAAATATTGCTGCAGGAGATTTGGCAGTTAAAATTGCAATGGGATGAATCCATCCCGTTGGATTTACATACAAGGTGGTCTACGTTAAAGAATCAATTAACCGAATTAAACAAGCTGAGTATTCCGCGATTCATTAAAGACGGCGAGCACTCGCGCTTCCAAATACATGGATTCTGTGACGCGAGCCAACGGGCATACGGCGCGTGTTTATATATTCGAAGGCAAATCGGGGAGGATAAATTTCGCATCGACCTGTTGTGCTCGAAAACTAGAGTCGCTCCTCTCAAAACAATTTCCATCCCCCGACTCGAGCTTTGTTCTGCTCTGTTATTAGCACAATTATGGGATAAGGTACGATCAGCTATAGAAATGAATAAAGGGCAGTTATTTCTGTGGTCGGATTCCACGATAGCGTTGCAATGGATTTCATCGTGCTCTAGGAAGTGGTCGGTTTTTGTTGCAAATCGCGCCGGCGAAATACAGCGACTGACGTCCGTTTCGGATTGGCGTCATGTGTCATCCGCCGATAATCCCGCCGATTTGTTGTCTCGAGGCGTTTACCCGCAGGATATCGGGAATTCTGCGTTGTGGTGGCATGGTCCCGCGTTTCTGAGAAACTGCGAGGACTTGTGGCCGAAAAGCAACGTATGCGTTTCAGACTCCGAAATGCCCGAGATGCGAAGGACCGTCGCCACCGTCGGTCGCGCGACAACGACGAGTCCGTTCGCGGAGTTGGTCCATAGATGTTCCAACTTGAATAAATTGTGTAGAGTGGTCGCCTATTGCCTGCGATTTCTCAAACCGCAGCTTCACCCGCATAGAGAAACAGGCATTCATGTTTCGCACGATGAAGTCTCTGCCGCGCTAGATATTCTATGCAAGCTTGTTCAGAGGGAGGCATTTCCCCACGAAATTGAGCAGCTGGAAGGGGGGGCACTCATATCCTCTAGTTCTGTAATTTCTTAACACCTTTTTTAGACGAACAGGGCTTAATCCGCGTTGGGGGAAGGTTAAGGAATTCCGCGTTACCGTACAATGCCCGCCACCCTATTCTGCTCCCGAAAAATCATCAGCTCACACATCTCATAATACAAAGAGAGCACGAGCGCAATCTGCATGCGGGATTGCAGGGCACTATGGCTGCAGTGCGACAGAATTTCTGGCCACTTTCGGCGCGCTCAGCTACGCGAAAGATTATTCGAAGATGCATCGTCTGTTTCAGATGCAAACCAATAACATCCGAGGCAAAAATGGGAGCATTACCCACTCCTCGAGTAATACCATCTCGACCATTCTCTAGCTGCGGAATTGATTACGCCGGTCCGCTTATCGTGCGCGAAGGCAAGCGGCGAAATGCTCGTAATAATAAAGCATATGTATGTGTATTTGTGTGCCTCGCTACCAAGGCCATACACTTAGAAGTAGTCAGCGATTTAACGACCGAAGCATTTCTAGCCGCCCTTAAGCGTTTTATTTCGCGCCGAGGAAGCCCGGCTTTCATACATTCCGACAACGGCACTAATTTTAAGGGCGCCTCACGCCAGTTGTCGGAATTTTACGAATTCTACAAGGCAGCTAAAAATCAAGATAAGATAAAACAATTTTGCTGCGAGTCAAAGATAACGTGGCAGTTTATTCCGCCCGGAGCTCCGCATTTCGGCGGGCTCTGGGAGTCGGCGGTAAAGTCCGCGAAATATCATCTGCAGCGAGTTGCGGGCGACTCGCATCTCACTTTCGAGGAACTGCAAACGACTTCATGCGAGATAGAGGCCATACTAAATTCGCGTCCGTTAACACCGTTGAGCTCTGATCCGAATGATTTGTCATGTATTACCCCGGGACATTTTTTGATTGGCGACGCGTTGAACGGTTTTCCTTGCCGAGATTTGACCGACATTAACAAAAATAGATTGGTGCGCTGGCAAAGAGTCGAACAGTGCCGCCAGCACTTCTGGAAGCGCTGGAGCCGCGAATATTTAAATCAGTTACAGCAGCGGCACAAGTGGAGCACCAACAAGGGCGAGCAGTTGGAGGTCGGCCAGATGGTGCTGGTTAAACAACCCGGCCTCCCACCTTTGCAGTGGATCCTTGGCCGCGTAAGCGAGACTCACCCCGGATCGGACGGCATTGCTCGATCGGCGACGGTGGCCACAACCAAGGGACCTATTGTCCGGCCCCTATCACGACTCGCAATTTTACCGCTAAGAAATTAATTCTATGTTCACGAAATAAAGATTGAGAAATTTTATCGGATCTGACTAAGCTAAATAGCGAAATGACAATTCTATTGACAGACATATGATTGACTAAATTTAATTAAATGTATCATATTTATTCTAGTATTTATTCGTAGACATTCGGAATTAACTGAGTTCTGACACTATATTTATTTGTATTCACATGCTTATTTATATCCATTGTATCTTATTATTTATATTATGCATACCAAGACTTAAATTTCACTTGTAAATTAACATTGTAAGACAAGGTCTTTCAAGGCGGGCGGTGTTTCGTATTTCATCGCGATCCTAACGAATTATTTCGAGCCAAGGCAATGTTTATGTTTTTCTCATGATCCTAACGAGCTTAGTAATGTTTGCTTCAAGACAAGACAAATATCGAAGACGATCGGGGGATTCCGCCAGTTCCCGGAATTCCCGGTGTCGTTTCTGACGATCATCGGTCGTGACTTCATCACACCGATGAGCGTCTAGCACTCTCAATCTTACCGGCTCCTCGAAAGCACATACGAGACATCGCACGCGAGTCCGAAATAATTATATTATAATAAACGAGAGTCAAACACAGTAAAGTTAAAGTAAATTTAAAACGGCCCTAATCTACCTCCCAAGACGCCCGTCAGACTCATCATTAGCAACCTGAGGCCTATATTGCCTCACCCGCGTTACCTGTGGAGTTCCCGGACGTATACGCGGGAATACTTAACACATTGTATGATATACGCAAAATAAATAGTTACTAATAAAGAGCCCTTGTTTTATTTTCCGTCAAGTAATTGAAGACTCAAGTCATACTCGTATTGTTCCATCATCTCAGAGGGATCCAAACCGAAATTCACTGAGCTTGAATTGATAAGCCTGCATTGAAATGTGGTGTAATTAAAAATGGAATTATTTAAGATATTAATGTTGTAAACCATTCTTTTGCAGAAGAATCAATATTTAACAAGTAACATATTATTACATTATGTGATATACGCAAAACAAATAATTACTCGTCAAGTGCCGTTTCATTTCTCATTGGTTCAAGAGCCCTTGTTTCATTTCCCGTCTGTTCAAGTAATTGAAGACGCAATTTAAGTTGTTCCTGCATCGCAGAGGGATTCAAACCGAAATTCACTGAGCTTGAATTGCTAAGCCTGCATTGAAATGTGGTGTGATTAAAAATGAAATTATTTAAGATATTAATGTTGTAAATCATTCTTGTGCAGAAGAATCAATATTTAACAAGTAACATATTATTACATTGTGTGATATACGCAAAATAAATAATTACTCGTCAAGTGCCGTTTCATTTATCATTTGTTCAAGTAATTGATGGTGCAAATCAGGTCTTTGACTTTCTGCAGAAGGATCCATATCATAATTTGAAGCTGAAGTTGAAGTGCTAGGTCTGAAATGAAATGTGTGACTAACGATAAGAAAGGAAGAAGGAATAATTATTTAAAATATTTTACGCATTACTTTATGCTATTATGTATTTACGGTGATCCCTAATGTGAAGATTTGTGTGAGTGGGAGGAAGGAAAAAGAGAGAAAAAGCGGTACGGAGATAATTTCTCATATCTCGAATTTTTCTGTAATACTTAATAATATCAAAAAGAAATAAATATCAAAACTGCAGTTATGATTTCTTATACATATATATATAGAGTATAAAAGAAGCTACCTTGATGTGAGAACATGTTGAGACATAAGTTGGATAAAACAAATCAAAACAATCAAAAACGATAGAATGTTTTTACGCAGGATTGTAGAGTAAGTTAGAATAAATTAAGTTAATATATTATTTACAACAATAAGTTTAAGGGTAAGGAATAAAGCATCAAAATTGCTATACTGACATTTGCAAAGATCAACGGCATATATATTCAAATATTACATAGAACAGTTGATTGTTACCTAATAGTTTCTTTGTTAATTATTAACCATCCATTCAATAAGTAAATGGCATTTGAGTTACCGTATATAGATTTTATTAAATGTGCGATGGTTATTTAATTTTGAATGCTTATAAGAAAATTATAAATTGTATAAAAATATAAAAAAGAGAATTTAAAGGCCAATGAACGAGCAATACAATAGATGTTATAAATTGATGAACAGTTTAATATCTTATAAATACATAATACGTAGGGGACGGGACGTTTCGAACTTTACGGAGTCTTTCTCAGTTAATTTAAAGATATAATAAATTCCCGCATTTTCCTATTAATAGGACCTTACTCTATCGCTGCATGCAGAACTTATTGCCAAATATTTATTAATTATATAATAAACAAGATTTAAAGACTCATATCTATAGCACTTGACAACATCCAATTTTACAATTTCTTTCTCTGCATCTACTACACGCACGATCAAACAATAAATTTTACACTAAATAGGTTTTACCTCAAGGGCAATAAGTTCATGGTGGAACTAACAGATAAAGCCTATTAGTTTAGCAGAAACCTCGCTATCGCATATTAGGAGCTTATCTCATAATAAGGGACTTTCCTCTAATAATAAAAACGCGGATATGAGTCTATTAAATGTCGATGGGAAACAACAGAAGTCAAAAAGGAGTCACATCAAGCATAAAAGCAGTAAACCAGTAATTTAACAAAATAAAATTTTATATATTATATATATAATATATAGGTACGTAAAGTCAGAACTAAAATTAATTGATGAATCGAAGTCAAAGTAGGTTGGTTCCACGATGATTCCTCGTTTGATGGCGAGAAAGAACCGAATCAGTATGTGAGGTAAATAACCGTCAAGTTGTATGTAAAATTTCTGATAAAGTTAAACGGTATAAAATTAAGTTGTAGATAATAAAATCAAAGTCAACTGTTTAATGCTTTCAAAGATAGATACTAACTCGTGTACATGTCAAGTGATATAGAGTGACTGGATAGCTTTACTTTTATAGCAATACTTTTATTTATTTAATTTTATTATATCTTTAAATTGGCTGAGAAAGACTGTGAAGTTTGAAAGGTTCCCTACGTATTATATATTTATGAGATACTGAAATGTTTATCAATTTCACATCTATTGTATTGCTTATTGTATTGGCCTTTGAATTCTTACTTGAAACACACGACTTGATTCTTTTATATAATGGATGGTGCATTTTATATATCTGATTCGAAGTTCTGCAAAACTAATGTCAAAACTAATGTCAATTAAGTAAATATAAATTCTAAATTGCGTATAATACGTTTATAATGCATAAAAAAAAACGTTAATATGAGCGATTCAAACTATTTTAAATTATATGCAAAATAAAATTGAATTATTAATATTATTATATGGTTGGATAAGTATATTTATGATCAAAATTACAAATAACAATATAAATGTCCTGTTGAAAGCCAATTCTGCTCAATTTTCTTTAGCTCTTGATTGCTTTATCATTACATTTATTTTATAATCTTTGAAATTTTAATAAGTTGTTGAATGTGTACTTATTCATGTTGACTCGGGTTTATAAAGTCAGAATGTGTTCGTGAATGATATTTTAAGATTTTATATTTTGTGTCATGATTTATTATTCTATCACATTTATTACATTGTGCCAAATTATTTCGTAAGTTCGTATAATCATGCCGTAGGTCGTACGGTATGGTGTGGTTTAAATCAAATATTTCATGTTTACTATATAAGTGGCTTTTTAACTTTATTATAACTCCTCGTGATGAAGCTGACTGAAGTTCTTCTTCACAAATTTTGCACTTTGCAAGCAAATCTCCTAAATCTTCGAAATAATCCCACAACTCCTTGGATTCTGGAAATTCCATTATATCTGTCTTGTACTGCAGGATGTCTTCTACTAAATGTGGTACAAAATTGACCTTAACAAGCGTTTGAAACTGCTCATAAAGAACGAAGAAAAAAGTATAGTTTATTTATCGGGATGTATATAAATATGTATAAATATTTTGAATTTGTCCTATTACCACATCGTACAGTCCTAGTTTTGTTTATCCTATTCCCATTACTAATTTTAAACTTATGCTAAAACACACGTAACGATTACACATAACAATTTAAAATAGCGAAGTCAGGTAGACATATAGTAAAAGTTAAAATCAGTGTAATCTATATGAAACACTCTTCTGTAATATTATATTTTTCGACTTGTATCGCTTTCTCTTTAAGAAAATAATATGTGTCAGTAAATATAAAGGGTATATATAAGTATATAAGTAAAAGAATTGTAAAATATTAAACAAATTTTAGAAAATTGTTTAGATATATTTCTTTAGAAATATGGTTAGACTACCTATAATTCGATCGTCAGAGTTTAAAAAATTATGACTTTATTAAAAGTTTCAACAATTCATTGAAAAATATTGGCTTTTTTATAAAAATCAAAACACTTAGGATGCACGCCAAAATCACTTTACAACAAAAGATAGACTCGTATAATTTAATTAATTATATAATATTATATACATTTCTGCCAATACACATTTCCGCGAAGTCGAATATTTTCTATATTCTAAAGATTTGTGTTACTTATTATTAAATTGATTATCAATTTAATTATGTATAATTGTATTTTATTCTAGGTTCAATTTAAAACTACGTTTCAAATAATGGCACGTAGCGAAGAAATATACATAAATTCGAACAAATAATATTATTAAGAACAAAAGAAAGAGATTCAGCCTGACCGGCGTACAAGAATAATTTTTATACGTACTTGTTTTATCCACATATCAGTCAAGTTTACTTATGTTGTATACAATATCGTTAACAATATCACATACAATAAACTATCTTTTTCTGCATTTTATTTATTTGATTAAAAAATTGATATATAAACTTATTTATGAGTTGTTTCGATGTATCAAAAATACTATAAAAACACCTTCTTATAAGAAAAGATAAAGAAAGCACCAAATATTTGCGCCCGTCAAAATAGGTATTGCGCAAAATAATGTTGTTTAAACATATTTTCGCTATATAAAACATAAAATACTCATTATAACATTTAATTATTTTGTCATATTCAATAGAGTAATAAAATATTTAATGCAAAAGAAATTAGTGTTGAGTATGAAAAATTGTTTTTATCATGACATTTAATTCTTTTATTATTATGCTTATTAAAATAACAATATTTTTCTCAAATAAACTTGGAATTGTTAAATACCTATGTTTTATACTCATGTTTTATGTGCATGTATGATGTTTGACTGAATGTGAAGAGCGAATTTGATTTAAAATGTTAATAAATATACGTATAACGAAGTAGATTTAAGATAGTTTACTTGTACATACAAAGAGAGATAGCATTTTTCTGTACATAAAACATTCGCATGCGTACTTATTTAGCAACACCAAGTTCTTTTGTGCGACATAGGCTGTGTCGACCAGTAAGAGTATACATTTATTGATTTTATATGCTTTTACTGTAACATATTATACAAATAAGAATAAATAATAAATAAACACTACAAAAATGTAAATAATAAAAGTTTTATTAACATTTAAGTTTATGTATCTACAGTTATGCTTGGTATATATAAATGTGACAATAAGCTAATAAATAAATAATAATTTTTGAAAAATGTATTGTCTTAAGGTGTAAGAAATGATACTTTTGAAAGATAAAATATACACTTGTCCCAATTGTAAGACGTAAGAAATGATAATGTTACAAGAAAAATGGACTTATTGTTACTATAATCACATTGTTACTTAATTTTTTGATAGAAAGATACACAAAATTATAAAAATTTGCTTAAAATATTTGAAATATGAAAAGGAAAAGTAGCAAATATATACAGTTTACCGAAAAAGTTTATAATACAAACTAACGTTATATAAATTTTACACAAAATAAACGTAAAATTTTGTGTAGAAAGTCAATACACATTGAATTCGTAATATATTCTTCCTCTTGTGTTGTGTCACATAAGCAAGGTGAATAATTATTCGTCATTAATGTCTGTTCTCGTTTACGTGAGTCGAAACGTCTACTCGTTGACAAATTCGCAAAACCGCAACACATTGCTGTCCATTAATCTTAAATTGCATTGAAATGTGATGCGATTAAAAATAAAAAAAAGGAACTTTTTAAAATGTTACAGTTATTAAATATTTTTCTGCAAAAAAGTTAATATTTAATTACTAGAATATATATCTTTACATTATGTGATATAAGCAAAACAAATAAACTATCTATAAATCTTAAATTGATTGATCTGTATTTAATATAGAATAATTAAACACGAAAAAATTGCCGCCAAAATGTTACAATTATGTACACTACATAAGCTATGGAAACAAATTATCATTCTCAGATATAAATAGCTACCAAATTTCATTAATTGCATAATTCTATATTTGTATTATAGTAATCTGTATAAGATTATTTTACATATATAAAAATAATTTCTAAAAATTTATTATTATTGTTAGGAAAAAACACAATGCATTAGACGTAATTTATAATAAGCAATTATTAGCTGTGTAGAATAAATCGCACAATGTTAAAAGCAAATTGGGTTAAATTACTCATCAATGCCAAATTACTCATCAAGGCCTTTGGTGTCTTCTTGCTTGTTTAAACGATACCTGCAGTTTCTCGAATAAAAGTAACGTCTAACTCTGTTGTTCTGACACAGCAATATCGAAATCCACAAGAGAGACAGATGATTCTGAAGCACTCGGAACATTCCTGTACATACGACATGATTAAATATAAAACATGCAATTTTGATTGTGATAGCATTTAAAATGTTATGCTCGTGCGTACATTACTAAATTATTGAATAAAGTATTATTTTTGTGGTGTAATTAAAAAGTAAATAAGTTGTAATATTTATTTAAAATATTGCAGTTATGGAATATTCTTACGCGAAAATGTCAATATTTAACTAGTAGAACATTATATTACCTACATTGTATAATGTAAGCAAAACGAATATAATTATTTATCACGTAGGGCTGTTGCTTTTCTCGTCTTTTCACATGATTTAAGGGACAAATCAAGCGGTTCCTGATGATCTGTAAAGGAATCCATAAAGTAATTTGTTGAGTTCAAAATATTAGGTCTGCATTGAAATGTGATGCGCTTAATAATAGAAAGAGAAGAGAAACTTTTTAAAATATCACAGTTATTAAATATTTTTGTGCAAAATAGTTAATATTTAATTACTAAAATATATGTCTTAACATTATGTGATCTAAGCAAAACGAATAATTACTCATTATAAATTACGTCTAATGCTTTTCTTACCTATTTGTTCAGGTAATGGAACGGGCACATCAGATAATTCTTGACTTTGAGCAGAACGGTCCATATCATAATCCGTTGAAATTGAAGTACTAGGTCTGCATTGAAATAAGGTGTGATTAAAAAAGGAAGAAAAAATAATTATTTAAAATAACACAATTGTACGCATTACTTTATGCTAATGTGTAATAAACAGTGATCCGTAATGGAGTGGAGATTTATGTAAATGGGAGAAGAAAAAGAAAGATAAGAGAAAGATAATTAAAAGAAAACTTTTTTATATTTCCATCTTCGAGCAATGTTGGAGTAATAAAAAGAATATTCAATTAATTTTCAACGAGGATGTATAAATATGTATAAATACATATAAATGAGTATTCATACATCCTCGCACCGATAAACACGAGTCTCAGCTACGTTCGGAATAATACTGTACTTCGTTAGATTCGACCACTTATTTACTACCAAGTTTCATCATGATAAATAATTAATCGAAAAAAATGTCGGACACTCTTTTCTCCCACTTATGGACTTACATCGGTGCTTTCCGACGAAAAGCGTGGTTGCGACAGAGGCTCTGTACAACCGAAATCTGCCATGGATTCCTACATTGAAAACTTTATACACTGAGAGAAATGTTATGTTGTTATCTTAACAAAATTTTGTAATTTCAACAAAACATTTCTCTCAGTGTAAATTACATCAAAATTCAATAATTTTCTATTTGCGACATATATATTATTATCTGTAAACATGTGTCTTGCCATATTAGGTGTTATTCCAACGTTCAATTTGACTTTGACTATAGTGTAAATTGCATTGTCATTCTTGCGTTTATAATGTGAGCTCCAACAGTATATTTTAATTTTATTATTATCAACAATTCATTTTAATTTTATTATTATCTTTCTGAATGTAAATTTATAATTTGCTTTGAGGAAGACCAAGTTAGGTCCAAACGTAATTTAATAAAACGGAATTCGTTGAAAATTAATTGGATATTTTTTTTATCACCTTAACATTGCTCGAAAACTGGCCGTATTTTATTTTGTTAGTTGCAGTTTTAGACAAGCAAAAATTTCTCTATTCTTTATATTTCTAATTTCTGTAAACTTAATGTCAAACAAATAAATATCAAAACTAAAGTTATAACTTTTCATACATATATAAATTATGAAAGTAACTGCCTCTTGATATAAGTACGTTTTGATACAAGTCGGATACAAACACAAATCAGAACAATAAAAAACGAGAGAATGTTTTTATGAAAGATTGTAGAATATGTTAGAATAAATTATGTTAATGCTATATGTACACAATAATAATTTCAACGGTAATGAATATAGTATCAAAATCATTATACTGACAAATCAAAAGCATATGTATATTCAAATATTATATAGAACCGTTGCCTAAAAATAATTTTTATTATTTATTAACTATCTATACTACATAATAAGTAAATGGCAGATTTGAGTTGTTGTATATAGATTTTATTAAATATAGCTATTTAATTTTGAATACATATAAGAATTATATATTGTACATTTTGTATAGATATATCTGATGCGAATTTCTGCAATATTAAAGTCGACCGAATAAATATCCAATCTAAATCTCTAAATTGTGTGTGTATAATGCATAAAAGAACGCTAATAGGTATAACCAATTTGAATTTTTTAAAATTATACGCACAATATTTGAAAGATTATTATTATTACGATTGAATAAATCCATTCATGATCGGAATTGCAAATAACTATTATATAAATGACCTGATAACACCCTATTTTGCTCAATTTTCTTTAGCTATTGATTGCTTTATCATTACATTTATTTTATAATCTTTGAAATTTTAATAAGTTGTTGAATGTGTACTTACTCATGTTGACTCGGGTTTATCAAGTCAGAATGTGTTCCTGAATGATATTTTAAGATTTCATATTTTCTGTCATGATTAATTATTTCACCATATTTATTACATTTTGCCAAATTATTTCGTAAGTTTGTATAATCATGCCGTAGGTTGTACGGTATGGTGCGGTTTAAATCAGATATTTGATGTATACTCTTTAAGTGGCGTTTTAATATCAATAGAACTAGTCGTGATTCAGATGACCGAATTTGTGTTTTACAAAGAATGCACTTTGCGACCAAATCTTCTATATTTTCGAAGTAATCCCACAACTCCTTGAATTTTACGTTTTCCGATAATTCCATTATATCTGTCTTGTACTAGCAGGATGTCTGCTACTAAATGTGGTACAAAAATGACCTCAACAATCGTTTGAAATACTGCTCATAAAGGACGAAAAGAGAAGTATGGTTTATTTATTGGAATGTATGTAAATATGTATAAATATTTTTATTTTGCCAAACTACGAGATCGTACAGCTTATTTAATATCTTTGTTTATCCCGTTACTAATTTTAAACTTATACTAAACACACGCAACGCTCATATATCCCAGGTAGAACATAAAGTTCATAATGATATCAATATCATGATGACGTTATCATGACTTTATACATCACATAAAAATCACTTTAACCACGCTACTTTAACGTCACTTTGATCTCTCATTATGATTCTTTGTTCTGCTTGGGATGATGATGTTTTAAAGTAGCGAAGTCAGATAGATATACAGTAAAAGTTAAAATCATGCAGTTTAATCTATAAAACGCATTCCCTTAATATTATATTTATTCAATAATTAAAGGAAACGCCAAATTCGGTCGGGACTGGATATTGGTTGTCCAATAAATTCGTGAATTTTTAAGTACAAATCATCACTCTAGTAAACTCTATTAATTTTCAATTTAATTGTGTGAGAATAGGTACTCTTTCTAGCTTTAGTTGTGGCTACGTTTAAGTCCGTAAGTAACGGCGCGTGGTTTACTAGAGTGATGATTTGTACTTAAAAATTCACGAATTTATTGGACAACCAATATCCAGTCCCGACCGAATTTGGCGTTTTCTTTAATTATTGATTATTATCTTATATACGGTCGTACTTTAAATTTGCTTATTGTTATATTTATTTTTTATATATTTTTTATTTATATGTATCAAGACCCTATTGTGTGTCTCTCTCTTGATAGTATACTAGAGCAGTGTCAGTGCATATTTTTCTGGGCCGGATTTACTCTAATGTATCGCCACGCGTGGCTTGATTACGATAGGTATGGCTCTTTAAATAAATACATGGTTATTAAGATTTTGCATAATTGCAGCAAAAGATTTGCTGTTTAAAATAGAAAGTCACAGTCTTTTATGATTAAGCAACGCGGTAGTATCACGGCACCAAGTATATTAAAAATTGGCTTGTGAATTGACTAACCGAGTTGTTGAGTACATTCATCAGAGACATATGACCGCAGCGCTATCCAGCAGTGTAGCTTTACTGGAATATTTATTTTATGCGTGCTCTTAATTAGAATATCTCGGAAACAAAAGCTTTAATGAAAAATCTAATGAATTTTTTTGTGTATAACGTTAATGCGAGTTGTCGATTGTGATTAGTCCGAAAGAGACTGGCGCAGTCAATCCTGAAATCTCAAAATCTCAATCGCGAAAAGTGACTTTTCTTTTACTGGCAGTTTCAGATTCAGACTCACGTATACGCACAACAATCTTGTCCCTTCGCCGTATCAAACCGTGCTTGCACCATTTATGCACACGAGCATGTTAGAATGTGTGTGACTGGCACGCACACGAATTCATCTCTCATGGCGTATTACTGCTGCTGTCATATAATATACGCCGCCGCAGCATCTCGAATTAACCTATATGATCATTCCTATTGCTGATGCATAATAATCCATATTGTTGATGACTTCGACATGTCAATCGATGGATTGATATGGATTGATATGAATTGATATGATTGACGACTATAGTTTAAATATAAATATTAATTGATATTAATATAGATATATTTCAATGTATACTATTTAAATTATTAGATATATATTATTATAAAAATATTATTTATAATTTATTTATAAATTAACTTTATACGATTATTATTTGATATTTGTTATATATGTTATGGTCAAAGCCCGAAACGCGAGCATTCCTAGGATTGACTGGTCAATTCTGCGGAACGACCAAGCGTCTTGGTCAAAGCCCGAAATAAGTTTTGCGTTTCGGCTTTTGACTGGATGTATGTAGTCAATCTTAGGAATGACTAACATGCCTGGTTAAAGTTAGAATCTAAGAAAAATTACTTCGGACTTTGCGACGGTTAAAACTTTCTGAAGGTCACTTAGGAGGGTGAGCTTGACAACATATGTCAAAATCTAGGTCATTGGGGCTGGGTCCCCTATTATGCATATTTACCGATTTTTTTCGCATAAAATAGAAATGAAAAATAAAAAATGTTGGAACATGCAGTTGGTGAGCGTACACTTCTGTGAGTTCACATGTTTCAAGAGACACGGTAGTGTCTCGTGCCAAGTACGCGCAGAGCGAGACCGCCATGTCTCTATTTTAACGCGACTCAAGAGTTGAGAGTACCCGACATTTTGAGATCTCGGTAACTAGTGAACGGATCAAGTTCTAACTAGGCTCAATGGAAAGCTCGGACCAAATTTATATAATAAAAGTATTTTTATTTTTCCCCTACGTGCCTTACGAGAGAAGATATTGCGATGCAAAAGTCCAGACCTGAAAAATTTATATTAAGAAACGTCGTCGTCACTTTCACATTTTATTCCTATTGAAGTGAAAAAATTAATATAAAATGTGAAAAATTTTAGTTAAAAAAACGGCGCTGCTGAACAAAATAATAGGTATATATTAAGGAAACAATTTCTATAAATGGAAAAAGTACTTTAAATTAATGTGTGAAAGTCTTGCTACATTCACATTGTAATTATTAATTTAATATTTTAAATTAGTTATTTATTGCTTTCAAATATTTGAAAATTTAGCTGCGCCAAGTTTTTTTAACTAAAATTTTTCACATTTTATATTAATTTTTTCACTTTAATAGGAATACATATAAATACATACTTGGATTATATTTCTTCTTTTTTTTTATAAAGATACTACCCCTTGGGTTTAATTTTTTAAAAGTACAATAGTTATTTTTTGAGATAATATATGTATATTTAATTGGCGCAATTTACAGATATCATTTCTTTTTTTTTTGTAATAGATAATCACTTAGATTAAATAACGTAACTCAATTTTTTGTGATAAATTTACTACTGCTTGAGTTTTTTCGAGGTACAAAGATATAGGTTTTTCAAGATACATACACCACGCGTGTACTTGGCGCCTTTCTTTTACATTTTTGTAAATAAAATTAATTGACGTGAGATTCAGCGAATACTTTGTCGCGTAACAGAATAATTTTTTTATATAGAACTATCTCAAAGTTGATACATATTTCATATGTCTTATTAAACAATTTTAATAACATTTGGCAGTAAAATAACGGGATGTTTATATGAATATTCATGATATATCATTATAGTTACGTCAAAATTTATAAAGAGAAATGTCACATGCACGAGAATATATTATTGCGTGAATATATTGCTTCGGAAATTGTCTCTTTTGGATCTCACGTCATTGATTCTGTATATCTCAGTTGATATCTGAGGTGAGATAAGATCAAATAATGTTTGCGGTTCGCGATTTTTGATTGTATTAAAAATTGTTTGTCTATTCATTGATTTATTGATTCATCGATTGATTTTTAAATTCCTATTGTTTCTAGATTATAGTATTCAAATTAAAATAATCGCGATCGAGCTATAATCGCAACGACTTTGATTAAAACGCGGTTGGTATAAAAATTTTTTACATTTTTTGATATAATATAATAATTCTTTCTTTGCTTTTTATCGCTTAGATATATTTCTTGTTCGAAAAAGTTAATAAGACGTATTACTGACAATGAAAAATTAAATGCAGAATTAATTTTAATTTAAATTTAATTAATATTTTATTAACAAATTAGTGATAATTATTAATAATTACTTTTTTTTATTTATAATTAACGTGCTTTTGTTAACGTTTGTAACAATTCGTGATTGACCGTATAAAGTTGAAATTTGCCGGCTCTGATAAATAATCAGCCGGTATCAAATGAGTTTGACCTGTTCTCATTCTCTGGTCGATATACAGCCAGAATGGATTTGGCCAGGAACAACGCAATAGGTATAGGTCCAATCTGACCAGAGAAAACTACAGGATTTTATGTCACGTAAGGTAAGGTTTATATTGACCTGAAAAGTATGTAAGGTAAATGCATACATACTTGTGTGAGACATAGTATGCAATTATTTGATATATATGTGTGCGTATATATAATTACCCTTGGTATTTCAACAAGTGCTTGAAAGTATATACTTACTCACAACTCTTAAATTTTTTTTGCATTATCCTGATTTTATATAGCTATACAATCTCGCTGTTCGCTTATAATAAAGGAATATTTTACCACTATCTTTACATATTGCTTCACATTCTGGTAACTTCAAATATATAAGTCCGTAGATTAGCAGGTAGTGGGCGATCGATAATTATATCATGTTCTCGAATAGAGCGGTGACGACCTATTGGAGTGTTATAAAAAAAGCTCAAATTGAGTATAATTTTACACTAAAAATTTAACAGTACTGAATAATAAAATGTTAAATTGTAATAATCCTAGCGCCTTGCATAAATTGATTAAATTACATATGCCACGGAGAAGAAATTGCACGTCAATATGTGCTTCTAATATAGTTAAAATGAAAGTTTGTCACGCGCTTAACTACTTTTTAAAATATATATAATATACCTACATAGTTTGCTCTGTAATAATTCAAATGTTATTTTATTTGCGTTTTGCAACGTAATTACAATTAGTGGCGTTGTTGCACGTTGTGTATCAGAGAACAGAGAGTTATTATTTGCTTTAAAATAGAGTAATGGATTTTTAACACCTTACAAATCTGTTGCGTCAAAAACAAAATTACCTTCAAATTAAAAACACTTTACTAGATCCTTTAAACAAATTGCCATTTTTGTCAAAAATTTTCTACATAATAAAAATATTTAAAAAATTATTTTAAATATTGCAAAGATATAATAAACGCAAGACGCAAGTCGACATTAAAATAACAATTAAATACATGATATAAAAATGTATAACAATAAAGAGAATGAATAAAGAGACTTACCGGTTTATGATTCGCACAGATAGATATTTTCAATATTGAAGACTAAAGTTATTCGACCTTACATATCAAATCAAATTAAATTAGAATAATCGCCATAACGGTCCAAGCTTGGATATTAATAGCCTAATATTATTTTATTGTGTGATACACATATTATCCCCTCCTTATGGCGATTATTCTAATTTAATTTTGTTTGATATGTACGGTCGAATAACTTTAGTCTTTAATATTGTTTATTTACGTCTTGGCCAAGAAAGAAAGACGCTCAAATTATTATTAACAGATTATTGCGATAAATATTACCACATGCCTCAGTGGTCGAATTGGGACGACGCCTGCACGGAGAGCGGGAGGTTCCAGGTTCAAACCCTGGCTGGGGTAATATTTTACGCAATAATTTCTTTAACATTTTAATTGAATTGTTTCGCTATTCCAGCAGGGACTGTGTTTTTAAGTCTGACAAATCTAGTCAACGCACAGTTTTCAAGAATTGCAGGTAAAAATTGATTTAACTAAAGGGAAGGAAGGGATAATATGTTTATTACACAATAAAATAATATTAGGTTATTAAGATCCAAGCTTGGACTGTTATGGCGATTCTAATTTAATTTGATAGATATTTTCATATATATGAACATTCTTATACCTAATTACCATGCATGTGAGGTACATTAAAAGTATTATAGTTTTATTTCTGTTTTACTTATTTATGTTACTTTTTTTAGTTACTGTAATGCTTTTTTCGTTCAGTTTTATTACCTGCTATTTCAACAATGAATTTCGATGTTCAAACAATTGTAGCGCTGTATGTGTGTGTGTGTGAGTGTGTGTGTGTGTGCATTTTGAACTAAGGTTGGAACAAGCTTTTGGACCGTTATGGCAATTATTCTAATTTAATTTGGTTTGATATGTAAGGTCAAATAACTTTAGTCTAAGGTTGGAACAAGCTTGGACCGTTATGGCGATTATTCTAATTTAATTTGGTTTGATATGTAAGGTCGAATAACTTTAGTCTTCAATATTGAAAATATCTATCTGTGCGAATCATAAACCGGTTAGTCTCTTTATTCATTCTCTTTATTGTTATACATTTTTATATCATGTATTTAATTGTTATTTTAATGTCGACTTGCGTCTTGCGTCTCGTCAATATGTTTATCAAGACAATTTTTTTTTCTTGAAATATACAAAATTATTAACATAGTATAATACTTGTTTCTTAATTTAATAAACAAATTCTAATAAATTAATGTAATTTAATATTAATATAAATTTTTATTTTTATTATTGTAAATTATACTCATAAATATATTATTTACAAATTATTTTTTTATTAATTTAATAGAATTATTATTCAATATTTTCTATATACAAAGTGTAAGCAAATACTGTATAAATTTAAATATTTAATTATAGATTTATTAACATTTACACATATTTATAGTTAATTTCTAGGTACTTTGTATATAGAAATATGAGAATATAATCTGTAAAATTAATAATTATTTTTGGAAAAATTTATTGTACTAAGATTTAAGAAATAATAATGTTACAAGAGAAATAGACATAATTATAAAAATTTGCTTAATAAATGTTTGAAATATAAAAAATAATACATGTCTTTTACTGAAAGAATTTATGATATAAACATAAACTAACGTTATAAATTTTACACAAAATAAACGGCAAATTTTGTGTAAAAAGTCAATACACATTCAATTCGTAATATACTCTTCCCTTCGCATTGTGTCATATAATATATGCAGGATGAATAATTGCTCGTCACTAGTGTCTGTTTTGTCTCTATTTTGTTTGCGTAAGTCAGGACGCGTGCTCGTTGATTTTCTATCGGAATCTACAAGATCGTTGTCCATTAATCTTAAATTGGCCCTTCTGTATTTATAAAATATTTAAACAAAAGAAAATTGGTCGGTATTTAAAAGAAATTACAGTTATTTCTACTAAAAAACCATACAGACAAATTATTATTCTTAAATTAATTTAAATAGTCACCAAATATTAATGAAAATTTCTATTTTAGTATTGTAGTAATATATATGTTTAAGGAATTTACATATCAAGATGATTTCATTAAGCTATTGTTATCGTTGGAAGAGAAATATAATATATTGAATAAAGTACATAATGTTAAAAGCAATTCGAATAATTACTCATCAACACGCCTTTCTTCTCCTTGTTAATCAAGTGATGCCTACTGTTTCTTGAATGGAGATTATGTCCAATTCTCCAGTTCTGACATAAGGAAATCGAAAACCGCACGAGAGATGGTTGATTTTGATTCTGAGGTTTTCGGAACATTTCTGTAAATTCATATACGGCATGATTAAAAATAAAACATGATATAGATATTTCAATTATGATATAGCATTTAACATGTTATAGTAGTGTACATTAATAAACTGTAAAACAAAATTATTATTTTTATCCCGTAATTTAAAAGAAGAAAAGATGGAGTAATTTTTTAAAATATTGCAGTTAAAGAGTTATCCTTGTGCGAAAAAATCAGAATTAATTTACTAGGATATCATTACACTGTATGATGTAAGTACAACGAATAATTATTCATAAATTGCGGCTGCATCGTCACTAGTTCCGTCACATGATTCGAAGGACAAATTCATCAGATCCTGCAGAATTTGACGTTCTGGAGTAGAATTCCTAACGTAATTCATTGAGCTCAAAGTGCCTTGTCTGCATTAAAATATTGTGTAAATAAAAATAGAAAAATATAATAATTTTAAATAAAACTGTAGTAAATTATCTTTATGCAGTAAAGTGTCAAAACATAACTAGTAGGAGAACATTACAGTGCATGATATAAGAGAGAAGAATTATTAGGTAACTCATCAACGGCGGTCCTTTGTTCTCCTCGTTGTGTAAGCGATGGCAACAAATCGAATGCAGGTTGTGCCTGTTGTTCAGACATAAGGGGATGCAAATCCATAAGAGATGGTTCTGAGGTATTCGGAACATTTCTGTACAGTCACATATACGACATGATAAAAATAATACATTATAGACATTTCAATTATGATATAGCAGTTAAAATGTTATAGTAGTGTACATTAATAAACTGTTAAACACAAAACTATTATTTTTATATCGTAATTTAAAAAAAGAAAAGATAGAGTGATTATTTAAAAGATTGCAGTTGAGTTATCATTGTGCGAAAAAATCAGTATTAATCTACTAGGACATCATTACACTGTATGATGTAATTACAACGAATAATTACTCATGAATTGCAGCTGCATCTTCACTAGTTCTCTTTCCCTCACATGAATGGAAGGACAAATCCTTCAGATCCTGCAGACTTTGACGTTTTTTAGTGGGATTCATAACGTAATTCATTGATCTTGAAGCGCCTTGTCTGCATTGAAATATCGTGTAAATACAAATAAAAAAAAAAATAATTTGAAATAAAACTGTAGCAAATTATCTTCATGCAGTAAAGTGTCAAAACATAACTAGTAGGAAAACATTACAGTGCACGATATAAAAGAGACGAATTATTAGGTAACTCATCAACGGCGGTTCTTTGTTCTCCTCGTTGTTCAAGCGATGGCAACGAATCAAGTGCAGGTTGTGCTTGTTGTTCTGACATAAGGGAATTAAAATCCACAAGAGGTGATTCTGAGGTATTCGGAACATTTCTGTACAGTCAAATACAGCATGATAAAAATAAAACATGATAGACATTTCAATTATAATATAGCATTTAAAATGTTATAGTAGTGTATACATTAATATACCTACTGTTAAACACAACTATTCTTATGCCGTAATTTAAAAAAATATATGGAGTAATTATTTAAAATACACGGAGAAAATTTTATATTAAATTTTACTATAAGACTATAGCATTTGAACTTGTATTCCTTGACGGTCCGCAGTTGGTGCAACACCATAGTAAAATTTAATATAAAATTTTCTCCATGTATATTGCATTTATAAGAGTTATTCTTGTTCGAAAAAGTCAGTATTAATCTACTAGGATGTCATTATACTGTATGATGTAAGTACAACAAATAATTACTCATGAATTGCAACTGCATCTTCACTAGTTTCCTCACATGAATGGAAGGATAAATCCGAGGAGAAATCCAAGAAATCTATCAGATCCTGCAAACTTTGACGTTCTAAAGTGGGATCCATAACGTAAATCGTTGAGCTTGAAGTGCCTTGTCTGCATTAGAATGAGATGTAATTAAAAACAAAACTATTTTAAATATTATTGTTGTAAGTTATCGTTGTGCAAAAGAGTCAATATTTAAATTTTGAGATGTTATTAAATTTTATGTTAAACAAAACAAATAATTACTCAACAAGTGCGCATGTGTCTGTTCTTGCTCGTTTAGATGATGGAACGGACGAGTTAGGTGATGTTTTATGTTGATCTAAAACGCTTGCTACACGTCTGCATTGAAATGCGATGTGATCAAAAATAGAAACAAAACAATTTTTTTTTATTATTACAATTGTTATTTTTGTGCAAAAAAATAAAATTTAAGTAGTGAATGTTATTACATTATATGATAAAACCGAAACAAATATTACTTCCGATTATTATTGTGTGATATAAACAAAACGAATAATTACTTATTAATTGCAATAGGATCCTTAACGTAATTTGTTGAGCTTGAAGTGCCTTGTCTGCATTGAAGTGTGACGTAAATAAAAACAAAAAAATAATTATTTTTAGATATTACAATTATATGCATTACTGATGTGCTATTATTGGCTGTTATATATATGTTATACTTATAGATGGTGATAAGTAATGGAGTAAAGATTTGTTTGAGAAAAAGGTTTGGAGGAAGAAAGAAAAAGTGATAGGAAGAAATTATTTTATATCTTGAATTTCTGTAATACTAATTCTAAACAAATAAACATTTTAAATAAATTTATAATTTTTTATACGTTGTACGGGCGTTTGATTTAATCAGTCCAGGCCAATTATCTCGGAAACTATTAAAGTTAGACAAAAGATCAAAAATGGTTATTCAATGGCTTTACTTCTAAATGATTTTTTGCGCGATAGAACCGTACCCTTCCGTACTGGATTTTGAGGGGAAAAAGAGGGATCAATTTTTTCAAATAAAAACCCCATACAAAAATAATACCAATCGATAGGGTCTGAAAAAACGAATGCAAGAATCTGTATTCTTATATGCTTATCGTAAAAATTATGACCGCAATGAATTTTTATGATCGATACCCGTTGTAGGCTATTTTAAAAAGCAGCCGCAGAAATTTTCACTATAAGCATATAAAAATAAATCAAAATCCAGTACGAAAGGATACGGTTCTATTGCGCAAAAAATTATCTATAAGTAAAGCCATTAAGAAATTTTTTTTGATCTTTCGTCTAGCTTTAATAGTTTCCGAGATATTGACCTAGACAGATTAAATCGAACACCCTGTATATATGTACGCAAAGTCAGAACTAAAATTAATTGAATCGAAGTCAAAGTAGGTTGGATCCACGATGATTCTCCTTTTGATGTTGAGAAAGAACCGAATTAGTATAAAGTAAATAACCGTCAAAAGTTATATTTCAAATTTTTTGATAAAGTTAAACGTATAAAATCAAGTTGTAGATAATAAAATGAAAGTCAACTGTTTAATGCTTTCACAAATAGATACTAACTCTTGTACGGTCGTGGTCAAAAAGGTTGTCCGGTTAAGTTTCGGAACGCATCCTATTTGAGCACTAATGCACACGGCTTGCGCAGTGATTTATTATAAGAGCAAACAAACAAGATGCCAAACATATTGAAATTTTAAAAGAATTGGTAATTGCTGACATATGGTAGCTGGATATTAAATATAAATAGGATGCTTTCCGAAACTCAACCGGACAACCTTTTTGACCATGATTGTACATGTCAAGCGATATGGAGTGACTGAATATAACTGTACTTTTATAACAATACTTTTATTTATTTAACTTTATTATATCTTTAAATTGGCTGAGAAAAAAACTCTGTAAAGTTTGAAAGGTCCCCTACGAATTTATGTATTTATAAGATATTAAACTGTTTATCAATTTTACATCTATTGTATTGCTTATTGTATTGGCCTTTGAATTCTTACTTGAAACACACGACTTGATTCTTTTATATAATAGATGGTGTATTTTATATATCTGATTTGAATTTCTGCAAAACTAATGTCAAAACTAATGTCAATTAAATAAATATAAATTTTAAATTGCGTATAAAATGTTTATAATGCATAAAAAAACGTTAACATGAGCGATTCAAACTTTTTTAAATTATAAGCAAAATAAAATTAAATGATTAATATTATTATACTGGATTGGATAAGTATATTTATGATCAAAATTACAAATAACAATAAAAATGTCCTGTTGAAAGCCTATTTCGCTCAATTTTCTTTAGCAAATGATTGCTTTATCATTACATTTATTTTATAATCTTTGGAATTTTAATAAGTTGTTAAATGTGTACTTACTCATGTCGACTCGGGTTTATCAAGTCAGAATGTTCTTTTAAATGTTTTTTTAAGCTTTCATAGCTTCTCATATTATATATTTTACCACATTTATTACATTGTACGAAATTATTTCGTAATTTTGTATAATCATGTCGTACGTCATACGGTATGGTGTGATTTATATCAGTTTTAAAATGTATCCAACGCAAGTGTTTTTTTAATTCAAGTATAGCTTGTTGTAAGTCGCTTAACCAAAGTTCTCGTTTACAAATTTTGCACTTTGCGAGCAAATGTCCTAAATCTTCGAAATAATCCCACAACTCCTTGGATTCCAGTAATTCCATTATATCTGTCTTGTACTGCAGGATGCCTGTTACTAACTGTGGTACAGGAATGACCTCAACAAGCGTTTGAAATATTGATCATAAAGGACGAAAAGAGAAGCATTGTTTATTTATCGGAATGTATGTAAATATGTATAAATATTTTTATTTTGCCAAACTACGAGATCGTACAGCTTATCTAACATCTTTGTTTATCTAATTACTAATTTTAAACTTATACTAACGCAACGCTCACACATCCCTGCAGGTAGAACATAAAGTTCATAATGATATCAATATTATGATGACGTTATCATGACTTTATACATCGCATAAAAATCACTTTAACCACGCTACTTTAACGTCACTTTGATCTCTCATTATGATTCTTTGTTCTTCTTGGAATGATATTTTAAAATAGCGAAGTCAGATAGACATACAGTAAAAGTTAAAATCAGTTTAATTTATGAAACGCATTCCCTTAATATTACATTTATTTTTTATATATTTTTTATTTATACATATGTATTAAGATCCTATCGTGTGTCTCTCTCTCTTGATAGTATACTAGAGCAGTGTTAGTGCATACTTTTCTCTGCCGAATTTATTCTGATGCATCGACACGCGTGGTTTGATTACGATATGGCTCTTTAAATAAATACATAGTTATTAAGATTTTGCATAATTGCAGTAAAAAATTTGCTGTTTAATATAGAAAGTCACAGTCTTTTATAATTAATCGACGCGGTAGCGTTGCGACACCCAAGTACATAAAAAATTGGCTTGTGAATTGACTAACCAAGTTATTGACTACATTCAGAAACATATGATCTCGGCGCTAACAAGTACCTAGCTTTATTGGAATATTCATTTTATGCGTGCTTTCAAATGTGGTGTGATTAAAAATGGAATTATTTAAGATATAATTAATGTTGTAAAACATTCTTGTGCAGAAGAATCCATATTTAACAAGTAACATATTATTTTATTACAGTGTGTGATTTACGCAAAACAAATAATTACTTATTAATTTCTCTTGCTTCATTTTCCGTTTGTTTAAGTTATTGAAGAATCAAATCAAGTCTTTGACTTTCTGCAGAAGGATCCATATCACAGTTGAAGTTGAAGTACTTGGTCTGCAATAAAATGTGTGACAAAGAAAGCAAGAAGGAATAATTATTTAAAATATTACAATATTACGTATTACTTTATGCTATTATGTACCTATCTATAGGCGGTGATCCCTAATGTGAAGATTTGTGTGAGTGCGGAGAAAAGATAAAGAGAGAAAGAGCGGTAAGAAGATAATTTCTTATATCTCGAATTCTTCTGTGACAATAATATTAAGAAAATTAATATCAAAACTGCAGTTATGATTTCTTATAGAGGAAAGTCCCCTATTATGAGATAGGCTCCTAATATGCGACAGCGAGGTTTCTGCTAAACTAATAAGCCCTACTTGTTGGTTCCACCATGAACTTAATGCCCTTGAGGTAAAACCTATTTAGTGGAAAATTCATTGTTTGATCGTGCGTGTAGTCGTTGCAGACAAAGAAATTGTGAAATTTGATGTTGTCAAATGACGTGGATATGAGACTTTAAACCTTGTTTATTATATAATTAATAAATATTTGGCAATGAGTTCTGCATGCAGCGATAGAGTAAGGTCCTATTAATAGGAAAAAACGGGATATGTTGAGTTGCTCAATTGTAGAGATTAGATTTGGAGATCGCAAAACCGAAAGGCATGGGGCTCGTAATATGAGATACTCAGGGTACTCCTGGGTTGCTGGAGTATGAAAGTTATTGTACAGTAATAAAATAAGAGAAAATACTATATTAACGTTAAGGGAAGGTTTATACGAAATTATAAATGTGTGCTGACCTTGATTTGAGGGGGAAGAGTGGAGGGGGCAGATTAGGTATAATATTAAGTATAAGTGTGTTTACGATTGTTGCAAATGTGCTTCTCCATTACATTTGTCTTTCAGAAACTTTAAATAAAGTTTTCTAATTACAATATGATGTATTTTGTACTTTATTAGCGATTTCCCGGGGTCTCTCATATTAAGAGCACACTTTTTCGATTTTTCCGAAAGCTCATTTTTCACATTTTTCTAATTTTTTGAAAAATCAATATTTAAATTAAATTTTACATTTTAGCATCTTAAAGCTTATTAAATTCCCTTCAAAATGACCTTCTATATTTTTCAAGTTTGCCAATAGATTTCCGGCAATCCCACAAAATAGATGTGGTATCTCATAATCGGGGACTTTCCTCTACATATATGTATATAGAGTATAAAAGAAGCTGCCTTGAGATATGTGAGTACATGTTGAGACATAAGTTGGATACAACACAAACCAGATTAATAAAAAATGATAGAATGTTTTTATGCAAGATTGTAGAATAAGTTAGTATAAATTAGGTTAATATATTACTTACAACAATAATTTCAAGAATAAGAAACATTAAAATTATTATACTAACATTTGCAAAGATCAACGGCATATACAGGGCGATCCAGGTCACCCGGAGGAGCTGACACATACGTGTTTCTCATGAAAAACTGAGTCGAAAATGTCAATATCAAATTGTTGTGAGGTCAGTAGTTTTTAAATGATGAGCCTTTGAAACTGTCAAACCACAGGGCGTATAACAGTTCGCGCCATCATGTGCGGCGCAACCAAGCGGCCCCGGCCGGCCGGGCGCTTTGACGGGTACCGTCCCGGCGATCAGACGGGCACGGTGTCAAACGACAAAAGATTCCGTGAAATATTTATTAATATCTACTGCTATAAATTGAGTACAATTTAATTGATGAGAAGTAATGTCAATTGCAAATTCGATAAAACATCTTTTATATTAGTAAAAAGTATGTGCTGTTAAAATACATTTTATGTATAAACAAATAAATTAATAAATAAAATAAGTTTTAATTAAATTATTCATCAAAATATCAATTAAATAAGATTAAAAACATTAGTCAACAAAGTTTTTCAAACTTCTTTTCGAAAAGTTTTTTTACAAATATTAGAAATAATTACATAATTAATATTAGAAAACATTTACATTTAAAATTCGCATTTGATATAAATACAATAAATATCTCATAGATTAAAGAAATAAAATGAACAAAATTTCGAATTACGAATGAGAGGAAAGGAAAGTACTACAGTGAAGGAATCGAAGTAAGCGAGTAATAAGCCAAATTGTTACTAAAAATTATATTTTAAGTAATATTTCCAAAACTTTTACAATAAATGTTCGAAATGGCCACCTTCCATTTCACGACAAAGCTGAGCAGGTCTAATAAAATTCTCTCTTGATTGTTGTATCATTTCAGGCGTGATAGTTGCAAGCGCTTCACCAATTCGATCACTTAATTCCTCGACAGTATTTATGGGCATGCGATACACGTAGTCCTTTATCGTCCTCCAGAAGAAAAAATCAAGTGGAGATAGATCTGGTGATCTCGCTGGCCGCGCTCGAGAACCTCCGCGGCCAATCCACATATTATGATATTTTCTGTTTAAAATATGCCGTGAGCACCTTGCATAGTGTGAAGGAGCTCCGTCATGCTGAAATTACATAACACGTCGCTCCTCCAATGATATATCCTCACGTAATTCGGGCAATTCTTCGGAGAGGAAATTGAACTATAAATTGCGCCGTCGACTCTCGCAGGAAGTTGGAATGGTCCGATCTGCATATACAATTTAATATTCTATTGTTATTCTACTTTTTTGCATACCTTCTTACTCACTAATTATTCTGCAATTATTTTTTAAAATATCTAACGTTATACACAAAATGTGGAAATGTAAACGCGACTATAAAATGGCAACATTTAAAAATTGGTTCAATTAATTTTCTAGACAAACATAACGTTAACTACGAATAATTTCGCTTAGATGTTAAATTGACTGCAACAACAATTAATGACTTAAATTTTCGAGTTCAAGAAATTAAATTTTAATATTATCCAACGTTTCTATTTCTAATATAACAAGATAAGAAACAAAGTATTTATTATAATTAAAAATAATTCTTGCCACAGAATTCTTGTATATTCCAGCCCACAAGTTAATGCTGAATTTGTCTTGATCTAGCTTTTAATCTTATACACATGCAGATTTTCATTTGTGTATATATATATATATATATAGAAATGATAGTTATGCGTATTGAAAGTCCCTTCTCTCGTAAACATCGATTCGTCGGTGAATAAGATATTTTCCACAAAATGAGGATTTTCTCTATATGTCGTTCAAAAATCCACGTACAGAAATTCACTCTGTTTTCATAGTCTAAAAGCATTAAATTCTGTGCACGTGAAGAATGGTACGCATGCATCTTACTGTCTTTTAGGCTTCGTTGAGTTGTTGTGAACGACAAATTAAGCATATTAGCGATATTTCGAATGCTCCTCGTTGGATCTTCTTCGACTGTTTCTAGCACAGCTTCTTCATTTGCCACATTTCTAGCACGACGCTGGTGTTCTCTTTTCTGCCGTGATCGGATTAATAATCCAGTATTTCTTGCCCGATTAATTAATCGCAAAATTACATTTCCATTAGGATGTCTGGAACTCGGAAAACGTTCTGCGAATAATCTTGCAGTAGCTTCTGCGTTTCGTCCACACTCGTCGTACAATATTATCATCTCACAATATTCTTGAGCTGAATATTCCGTGATAATTTTATCAATAATGAAATACTTTTCTTAGGCAGAAAATTTCGGACACCGACATTACGAAAATGGTACTCATTTGTTTCTACCGACATTACGATATTACCGACATTACATTTCTTTGTTTGTTCCTCGATACAGCAAGAATTTGTAGAAACATCCGAGATTTTCTGTCTAAAAAGAGTATTTCATTATTGATAAAATTATCATGGAATATTCAGTTCAAGAATATTGTGAGATGATAATATTGTACGGCGAGTGTGGACGAAACGCAGAAGCTACTGCAAGATTATTTGCTGAACGTTTTCCGAATTCCAGCCATCCTAATGGAAATGTAATTTTGCGGTTAATTAATCGGGCAAGAAATATTGGATCATTAATCCGATCACGGCAGAAAGAAGAACACCAGCGTCGTGCTAGAAATGTGGCAAATGAAGAAGCTGTGCGCTAGAAACAGTCGAAGAAGATCCAACGAGGAGCATTCGAAATATCGCTAATATGCTTAATTTGTCGTTCACAACAACTCAGCGAATCCTAAAAGACAGTAAGATGCATGCGTACCATTCTTCACGTTCACAGAATTTAATGCCTTTAGACTATGGAAACAGAGTGAATTTCTGTACGTGAATTTTTGAACAACATATAGAAAAGATTCTCATTTTGTGGAAAATATCTTATTCACCGACGAATCGATGTTTACGAGAGAAGGGACTTTTAATACGCATAACTATCATTTCTATATACGCAGATAAAAATCTGCATGTGTATAAGATTAAAAGCTATCAACACAAATTCAGCGTTAACTTATGTGCTGGAATATACAAGAATTCTGTGGCAAGAATTATTTTTAATAATAATAAATACTTCGTTTCGTATCTTGTTATATTAGAAATAGAAACGTTGAATAATATTAAAATTTAATTTCTTAAACTCGGAAATTTAAATCGTTATTTGTTGTTGCAGTCAATTTAATATTTAAGCGAAATTATTCGTAGTTAACGTTATGTTAGTCTAGAAAATTAATTGAACCAATTTTTAAATGTTGCCATTTTATAGTCGCGTTTACATTTCCACATTTCGTGTATAACGTTAGATATTTTAAAAAATAATTGCAGACTAATTAGTGAGTAAGAAGGTATGCAAAAAAGTAGAATAACAATAGAATATAATTGTATATGCAGATCGGACCTTTCCAACTTCCTGCGAGAGTCGACGGCGCAATTTATAGTTATTTCCCCTCCGAAGAATTTCCCGAATTACTTGAGAATATATCATTGGAGGAGCGACGTGTTATGTGGTTGCAGCATGACGGAGCTCCTTCACACTATGCAAGGTGCTCACGGCATATTTTAAACAGAAAATATTTTAATATGTGGATTGCCCGCGGAGGTCCTCGAGCGTGGCCAGCGAGATCACCAGATCAATCTCCACTTGATTTTTTCTTCTGAAGGACGATAAAGGACTACGTGTATCGCATGCCCATAAATACTGTCGAGGAATTAAGTGATCGAATTGATGAAGCGCTTTCAACTATCACGCCTGAAATGATACAACGATCAAGAGAGAATTTTATTAAACGTGCTCAGCTTTGTCGTGAAATGGAAGGTGGCCAATTCGAACATTTTTGTAAAAGTTTTGGAAATATTACTTAAAATATAATTTTTAGTAACAATTTGGCTTATTACTTGCTTACTTCGATTCCTTCACTGTAGTACTTTCCTTTCCTCTCATTCGTAATTCGAAATTTTGTTCATTTTATTTCTTTAATCTATGAGATATTTATTGTATTTATATCAAATGCGAATTTTAAATGTAAATGTTTTCTAATATTAATTATGTAATTATTTCTAATATTTGTAAAAAAACTTTTCGAAAAGAAGTTTGAAGAACTTTGACGACTAATGTTTTTGATGTTATTTGATTGATAATTTGATGGATAATTTAATTAAAACTTATTTTATTTATTTATTTATTTGTTTATACATAAATGTATTTTAACAGCACATATATATATACTTTTTACTGATATAAATAATGTTTTATCGAATTTGCACTTGACATTACTTCTCATCAATTAAAATGTACTCAATTTATAGTAGTAGATATTAATAAATATTTCACGGAATCTATTGTCGTTCGACACCGTGCCCGTCTGAGCGCCGAAACGGTACCCGTCAAAGCGCCCGGCCGGCCGCTTGGTTGCGCCGCACTTGATGGAACGAACTGTACGTCCTGTGGTTGGACAGTTCCAAAGGCTCACCATTTAAAAATTATTGACCTCACAACAATTTGCTATTGACATTTTCGACTCATTTTTTCATGAGGAACACGTATGTGCCGGCTCCTCCGTGTGACCCGGATCACCCTGTATATTCAAATATTACACAGATCTATTGATTGTTGTTTAATAGTTTTTTTGTTATTTATTAATCCATATAATAAGTAAATGGCAGACTTGAGTTGCCGTATATGAATTTTATTTTTGGCTATTTAATTTTGAATACTTATAAGAAAATTATAAATTGTATAAGTATATAAAAAAGAGAATTTAAAAGCCAATGAACGAGCAATACAATAGATGTTAAATTGATAAACAGTTTAATATCTCATAAATACACATAATACGTAGGGGACGGGACGTTTTAAATTTCACAGTCTTCCTCAGCCAATGTAAAGATATAATAAATTAAAAAGTTTATTAAATGTCGATGCAAACAACAGAAGTCAAAAAGGAGTCACATCAAGCATGAAAGCAGTAAACCAGAGTCACGAGTAAAATAATATATAGGTATAATGTACATATAAAAAAAAAGATAATAGCAGAAATGTAAGTTATTTAGTACATTATAAGCTTACAGATGATGGATAAACAAAAGTAAAAAAAATTCTTAATTTGATTATTATCGTTTAATATAGTATATATATATATATGTCTGGTTTATCAGATCTGGCCAGATATGCAAAGTGTCTCTATCTGGCCAGATCTGAACAAATATAATTTATTCTGTCGAAATATATAATTAATTATTTAACGTCCGGTAAAAAAATTTTTATTAATGTGCCATTATTATAAGAGTGATTTCCATGATACAACTAATACAATAAAAGTTGTGCCGTACCGTGTGATTTATATAACATAACTTATAGCGCTGCTTGGCACGAGACACTGCGTGTCTCTTGATACCGTTCTTATACCATTGTTAGTCAAATTTTAAATACGAGAAACAGATCCCATCGGATGCCATCTATCGAATAATCCGAATTTAAAAGCGAATGTATCCAGATCTGCTCAGATATAATTAAAAATTATGAAGGAATGTAAAATGCTAAAACCATAAATATACACGAATAATGTTTTTATTTTCTTGTAAATATACAATATAATATAATTTCTATTAATATTATATATAAATCTTTAACATATATTAAACGATAATAATCAAATTAAGAATTTTTTTTACTTTTGTTTATCCATCATCTGTAAGCTTATAATGTACTAAATAACTTACATTTCTGCTATTATCTTTTTTTTTATATATATACATTATACCTATATATTATTTTACTTCGTTACACTGGTTTACTGATTTCATGCTTGATGTGACACCTTTTTGACTTCTCTGTTGTTTGCCATCAACATTTAATAAACTCTTTAATTTATTATATCTTTACATTGGCTAAAAAAGACTGTGAAATTTGAAACGTCCCGTCCCCTACGTATTATGTGTATTTATGAGATATATTAAACTGTTTATCAATTTAACATCTGTTGCATTGCTCGTTAATTGGCTTTTAAATTCTCTTTTTTATATACTTATACAATTTATAATTTTCTTATAAGTATTCAAAATTAAATAGCCACATTTAATAAAATCTATATACGGCAACTCAAGTCTGCCATTTACTTATTATATGGATTAATAAATAACAAAGAAACTATTAAACAACAATCAATAGTTCTGTGTGATATTTGAATATATATGCCGTAGATCTTTGCAAATGTCAGTATAATAATTTTGATGTTTTATTTCTTATCCTTGAAATTATTGTTGTAAGTAATATATTAACCTAATTTATACTAACTTATTCTACAATCGTGCATAAAAACATTCTATCATTCTGTATTGTTCTGGTTTGTGTTGTATCCAACTTATGTCTCAACATGTACTCACATCAAAACAGCTTCTTTTATACTCTATATACATATATGTATAAGAAATCATAACTGCAGTTTTTATATTAATTTTCTTAATATTGTTGTCACAGAAAAATTCGAGATATAAGAAATTATCTTCCTACCGCTTTTTCTCTCTTTTTCCTTTCTCCGCACTCACAAAAATCTTCACATTAGGGATCACCGCCTATAGGTAGGTACATAATAGCATAAAGTAATACGTAAAATTATAATATTTTAAATAATTATTCCATTTTCTTTTTTTTGTCACACATTTTAATGCAGACCAAGTACTTCAACTTCAACTGTGATATGGATCCTTCTGCAGAAAGTCAAAGACTTGATTTGATTCTTCAATAACTTGAACAAACGGGAAATAAAGCAAAAGAATTTAATAAGTAATTATTTGTTTTACGTAAAGCACACACTGTAATAAAATAATATGTTACTTGTTAAATATTTATTCTTCTGCACAAGAATGTTTTACAACATTAATTATATCTTAAATAATTCCATCTTTAATCACACCAAATTTGAAAGCACGCATAAAATGAATATTCCAGTAAAGCTAGGTACTTGATAGCGCCGAGATCATATGTTTCTGAATGTAGTCAATAACTTGGTTAAACAATTCACAAAGCAATTTTTTATGTACTTGGGTGTCGCAACGCTACCGCGTCGCTTAATTATAAAAGACTGTGACTTTCTATTTTAAACAGCAAATCTTTTACTGCAATTATGCAAAATCTTAATAACTATGTATTTATTTAAAGAGCCATATCGTAATCAAACCACGCGTGTCGATGCATCTGAATAAATTCGGCAGAGAAAAATATACACTAACACTGCCCTAGTATACTATCAAGAGAGAGAGAGACACACGATAAGATCTCAACACATATGTATAAATTAAAAATATATAAAAAATAAATATAATATTAAGGGAATGCGTTTCACAAATTAAACTGATTTTAACTTTTACTGTATGTCTATCTGACTTCGCTATTTTAAAATATCATTCCAAGAAGAATAAAGAATCATAATAAGAGATCAAAGTGACGTTAAAGTAGCGTGGTTAAAGTGATTTTTATGTGATGTATAAAGTCATGATAACGTCATCATGATATTGATATTATTATGAACTTTATGTTCTACCTGGGATTTGTGAGCGTTGCGTGTGTTTAGTATAAGTTTAAAATTAGTAATAGAATAATCAAAGATGTTAGATAAGCTGTACGATCTCGTAGTTTGGCAAAATAAAAATATTTATACATATTTACATAGGGAGGGTCCCGTTTGCCTACAATCCCGATTGCCAACAGCTTCGTTTGCCCACAACATTTTGCCTACAGCTTCGTTTGCCGACATTCCCGATTGCCGACATTCCCGATTGCCTACAAGCATTATTGCGCACATGTAACAGTTAAAAATACGAACGTACGTTTGCGCACATGGCCAAACACATTGCACACATGACTTTATTGCACACAAGCAGATTGCACACATGACATTATTGCGCACATACACATTGCACACATGACTTATTGCGCACATTCACGTTATATTGCACACAATGTCGCAGACTTATCGTAAAATCAGCCTTTTTGCAAAAAGGCTAGCCTTTTTGCGAAATGCCGGCCTTTTGCGAAAGCATTTGATCGTTTCTTTAATAAGACTAACGTATTTTAGACTTTTTGCAAAGTGCCTAGCCTAACACCAGCCCATGTGTGCCAAAAAGCCTAAAGTGCGTTCAGTCTTATTGGGAAACGATCAGTGCTTCGCAAAAGGCCGGTCTTTCGCAAAGAGGCTAGTCTTTTTGCAAAAGGGCTGATTTTGCAATAAGCCTGCGACATATGTGTGCAATATAACGTGTATGTGCGCAATAAAGTCATGTGTGCAATGTGTATGTGCGCAATAATGTCATGTGTGCAATCTGCTTGTGTGCAATAAAGTCATGTGTGCAATGTGTTTAGCCATGTGCGCAAACATACGTTCGTATTTTTAACTATTGCATGTGCGCAATAATGCTTGTAGGCAATCGGGAATGTCGGCAATCGGGAATGTCGGCAAACGAAGCTGTAGGCAAAACGTTGTGGGCAAACGAAGCTGTTGGCAATCGGGATTGTAGGCAAACGGAGCCCTCCCTTTACATACATTCCGATAAATAAACCATACTTCTCTTTTCGTCCTTTATGAGCAGTATTTCAAACGCTTGTTGAGGTCATTCCTGTACCACAGTTAGTAACAAGCATCCTGCAGTACAAGATAGATAATGGAATTAATGGAATCCAAGGAGGTGTGGGATTATTTCGAAGATTTAGGACATTTGCTCGCAAAGTGCAAAATTTGTGAAAGAGAAATTCAGTTATTCGCGTCAAGAGGTGCTATAACTCGGTTAAAAGATCATTTGCGTGTGGCACATCGTAAAACTGATATGAATCTCACCATACCGTATGACCTACGACATGATTATACAGACTTACGAAATAATTACGCACAATGTAATAAATGTGATAGTTTTTATAATATAAGAAGCTATGGAAGCTTAAAAGAACATTTAAAACAACATTCTGACTTAATAAACCCGACTCATCATGAGTAAGTACACATTGAACAACTTATTAAAATATCAAAGGTCATAAGATAAATGTAAGAATAAAGCAATTACCTAATAGCTAAAAAAAAATTTAGCTAAATAGGCTGTCATCCGGGAATTTATATAATACTTATTTGCAATTCCAATCATAAATGTACTTATTCAATCGTAATAATAATAATCTTTCAAATATTTCGCATATAATTTTAAAAATTTGAATCGCTTATACCTATTAGAGTTTTTTATGCATTATACACACACAATTTAGAGATTTAGATTGGATATTTATTCGGTCGACTTTAATGTTGCAGAAATTCGAATCAGATATATCTATACAAAATGTACAATATATAATTCTTATATGTATTCAAAATTAAATAGCTATATTTAATAAAATCTATATACAACAACTCAAATCTGCCATTTACTTATTATGTAGTATAGATAGTTAATAAATAATAAAAATTATTATTAGGCAACGGTTTTATATAATATTTGAATATATGCCTTTGATTTGTCAGTATAATGATTTTGATACTTTATTCATTACCCTTGAAATTATTGTTGTGTACATATAGAATTAACATAATTTATTCTAACATATTCTACAATCTTTCATAAAAACATTCTCTTGTTTTTTATTGTTCTGATTTGTGATTGTATCCGACTTATATCAAAACATGTACTTACATCAAGAGGCAGTTACTTTTATAATTTATATATGTATGAAAAGTTATAACTTTAGTTTTGATATTTATTTGTTTGACATTAAGTGTTACAGAAATTAGAAATATAAAAATAGAGAAATTTTTGCTCATCTAAAACTGCAGCTAACAAAATAAAATACGGCCAGTTTTCGAGAAATGTTAAGGTGATGAAAAGAATATCCAATTAATTTTCAACGAATTTCGTTTTATTAAATTACGTTTCGACCGAACTTGGTCTTCCTCAAAGCAAATTATAAATTTACATTCAGAAAGATAATAATAAAATTAAAATAAATTGTTGATAATAATAAAATTAAAATATACTGTTGGAGCTCACATTATAAACGCAAGAATGACAATGCAATTTACACTATAGTCAAAGTCAAATTGAACGTTGGAATAACACCTAATATGGCAAGACACATGTTTACCGATAATAATATATATGTCGCAAATAGAAAATTATTGAATTTTGATGTAATTTACACTGAGAGAAATGTTTTGTTGAAATTACAAAATTTTGTTAAGATAACACATAACATTTCTCTCAGTGTATAAAGTTTTCAATGTAGGAATCCATGGCAGATTTCGGTTGTACAGAGCCTCTGTCGCAATCACGCCTTTTGTCGGAAAGCACCGATGTAAGTCCATAAGTGGGAGAAAAGAGTGTCCGACATTTTTTTCGATTAATTATTTATCATGATGAAACTTGGTAGTAAATAAGTGGTCGAATCTAACGAAGTACAGTATTATTCCGAACGTAGCTGAGACTCGTGTTTATCGGTGCGAGGATGTATGAATACTCATTTGTATGTATTTATACATATTTATACATCCTCGTTGAAAATTAATTGAATATTCTTTTTATTACTTTAACATTGCTTGAAGATGGAAATATAAAGAAGTTTTCTTTTAATTATCTTTCTCTTATCTTTCTTTTTCTTCTCCCATTTACATAAATCACTCCATTACGGATCACTGTTTATTACACATTAGCATAAAGTAATGCGTACAATTGTGTTATTTTAAATAATTATTTTTTTTTCCTTTTTTAATCACACCACATTTCAATGCAGACCTAGTACTTCAATTTCAACGGATTATGATATGGATCGTTCTGCTCAAAGTCAAGAATTATCTGATATGCCCGTTCCATTACCTGAACAAATAGGTAAGAAAAGCATTAGACGTAATTTATAATGAGTAATTATTCGTTTTGCTTATATCACATAATGTAAAGATATATATTTTAGTAATTAAATATTAACTTTTTTGCACAAAAATATTTAATAACTGTGATATTTTAAAAAGTTTCTCTTCTCTTTCTATTTTTAATTGCATCACATTTCAATGCAGACCTAATATTATGAACTCAACAAATTACTTTATGGATTCCTTTACAGATCATCAGGAACCGCTTGATTTGTCTCTTAAATCATGTGAAAAGACGAGAAAAGAAACAGCCCTACGTGATGAATAATTATATTCGTTTTGCTTACATTATACAATGTAGGTAATATGATGTTCTACTAGTTAAATATTGACATTTTCGCGTAAGAATATTCCATAACTACAATATTTTAAATAAATACTATAACTTATTTACTTTTTAATTACACTACAAAAATAATGCTTTGTTCAATAATTTAGTAATGTACGCACGAGCATAACATTTTAAATGCTATCACAATCAAAATTGCATGTTTTATTTTTAATCATGTCGTATGTACAGGAATGTTCCGAGTGCTTCAGAATCATCTGTCTCTCTTGTGGATTTCAATATCGCTGTGTCAAAACAACAGAGTCAGACGTTACTTTCATTCGAGGAACTGCAGGTATCGCTTACCCCTGATTTCCATGCACGCGTTGCCGCGCGTAAAATTGCGCGTCAAACGCGCGCGTTTGATAAAAGCACGTATTTGATTGGAGTAACCTATGGAAACGCATGTTTGACGCGCGTTATAACGCGCGGTAACGCGTGCATGGAAACCAGGGGTTAAACAAGCAAGAAGACACCAAAGGCCTTGATGAGTAATTTGGCATTGATGAGTAATTTAACCCAATTTGCTTTTAACATTGTGCGATTTATTCTACACAGCTAATAATTGCTTATTATAAATTACGTCTAATGCATTGTGTTTTTTCCTAACAATAATAATAAATTTTTAAAAATTATTTTTATATATGTAAAATAATCTTAAACAGATTACTATAATACAAATATAGAATTATGCAATTAATGAAATTTGGTAGCTATTTATATCTGAGAATGATAATTTGTTTCCATAGCTTATGTAGTGTGCATAATTGTAACATTTCGGCGACAATTTTTTCTTGTTTAATTATTCTATATTAAATACAGATCGATCAATTTAAGATTTATGGATAGTTTATTTGTATTGCTTACATCACATAATGTAAAGATATATATTCTAGTAATTAAATATTAACTCTTTTGCACAAAAATATTTAATAACTGTAATATTTTAAAAAGTTTCTTTTCTTTTTTTATTTTTAATCGCATCACATTTCAATGCAATTTAAGATTAATAGGACAGCAATGTGTTGCGGTTTTGCGAATTTGTCAACGAGTAGACGTTTCGACTCACGTAAACGAGAACAGACATTAATGACGAGTAATTATTCACCTTGCTTATGTGACATAACACAAGAGGAAGAATATATTACGAATTCAATGTGTATTGACTTTCTACACAAAATTTTACGTTTATTTTGTGTAAAATTTATATAACGTTAGTTTGTATTATACACTTTTTCGATAAACTGTATATATTTGCTGCTTTTCCTTTTCATATTTCAAATATTTTAAGCAAACTTTTTTTATTCTGTGTATCTTTCTATCAAAAAATTAAGTAACAATGTGATTATAGTAACAATAAGTCCATTTTTCTTGTAACATTATCATTTCTTAAAAACATAATAAAAACAATTTTTCATACTCAACACTAATTTCTTTTGCATTAAATATTTTATTATTCTATTAAATATAACAAAATAATTAAATGTTATAATGAGTATTTTATGCTTTATAGCGAAAATATGTTTAAACAACATTATTTCGCGCAATACCTATTTTGACGGGCGCAAATATTTGGTGCTTTCTTTACCTTTTCTTATAAGAAGGTGTTTTTATAGTATTTTTGATACATCAAAACAACTCATAAATTTAAGTGTATATATCAATTTTTTAATCAAATAAATAAAATGCAGAAAAAGAAAGTTTAGTGTATGTGATATTGTTAACGATATTGTATACAATATAAGTAAACTTGACTGATATGTGGATAAAACAAGTACGTATAAAAATTATTCTTGTACGCCGGTCAGGCTGAATCTCTTACTTTTGTTCTTAATAATATTATTTGTTCGAATTTATGTATATTTTTTCGCTACGTGCCATTATTTGAAACGTAGTTTTAAATTGAAACTAGAATAAAATACAATTACATAATTAAATTGATAATCAATTTAATAATAAGTAACAGACATCTTTATAATATAGAAAATATTCGACTTCGCGGAAATGTGTATTGGCAGAAATGTATATAATATTATATAATTAATTAAATTATACGAGTCTATCTTTTGTTGTAAAGTGATTTTGGCGTGCATTCTAAGTGTTTTGATTTTTAGAAAAAAACCAATATTTTTCAATGAATTGTTGAAACTTGTAATAAAGTCATAATTTTTTAAACTCTGACTATCGAATTATAGGTAGTCTAACCATATTTCTAAAGAAATATATCTAAACAATTTTCTAAAATTTGTTTAATATTTTACAATTTTTTTACTTATATATACCCTTTATATTTACTGACATATATTATTTTCTTAAAGAGAAAGCGATACATATAAGTCGAAAAATATAATATTACAGAAGAGCGTTTCATGTAGATTACACTGATTTTAACTTTTACTGTATGTCTATCTGACTTTGCTATTTTAAATTGTTATGTGTAATCGTTACGTGTGTTTTAGCATAAGTTTAAGATTAGTAATGGGAATAGGATAAACAAAACTAGGACTGTACGATGTGGTAATAGGACAAATTCAAAATATTTACATATTTATATACATCCCGATAAATAAACTATACTTCTTTCTTCGTTCTTTATGAGCAGTTTCAAACGCTTGTTAAGGTCAACTTTGTACCACATTTAGTAGAAGACATCCTGCAGTACAAGACAGATATAATGGAATTTCCAGAATCCAAGGAGTTGTGGGATTATTTCGAAGATTTAGGAGATTCGCTTGCAAAGTGCAAAATTTGTGAAGAAGAACTTCGGGCTGCATCACGAGGATTTATAAAAAAATTAAAAAAGCACTTAAATATGAAACATCAAATATTTGATTTAAACCGCACCATACCGTACAACCTACGGCATGATTATACGAACTTACGAAATAATGTGGCACAATGTAATAAATGTAAAAAAATATATTATAACATAGATCGTGGTACCTTAAGTTATCATTCAATTACACATTCTGACTTGAGAAACCCGAGTCAACATGAGTAAGTACACATTCAACAACTTATTAAAATTTCAAAGATTATAAAATAAATGTAATAATAAAGCAATCAATAGCTAAAGAAAATTGAGCAAAATAGGCTTTCAACAGGGCATTATTATATAATAGTTATTTGCAATTTTGATCATAAATGTACTTATCCAATCGTCCAATAATATTAATTAATTATTCAATTTTATTTTGCATATAATTTAAAAAAGTTTGAATCGCTCACATTAACTTTTTTTTATGCACTATACACGTATTATACACAATTTAAAATTTATATTGAATATTTACTCAATTGACATTAGTTTTGACATTAGTATTGCAGAAATTTTAATCAGATATATAAAATACACCATTTATTATATAAAAGAATGAAGCTCGTGTGTTTCAAACAAGTAAGAATTTAAAGGCCAATAAACAAGCAAAACAATAGATGTGAAATTAATAAACAGTTTAATATCTTATAAATATATAATACGTAAGGAACCTTTCAAACTTCACAGAGTCTTCCTCAGCCAATTTAAAGATATAATAAAATTAAATAAATAAAAGTATTGCTATAAAAGTACAGCTATTCCAGTCACTCAATATCACTTGACATGTACAGGAGTTAGTATCTGTCTTTGAAAGCATTAAACAGTTGAGTTTGATTTTATTATCTACAACTTAATTTTATACCGCTTAACTTTATCAGAAATTTGAACATACAAATTGACGGTTATTTACCTTATATACTGATTCGGTTCTTTCTCGCCATCAAACGAGGAATCATCGTGGAACCAACCTACTTTGACTTCGATTCATCAATTAATTTTAGTTCTGACTTTACGTACCTATATATTATACCTATATACAATATATAAAATTTTATTTTGTTAAATTACTGGTTTACTGCTTTTATGCTTGATGTGACTCCTTTTTCACTTCTGTTGTTTGCCATCGACATTTAATAGACTCGTATCCGCGTTTTCATTATTATCTTTATTATTATGTGTAACCTACTTTTATTTATTTAATTTATTATATCTTTAAATTGGTTGAGGAAGACTGTAAAGTTCGAAACGTCCCGTTCTCTATGTATTATGTATTTATGAAATACTAAACTGTTTATCAATTCAACTTCTATTGTACTGTTCGTTCATTGGCCTTTAAATTCTCTTTTTTATACTTATACAATTTATAATTTTTTTGTAAGTATTCAAAATTAAATAGCCATATTTAATAAAATCTATATACTCACGCAACTCAAATCTGCCATTAACTTATTATATGGATAGATAATAAATGACAAAAAGAATTTTTAGGCAACAATCAACGGTTATATTTAACGGTGATATTTGAATATATATAGGTAAACGGAGAAAATTTTTTATATCAAATTTTACTATAGTGTCGCAACAACTGCGGACCATCAAGGGGCAAAAGTCTTAATGTTATAGTCTTATAGTAAAATTACTATGGCCATAGCATTTAATGTTACGACCATAGCATTCAATGCTATAATTATAGCAGTAAATGCTATTGTCATGACACCAAATGCTATGGCCATAGCAATTTTACTATAAGACTATAGCATTTAAACTTGTGCTCCTTGATGGTTCGCAGTTGTTGCGACACCATAATAAAATGTAATATGAAATTTTCTCCGTATATGCGGTTGATCTTTGCAAATGTCAGTATAGTAATTTTGATGCTTTATTCCTTACCATTAAAATTATTGTTGTAAATAATATATTAACCTAATTTATTCTAACTTATTTTACAACTTTGTGTAAAAACATTCTATCGTTTTTGATTGTTCTGATTTTTGTTTTATCCAACTTATGTCTGAACATGTACTCACATCAAGGTAGCTTCTTTCATACTCTATATATATACGTATAAGAAATTATAACTGCAGATTTGATATTTATTTTTTTGGTATTATTATTACAGAAAAATTCGAGATATAAGAAATTATCTTCCTACCGCTCTTTCTCTCTTTTTCCTTCCTCCCACTTACACAAATCTTAACATTAGGGGTCACCGTCTGTAGGTACATAATAGCATAAAGTAATGCGTAAATTATTTTAAATAATTATTTCTTCTTCCTTTCTTATCGTTAGTCACACATTTCATTGCAGACCTAGCACTTCAACTTCAGCTTCAACTTGTGATATGGATCCTTCTGCGGAAAGTCAAAAACCTGATTTGCATCTTCAATCACTTGAACAAATGGGACATGAAACCAGGACTTTTGAACAAATGGGAAATGAAACGGCACTTGACGAGTAATTATTTATTTTGCGTATATCACACAATGTAATAATATGTTACTTGTTAAATATTGATTCTTCTGCACAAGAATGATTTACAACATTAATATCTTAAATAATTCCATTTTTAATCACACCACATTTTAATGCAGGCTTAGCACTTCAATCTCAGTGAATTTCGGTTTGGATCCCTTTGGGATGATGGAACAATATGACTTGAGTTTTCAATTACTTGAACAGACGGGAAATGAAACAAGCGCTCTTGAACAAATGAGAAATGAAACGGCACTTGACGAGTAAATATTTGTTTTACGTATATCACACAATGTAATAATATGTTACTTGTTAAATATTGATTCATCTGCACAAGAATAATTTACAACATTAATATTTTAAATAATTCCATTTTTAATCACACCTCATTTCAATGCAGGCTTATCAATTCAAGCTCAGTGAATTTCGGTTTGGATCCCTCTGAGATGATGGAACAATATGACTTGGATCTTCAATTATTTGAACAGACGGAAAATGAAACAAGGGCTCTTGATTAGTAACTATTTATTTTGCGTATATCATACAATGTATCTAATAATATGTTACTTTGTTAAATATTGATTCTTCTGTATAGGAATAATTTACAGCCTTAATATCTTAAATAATTGGCACAATTGCATTGACATAATTATTGACATAATTGCATCTACATGTTTTCAATCACGTAAATTATATATTTTTAAATTTTTTTTTGCTTATTTTTGCTTTAATCTATTGAGCATCTATTATCTTATTGAGCATTTATTGTGCAACGGCTTGATTGCTTGAATTCATTGTTCGTCAGAACAACCCAGGAACCCAGGAGATTATCGTGCCAAATAAGGTTGCTCACCCCGGGCAACCTTCACGGATTCGAGGCAAGGGTCCAGCTTTTGCGGAGCATCTCGCTTAGAATATTCGGCCTGATCCAAGTCCTTATCTTAATCGACGGATCTGAGGCGTTACGAAGCTACGAACATTGACGAGCGAAAAAACAAGTAAATCGTGAAAAGAACGACGACGGGCAACGGCCCCGAAAGCAAAGGCTTCGTTCTCGAAAGAGTCGCAAATTAGGCGAGCGACCGACAGAGATAGCCGAGGATCATCGGGGAAGGATTCCGACAGGCGGGTGGCCACCATACATCTTGTTCCTCGACAGTTCGTCTAAGAAAAATTAAGAAGATACCTATGATGTGCGAAACCGATTATTAATTAATGCCAATCAGTTTCCAGCGTAATTATTCCGCGTTATGGGCGCGTTCCTAATTAGATATCTGCGTATGTAACGTCTAATGACTGCGTCAAATATTTATACAATCGCGTAATTATCCCGCGTCAAACGTAATTCGCTTCGCATCGCCACGTAGGAGATCGTTAGGCCTACTTCGCTGCATTCGTGCTTCAAGGAAGGACATGCAAGTTTGTGCATCACGTTCGGGTCACTGGTGTACGGAGCAGACCGTTATGAGTCGGTATGAGCCACAGGGGGAGGCATTATGTATAGCTACGGGCGTAAATCCTGACTTCCACGAAACGATCGCTCATTGATCCCGGGCCTTCTTCCTGTCCCCGACGACACGGGTCACGTCTGCATAACGGTCCCCCGGCAAAGGACACGTGCCTCTAAACTGCTCGCACAGGCTAATCAACCTGACGCTGGTGCAGGAACCGCTATTGTAATCGGGCGATTCCTTCCGTGCACGATTGACGGCTGTCTTACGGTAAATCCTCCTGGTAGGGCTCGCAAACAAAATGAGACACGAATAAGGACGACCGGAATACGTTTATCGGAATACATCGGATGCATTTAACCCTTACTTGCGTTGAGAATATTGAGAGGTGGATTTGATGGAATAAGATTTATGGTAATTTCCTATTTTTGTCTAGGCGTACGAGACCTAGCCGCGCCTTATACGAGCTAAACGCGCGGGTTTTTCAATAAAGATTCATCGTTAAACCTAGACAATTAGGGCCTATACGAGAAATCAATCGCCATTTAAATATGTTGTAGGGGAGTGGTCTTTCTGAGAAATTCTGCGTAAGAAAAAAGTGGATGACGGTATTGGTTTAGAAGATATAGCAAATTGAAATTTGCTTACTCGTTAGTTATTTTCACTATTTTGAGCATTATGAGATATATATATATATATGAAAGACTAGTATACAAAAGTACATGCGTGGACAGAGGAGCGCGTTCCACGCGGGTCGGGAGTTGCGGGGGGGGGGGGGGGTTGTTCTCCCTCCACCTGCATCCTCCCTTCCAACCTTGTACAGGGTGGACCTCGCTTCAACTTACAAGTATGTGCTTTGTATTGAAATTTGCTTACTCGATTGTTATTTTGAGCATTATAAGATGTAGGATGAAAGACTAATGTACAAAAGTACATGCGTGGACAGAGGAGCGTGTTCCACACGGGTCGGGGGGTTGCGAGGAGGATCGCTTCTCCCCCCACCTGCATCCTCCCACCCAACCCTGTATAGGATGGACCTCGCTTTAACTTACAAAGCACATACTTGTAAAGCGCATCACTAACCTATAGGATAGTGGCGCGCTTTACAAAAATATGTGCCTTGTATGTGCTTCAACTTATAAAGCGCGTCACGAACCTATAGGTTTATTATATCTAATAAAAAGCATTCAAATTCTGAAATTTTAATTTGTTATATTTTCTAAACCAATGCCGTCTCCCACTTTTTTCTTGGGTAGTATTACTTAGATGAACCTCCCCTACAACATGTTTAAATGGCGATTGATTTCTTGTATAGGCCCTAATTGTCTAGGTTTACCGATTTATCATTACAAGACGGTACATGGCCGTTACAAAGTAATACGCAAGATTTCTTTCATCTTTTGGGGTGTGATTCAGGAACCCAAAAGATGATTTTATGCCAAAAAATTAGCTCAATATTGTTTAGATTACTTATACAAGGTGATTTTTTTAATGATATAAGAAGGAATGATTAAATATCTCGCGAACAACGCATTTTCCAAAGGAGTTTTTAAACAAAAGTTGCTTGGTTTCAATGGATACATTAGATGATAACATTTGCTTGATGTAGGGAGCCTCTCCGAAGATCACGATAAGGTCGCCTCCAATTTTTCAATAAAATTATAAGATTTTTTAATAGAAACTGATTTGTTTCATCATCCTGCAATAAAATATACATATATTTTTAAAATAATATTTTTAAAAAAATATATATGTATATATATTAAATTAATAATGACAAGGCAAATGAGAGCCAGAAACGCCGATCTTAAAGCGACAATTATAATATATTCCTCATATACAATATGCGCGAACGTTTCGGTCCCTGGTTTGGACCCTCCTCAGCGCAACAAGAAAATAAAAAAATTAATACATGCGGTACGAAATCTCGGTTACATCCTCGTCAAGAATTAAAAAGTCGCTGAATCCGCATGCGACTTTTTAATTCTTGACGAGGATGTAACCGAGATTTTGTACCGCATGTATTAATTTTTTTATGTTTTTGTTGCGCTGAGGAGGTTCCAAACCAGGAACCAAAACGTTCGGATTCTGCGACTTTTTAATTCTTGACGAGGATGTAACCGAGATTTCGTACCGCATGTATTAATTTTTTTATGTTTTTGTTGCGCTGAGGAGGTTCCAAACTAGGGACCGAAACGTTCGCGCATATTGTATATGAGGAATATATTACAATTGTCGCTTTAAGATCGGCGTTTCTGGCTCTCATTTGCCTTGTCATTATTAATTTTGTATTTTCAAGAGTTTTAACCTTTATTGTATATATATTATATATAATATATAATATATATAAATACCTATATATTTAAAAACTTTCAAATATTTAAAAAAAATATACATATGTATATTTTAAAAATATATATATGTATTTTTTAAAAAACAAAACTTTTTTCGCAAATGCGTTGTTTTCGTGATATTTGATCATACTTTCCTATATTATTAGAAAGAGAATACCTTGTATAAGTGATCTAAACAATATTGAGCTAATCTTTTTGGCATAAAATATTATCTTTTGGGTTCCTGAATCACACAACAAAAGATAAAGAAATCGGCATCACTTGGTAAAGGTTATTTGTCAGCATACCCTTATTCCTATAGATTATAGATAACAGTAGCTTTCTGTAAATAAGTGAAGTTTAATTAAGCGGGTGCACAGATTGAGCGTTAATTATTTATGATACAATTATCGATTGGTATGCTTTTTAATATTTTTGTAAAGTTAATTAATAAAGAATTTTGGACACGCTGAATATAGCAATTGCATAAATCATTGCCAGTAAAATTATTAATGCTACAAATCCGCATACGATATTATCTGCGAATTGAAATACGGAATGTGAATTCTAACGGCGTGCGCCTGTTAAACTTGCAAAATCGCTTGATTCCGCGGCTATCTACAGATTACGTTCTTGCAATTTAGCATTGATTTGCACGCGAGTGGAAGAAAAGGAAAAAACGGAACATGGGATCCTATCGAGAGTCCCCACATAAAGCGGGACTCGCGTATGATGTATCGACTCCGCGCGAAGTCATCAAGTTAGGGCCAGTTTCACCGCCTTTAATTAATGTGATCCTCGGATTAAACTTACTCTTCGTCTCTTTCTAATTGTCCAGTCAGAAAGAGACGAAGAGTGAGTTTAATCGGAGGATTACGTTAATCGGAGATGGTGAAACTGGCCCTTTCAGTTACTTGCTGCCTGCCGAAGCAGGCGTTGCCAATTGATACCGCGCGATTATGTTGGCGATTGCACCGACAACCCGGAGACCTGGTGGATCGCGGCGGTTTACCGATACACAAAACACGTTTCTTACCGGATTCCAACGTAAACTGGCGAGTGAACAAGTCTCTAGCATTGTAAGAAGAAAGGAGAGAAAAAAGGAAAGAAAAATAAAACGTTCATGCATCACGATAAACTTTTTAAAAAATAAGTCACGATGTGTCGTATAATTAAAAATCGCAAATATAATCCAAAAAGTAAGTTTTGCGACGTGTGTCGTTCGTGTGTTTTTACATAATGGTAATCCACATCTCGTGATATAATCGGACGGATACGTGGATACTGCGACAGCCAAGAACGTACACAAGCGGTCAAGAAATGAACATTTTGCATCTGAATATGGTCATTACATCGGTGTTCGGTATTATTGTGGTACGTTTAGTCCGCGTGGCTCGTTAAATATCTTTCGCCCATTGCATAAACAATAATTTTATTTTCCACAGGTGGTACCGTCGCGCTCGAGGGTAAGAGGCGTGTAAAAGTCGGCCCGCGGTCAGCGTTCCGACGTCGAAAAAGGCTGGTTTCTCTATAGAGATTTGACATTTGAAATTGCAGTCTATGATTTGTGTTGTTATCACGCGTTGATCGTGAGTGATAGTTATTTAAAAAGTAGAGCAAACACGCAGAAACGCGCTATCGTAGATGTTGATTACGGTTCTCCGGAAAGTAATAATAACGACTTGCTGTGTTTACGGTAGGATTATTCCTAAATATTGCTGTAAATAATACAGTTGTAATGGCTCGATCGTACACCGTGTCGAGTGTACTTTCCCGATCAATAGCTCCTTTTTTCGCAAATCATTTATCGAGTGCGACATTGGAAGTGTAAAAGCATTTGTATTCTATCTATAATTTATTAGCAACTTCTTTATGTATGCCCATACAGCACCGAAAGATTGCAAAAACATTGCATAGGCCTTACACTGAAACATTGTAATGTTGCCTTGAAGTTGTGAAATGTTTCTGCAACCTATTTGCAACCCAATTGCAATGTTGAAATGTCCGCCTTCAGACATATTACAATATAAGGTATAAGATTACAGTAATGTTACGGTGCAATTAATTTGTAATATTAAAAGCGTTTGCTATAAATATGTAGGATACTTGAGATTTTAATAGATAAACTTTGAGAATATATATTAAAGACACCCAAGATAGAAATTATTGCAATTTTATAAGTTCACAATCTTTTTGCATCCGAATATTTCAGAATTTATTTCACAAAGGGATTGTGAACTTACACAATTGCAACGAGTTCTTTCTTGGGTGTCTTATTTATATAAAATCTCAAGTATCCTACATATTAGAAAAATATTGTCAAATTTTTGGCTTTTTATATAGGAATGGAAACTATTAAACATTTTTCTGTTATCTAATTAACATTGCTATTTTATTTATTTGGTATGACATATACTATTGTACTTTTTATCACATACAATAAAGTTTGTTATCTACTAATAGCGAATTCGATTGAATGTATCAATAAATTATATATATGTAGCTCTTCATATACTTATATTTGTTTAAACACAATATTAAACTTTAAAAGGTTTGGCATATATTTTACCAACTAATTTAAGCGTCACACTGGTCAGTTGCAATCAATTAACTTAGTACAACCTATTATCATTACTAGTCTTTATCATTTCTTTAAATTGGCTTTAACATAGTCAGGTGCTTCTTGTCTGGCCGTATTGACCTCTGAAAAAAGGCAAGTGTCAACAAGGAGGAGAAGAAGAAGCGTGTAGTGCTTCAATCTATATGTGCGCACAGATTAATCTGCTTTCATTTTTAATTACAGATAATAAATAGCCTCCTTTCGTGGTAATGCTGCAACGTAAAATAAGAATTTCACATAAGAATAAGAAAGTAAAGAAATATATATAAAATATATCTATATATATAAAAACAAATGTCCTGACTCAATGACTCATCAACGCCCAGCCCAAATCCCTGAACCTAAAAACATGAAATTCGGGGAGTGTATTCCTCTCATGACGTAAGCACCCACTAAGAAGGGATTTTTAAAAATTCAATCCTTAAGGGGGTGAAAAAAGGTAAAATGTGTTTTCACGGATTCGTAAATATCTCTTATGCCCGATGAGATATCGACTTGGTTTTTGCTTACAAAGGTTACCCATACAAATGCTTAAAAACATAATTCAGGATTTTGTCCTAATCAACCTCTAAAATCTGGATTTAGGGGTAAATTACAGAACCCTTTGCATCTCCTGTGAATTAATTCCTATATATTTTTCTTTCGGTTCTTATACTCACAAGGGAACTACCACAACTGTCCGGCTCCGATTTGAATTTCCTTTAAGTATGTTGTTAAACACAAAAATCCAGAAGACACCTATTTTTTTATAGGCGCTCTAATTCATCTTTAGGGGGTAAAACACCCCTTCGAAAAAATCGGTTTTTCTCTTTCGGGCCGAATATCTCCGAAACTATAAGAGATAGAAAAGTTTTCCAAAATGGAAATTAAATGGCTTCAAAAGTACTTTAAAATAATAACAAAATAATTTTTTTATTTCTTTTATTTTTAAATATACCCCCGCCACCAATACATTTTTTTCAAAATTTTAAAATTTTTTTATCACCAAATAAAAGGGTATTTTTTTACGAATTCAACCATATATGATAAAGTTATGTTACGATAAACCATTTTCTAGAATTAATTACAAACGCCTCTGTACATACGCTATCCATGCTATCCGGTACTATGTGCGTAAGTAATTATTGTCGAAACAATAAGATATATAAGAAATGTTGTAAGTAAAATTTTTATAGTTTTCTATATGCTTTATAATTGTATATATGTATATAATATATATTTAGGTTTTCTAAAAATGTAATAATTTTTAAAATATCTCTAGCCTTGTTATTATTTCTTTGACATTTACGTTTTTCTATAAATAAAGATTGTAGACAATTTTATTCAAAATTTATTCATTTGTAATAAAACTATTTTACAAAATTAAATCTTTGAGAAATGAGCAAAAAAATCACTATATATTTATGTCGCAGCGCTACACTTTGTATTTTTTACTCATTATACACATTACAATAATGATATTCGACGAAAAAATGTTTCAAACATAATGAATTCTTGCACCAAGAACATCTTACTGCAGCTATATTATCACAACCTTCGATATCACATGTTGTTGAACTGTCATACAAACTACTGTCATACTAAATTGTACTGGATATTCAAATTCTTCTGGTCTTTCGTTCGTATAACCACTTTTAAACCACGAATATTTAAATAAGTTGTGATATTGTGGGGATGACAATTGATTATGTATCAGAGATTGCAATTTTATTATATTATTTCGTTCATGCAAATTTATATTACTTTCCAATAGTAAGACAGTATCTGAAAACCTTTTAGCAAAATTTTTCCAAATTCTAAATCCATAAACATATAATGGTTGTATTTTTTCTGTAGTGCCTTTTGGTATTATCATAGTAGTAATAGATTTTCCTGGAGGTGTTAAATCCGAAATGATATTAGGGCAATGTCCAGTCCAGGAATCGATAAGAAGAACGCTACTAGAACCAATGTTTGGAAAATAAGCTTCTTCTAACCTGATCATTCTAAAATGATCTGTAAGAAATATAAATGTTAATTTAATAGCTTTTTTATAACTCTTATTAGATTGTTAAATAAAATATAAAATAGTTATAAACGGAAGTATATACCTGATGTCATTTTACCAGATTTCGAGGCGTTTGTAATTAATTCTTGAAAATGGTTTATCGTAACATAACTTTATCATATATGGTTGAATTCGTAAAAAAATAACCTTTTATTTGGTGATAAAAAAATTTTAAAATTTTGAAAAAAATGTATTGGTGGCGGGGGTATATTTAAAAATAAAAGAAATAAAAAAATTATTTTGTTATTATTTCAAAGTACTTTTGAAGCCATTTAATTTCCATTTTGGAAAACTTTTCTATCTCTTATAGTTTCGGAGATATTCGGCCCGAAAGAAAAAAACCGATTTTTTCGAAGGGGTGTTTCACCCCCTAAAGATGAATTAGAGCGGCTATAAAAAAATAGGTGTCTTCTGGATTTTTGTGTTTAACAACATACTTAAAGGAAATTCAAATCGGAGCCGGACAGTTGTGGTAGTTCCCTTGTCAGTCCAACAATTACTTTAAAAAAGATAACTTTTGCTTCCTTATTCCACAATAAATTTATTAACGAAAATAATTTTAAGGGTATGGGAGAGTGGAAGAATTGCGAACATCTAAGGGAAAATTTAAACAAACGACGATTATTTATCAATTATAAACGTCTTTATTTTATTACGAACGGGTTAAAATTATAATTTATGTTGATAATCTCTAAATATTAAGTCATAGATATTTTTCGCGTTATTTTTTTTACTACAATCTTCTCTTTTTTATTTCTTTATTAAATGTTATATTTCGAATTTCGCTTTTAAAAACTGTTTTCTTTTTTACACATATCACAAAATCAATTTTAAAGAAACAGAAACAATTTATAAAACAAAAAATGCTATATACAAAGAAGTATTATAATTTTATTGGTTTTAAGTAACAAACATCTATAAATTTTAAATTCTATGCACAAATGTCTACAAAGAGGCGAGAGGTCCTCCGGGGCGAAGCCCGGGTAACCAGCTAGTATATATATATCTATATTAAAAATAAACGGATAATATGCTGTTTTTCAGTATTAATTCAGTATTGACTTGAGTTTATCGAGTGTGAAAGCACTTAATTAGAATAAACCGTGATTAACGGCCACCGTCGTAAAAAAATATAATTACTTATTTATACTTTCTTCGAGTTATACTTCATACAACATGAAAAATTGGAAAAAGATTTGCGTAAAAGATCATATTTTGATATAAATTCCCGAAATTACGAGGAATGTTCTACTTTTAATCGCAGATGATATTGTTGGTGAATAAAGATAATTTTTTCTCATTAAGAATATCGAGAAATGTCTCTTATTTTATTTTTTGAAATAAATATAATAAAATATATAAAAAATACAATAAATAATTATATTATTTTGTATAACTATTTTGCTCTATCTGTGTCAGAATAATTTCGTTAACAAACAATGCAATGCAAGGTCTCGGATGGATCTGACGATTGCGCCCGACGGAATGAGAAATGAGCGCTGCGGAGAATTAATGGACGTGCTGTGCATAACCGTATCTGTGCTCCAATTACTGCTAGTGTTGATTATAGGAGGGTTCGATATAATACCTCGCCATCGGCAATGTATCATTGTTTTAGCGGAAGAGGAATGTGAAGGGATGTCACCGCGGACGGATATTAAAAGCGGAGATACATCGGAATTTTTTCAACGCTGTGTTTCCATTCGCTTCAAGCTTATTTGTCAAGGACGACCACGATGGAGGAGTCATCGACTGATATTTATTCACGCGTCTAGACAGAAACGGATATCATGAACGCATAAAGATTTTTACAATAGCACGATATCGTGTCTCATAAAATTTCGTAATCTAGTTTTTGACGAGAATGTGATTTTTACTCATTTACCCGTCGTAGTATTTCTAGGAAAGATTAATAGCGATTTGATGTTGCATGTTTTATGTATTACGCACGGCGTATCGAAAGTAGCGAACATTAGGTACAGCCGTAAAGGAGACATTCAGATTAAATTTATTCAGCGACGTCGCGCCGACAAAAAGGCCGCTCGCTGCTCATTCTAAAACCGCGACATAATAAACAAAAATGAATATAAATTCTGAAGCGTGTTGTCATGTTTTATTCATTATTCTGATAAAGATATTGATACGACATTTAATGAAATTATTTATCTCAATAAGAAAATTCGAAGAAAATTAATTGTACATTATATATCCTAAAACATTTGCATTTACTCTAAATTATAAGAATACATTTGATAGGTTTTCAAATATTTATTATACATCTTTGGGTTAACATTATTAAGTTTTGAAATAAAAAAATTATAATATATAATAAAGAGTCCTATACGTTTGTGGTACATCTGTCCACCATTGTGCCGCATTGAGAAGTAGATACCCCAGCCATATTTTTCGGAACGCGAGAAGACTCCAAAGGCCGTAGGGACTGTCATGATATTCGCGGAACGCACGTGAAAACACGCGGTGTCAAAGATAACGGGTAGGAAAAACGGGTAGGATAGAGACTGGACTCGAAATGTGTGCATCGGCGTCATCCTTTGGTATCTTCGAGGATTAAATTCTGAAAAGGAAGGACACCCGGTCGGCAAGACACGTAACTTAGGCTTTACGTAGCGTGTATATTTGAAAATTCCTCGGGTCTACGCCAACGTAAAGGTATACCTTTTTGTTCGATTCTTGCCTGAGTCCAGTCGGGCCAAGTCGGAAACACCAAATAGATTTTATGAGGGGCTATAAACTGTCGGAATCTCGATTCTCGAGTATCGATGGTTCCAAAGGGGCTAATCTGAGGATGAAAACTGTAATAAAACGTTCGCCCTACGTACGTACTTCGGAATCCTTTTGCGCATTCTTACTTAACGTAGGGTAGACCAGGTAGCCTCTGCCGGCTCCTTTTCCTCACAACTCCTGAAAAACTCGATGCGTTTTGTATGGTTTTGTGTTTCTTATGCAAATCGATTTTTTTACCTCATTTGTCGCAGACTAACACTTAATTTATTTTGTGCTGTCAAATTCTATTTAAAAATGTTATCAAATTTCATGCTGCTAAAAATTTTACGGTGTATATAAAAGGAAAATAATTCATTTGCCATATTCAATACATAAAATTTTCACAATATATGTTGAAAATTTCTTAGATCATCAAGTCTGTTGAGAGAAAAAACAAATTTTGCCAAATGACTGTTACAGATTCTGAAGAAAGAATTGACATAAGATCTATTATCTTATTGATAAGACTCAGCAAGATGTTAGCAGAAATCAAACAAAATCTGCTATTAGGCCGTCAGCAGAAATCGAGATTTGTTTAGATCTACCATAACTATTTCAATAAAATAATAATCCACGCTGAGTAGTGGACTGTTTAAACTTTAAATAATATTTAATTGATTCATTAATAATATGCCTAATTTAAATAATCCATATCAAGCAATATTATTTAAGCAGTATATTATCGGACTATTTTGAGAGAGAGATTATACAAGATATAGTGTGTAACTGATACAATGTATATAAATTATTTTCTTTAAATAAATTCTTTTAAGTTAATCCAAAATATAATAGTTTGTGAATTTAAATTGTTAGGTACATACTTTGGCTAACCTCGGCCTAGATATTTCTAATAAAATTTTTTTTAAAGTTACACTTTCAATTTTAACTAAAATTCCGTCCAATTAAAATAAGTCAATCTATATACGCCCTCCACCACCCCCGCCGATTCCAATTATTGGTCCTCTTTTTGAAAATGCCCAATTATTGGTCCTCTTTTTAAAATCTTTATTTTTATTTGTTTATTATTAATTATTTTTTATACAATTTATTTTAAATTAATATTTATGCACAGAGAGGCCCTCCACCACCCCCGCCGATTCGAATCAGCGGCCCTCTTTTCTTTGAAAATGCTGTATTTTTTATTTTTTTATTATATTAATAATTTTTTATAGAATTTATTTTGCATAAAAAATTATGAACATGTAAAATTGTAAAATACACTTTTATTACTCATACATCTACAATAATTTAGGTAAAATTACATAAAAATATTTAAAATTTATATAAGACAAAACAATTATTATGTAGGCTGTTCCGCTTTTTTCGGACATAGTTGGCATTAAAGAGACTTTGGTAATTATTTAGATTAACGTAACCCTTTCCAATGGCCTAGATTTTTCTAACAAAATTGAGTTATACTAAATATTTAATACTTGCAATTCTAGCTAAAATTCCGTCCGATAAAAATGGATCAACCTGTAGAGGCCCTCCACCACCCCCGCCAACTTTAATCGGCGGTCCTCTTTTCTTTGAATATGTGCTTTTTTATTATTTTTTATTTTTTATAGAATTTACAATATATAAAAATCTATAATTACAATTTACTTATTACAATAACATTTAAGTTCTTTTACTGATGCCAGATTACACGAAGGCGTTTGAAATAAATATAAAAATACAAAAATTCATATTTCATAATGAGTATTTAACAATTGTAAATATTTCAAAAAATAACAATCAATTTTTTATTATTAAATTTTCTTTATGGAAAAAATATGAAAAATTTTGAGGTGCAAGTCAACTATCAAATAAAAAAATTGCAGGAAAAAACACGTTACCATCGTTGTTTAGAAAAGGGATAACTGATCCAACGGTTTGATCAGAGCAAGTTCTTCCGCCGGGTGATACGCCCGTCAGTTGCCGGCGTAGAGAAGAACGATTCTCAAGATGGAAAGTGAGCTCAATATACCCTGATTTACCGAGCCCCATAAAATCAAAAGAATATTTAAAAAATTAAGCCCGTTGTACGTCGAGGGCCCCCGCTGCAGAAAGGAATGAATCCCAGATCTTCTGGATTGCTCCCCGATAGCGGTCATTTCGGCAGCGAGTTAACGACGATCGTTTTCAAATCATTGCATTCCGTATTGTTACACTATTGAAATATTCTCCCATTATTAAAGTACATTTCTTTCTTATAATTAAAATATATATGATATATATTTATCTTATTAAAAACTAATGACAGAAGCATGATTGATATAATATTAACGTTAATGAAAGAATATTTATTGAGAAGAATAAGATCTCTTAAAATGTTCTATTTAATTTCGCGAATCGACATCGCGTACTCGCGAAATCACTGCTTTTAGGGGATCCGAGATAGAAGAAAATTAGAGATTAATTATGGTTCTGCAACAGGGGTCTTCAATCTTCAACGGGGCACCAAACTAAATTACTCTCCACGTTGAAAATCGCTACGACTCCCCACCGGTACGAACGTATTTCTTAACGTCCACCTGACGCGAAGGGCAGCGATAAAAACTTAGATAGCGATCGCATTTTACCATATCGCGTATTCCGATTAATAACGAATTGTGATCATTTCATATCACGAATTTCGAAATAATTTTGAAAAATTAAATTGTAATTTTGTAAGATTCAAATTCCCAAGTGTTAAGATCTCAAATTTTGCGAGCGAGAAGCTATTACTTGATCGTTGATTTAGCATTCAAACTTTGTTTATAAAATTATAAAATTTATAATAATTGACGATAATCTTAGATACGCAAAATTTTGAACAAAGATAAATTGATAAATATTCTAAAAAATTATAAAAAACTTATTAAACGCGCTAATTTAGCGATTTTTGTATTATCGACATTATCGTACGTCTTCTGTCGATTTTGTGCAATATATCTGGCATTAGTAACACATAATTTGTATCACATAATTTCAATTTTATTACAATCTTTCTTACAAATTTTTATTGCAATAATTAAATTATAATTAATATTACGTATAATTAAGTAACATTATATAATATTACATAGTTATAATATAGGTACTCTAAAATTACGTACCTTGTAATAAATTAAAAATTTATTACATAATTAGAGTAATATAATAATTAAAATAATATAATATTCTATATAATGTTACATAACTACAATATATACTTAAGATTTACATAATTTGAATTTATTACGCAATTATTCTATATAACTAATCCCTCCGTGTCCCTACCTACCCAAACTTTTATATTTTATATAATGTTTATATATGTATTTCCTACCTATATGTTACCTGATATTCATAATTATATTCCTATAATATTTACCTACCTAACTCATCACATATATTTCTTCCCACCCGTATTTATTAGTTTATTTACTTTATTTTTTATTTAGTTTATTAGTGTTAATTAGTCGCGACCGCGATTACCCAAGATTAAGTTTAAGAAAGATTTTAAGTTTGTGGTTAATAATGATTAACATGGAGACGTCACGTTTCTGTCTCCGATAACATGCACATATGTGCAAGAATGCGCAGTCTTGCCTGCACGAACATTGTACATATATAATACCTATATTGGTGGTGTTTGGCACCAACCTACCTTGTAGATTTTCTTCTCTCGCCAAATCCACACTGGTAGCATAGCCAGAGACAAAATGGAGAAATACTCCTTTCATTGCCGGCCGCTCGTAGCCAGCAGATGAGCGTAATGATTTTAAGCTCTCACATTCCGCGAAACACGACCGCGTCGCGAAGGGCCACTTATAGCAATTAAAAATTAATTAAATACAGATTTACTAACGTCTTAAATATATTATTTATCTTATATATACTGTAATTTACACGTCTTAAATATATTATTAAATATATTATTTATCTTATGTATACTGTAATTTACACGCAATAACATCTTTAATTAAAAATAAAAAAAAAAATTAATTAATCAAAAGCTTTTAATGTTGAAAAATAATCTTAATCAACCACGTATAATCCGTATAAATTTAATTACTTTTTGCGAATGATAGAAACTTTACTTTAAATGGCATGTAGGACTTTAATAACAATGCGAAGGAAGCGAACTGAGAAGGCCCATATTTTCGATTTATCGTTTCGAATATCGAATCTCACCTCAAAAGGGTGAAAAATAAAAAATTAATGACGTGAGATCCAAAAGGAATAATAAATTTCCCGCACAATATTATGCTAATGTGAATATTTCGTACACTCGAGCGAATACAATATGAATTTTGCTAACTATCTCGTTATTATAATTATATTTTTCAAAATCAAATATTTACATTAAATTACACGAAATTGCACAACTTTAAAATAATCGCTACACAAAATTTTTCTGTTTTACGAGATAACATTTATTAGATCTCACATCATATCGCTTTAACTGGTATAAGAACCAGTGATCTATATATATCTACAGACTATAGGAAAGTTTAGGTTAAAATTGGCGTGTTATAAAAACAAATAATTTCAACTAATAATCGTGAATATACACAAAGAATTTTCTTAAACAGTTTATATAATTTTAATCGTGATGTATGCTTGCTGAAAACATCCGTAAGTATGATACATCTTACATTTTTGCACCAATTTATGTAACATTTAATCCTGGAAAATATTTGGGAAGAGAACACAAATGGGAGAATAAAATAAAGTCTTTGTTACTCACAGTAACAAATATTGCGAATTTTATTCTATCATGGAATACTATTAATATATACATATGCAATACAATATATACAAATTGTAATTATCTATTTATTAATTCTATTCATATTTTGATTAGGTATCTCATTTTTGTTTAAATCTATATACATTAATGTCATTTATTCCATGATAGAATGCATGCATGATAAATTAATATATGTGATTTATCCAGGATTAAATGTCAAAACCTAGTCTGTTCCAGTCAATATATCTTAAGGCAACGAATCTATGAAATGTGATATATGTAATAATGTATTGTGGTAATTTAAAAGAAACATCTCTGTCACATATTTGACGTAATTGTCATAGATCCGTTACCTAAACTATAAAAATTTATTCATCACTCACCGACCGATGCGCAACGTCGCTACGATAATTCTGTAACAAGCAAAATATAAAGTCTAAATTAAAGCAGAGCAGCAAAGAAATCAATAGTTGTAGCAGTAAATATTTAAAAAAATAATTACTAAATACAGAGCACTAAATTCTATATTTTAGTTCACTAAACAAAAATAAAATAACCACGCGCGTAATCTTTTATATAAGAATACTCTATATCCATTTATAATAAAAGCTTCTATATAGGATTTATAAAATAAAATTTTTTATCTCTAATTTTCATTTTCTGAATAACTATCCAGTTAAAAAGTGGATAACCCTTCCGCATAAAATATAAAATATGTATATAAATAAATTTATTTACCGTATATGTTGCTCCGCCGCGCGCCGGTGCCTGATGCCTCTTCTAGTCCTCCTCCTCCTCCTCTCAGGCTCCTCGGCTGTCGTCAGAATCGTAGACACTTGGCACAACACTCGCGAAAAAGCGGACAATTACTATCGCGCGATACTTTGTACGGCACTCCCGAAACGGTTGTCATAATGCAACGATCGCGCGATACTTTGTGCGGCACTCCCGAAACAGTTTCTATAGTGCAGCGGAGATGTAATCCTGTAAACTATGATGTTATCCTATAACATAAAAATATAAAATCCAATTTATAGCAACGCTCAAAATAATTAATATTTTAAAAGATATCTATTTTGCTCATTAAATTTTATACTCGTACTGTTTTTATCGTCGCAACTATTACGTCGACCGAGTATCCCCGTGCACGGCGCGTAACCCCGTAAAAAATGCATGTTTTCTAAAAGAATTAACAGAAAACGTTGGGTAATGCATTCTTTGCGGAAAGTGAATTACGACCGCAGTAATATTTTATGCTACGTATGTCGCGGGATTTAATACGTATACAGATAGTAAAAGACGCGATCTCTAAGATCGGGCGTCGCAAAATCGAGCATCATGCAGCAGTGAGACATAAAACTGATTTGCGCATCGTTTCTCTGTGTAAAATTAAGGAACTGATTGTCTCGTCTCTCGAAAGATTCTATCGATTAGATTGCGTTATCATATTAGTTCTTAATTAATTATTTTTCTATCATTACAATTATTACTAAACGATTATTAATAATCGTGTACGAATTGATAGTATTAATAGTATTTTATCCTGACACTCATCGTGATCATATCTCGGAAAGTGATACCGTAAAAGTAATACGAAACACGGAGCGACTCTCGCTGCTGCCAGCCGGCTCGAAATTCGGTGACCGAATGATAGCGCGGCGCGATTCCTGCGCGGCGCGACCCCCTCGCGTCACGACCCCCGCGCGGACGACCTTGCGTAAACAACGTCGACCGTTAAGATTTCGTTGTCCTGGCGAAATATGAAATATATATATAAGTTAAAAATGAACATAATTAACTAATATCACGATACAAGAGCAATATTTCAAGATAATATATTCCAGATAATTTTATTGGTTCTTAATAAAATAGGCGTGTGTCTCTATGCACATTAATTTAATGCTTTGGCTTAATGAAATCTAATCTTTATTTTATCGGCGGCCAGTTTTCATTTTATACTTTTACGTGTACATTATAAATTTGTATGTAGCTTGCGAGAGTTCTAATAAAATATATGGTATTTCGATTAATTATAGAATCTAACTCATTGCATTTATCTCTGGATCTGCGAGGCACGTTGTTCAATAACGAGGATGCGAATCATAGTATTACTAAAATATATTTAATTAAAATTGTAAAGTATATTGTATTTAAACTAATACGCTCGCGATTCGGCTTGAAGGAAACATTGACTAGATGAGTAAAACGTGCCAACAGCACTATGACAATTATTAATAAATCTGACTATCGTAAGAAGTGCGGAAAAATACTTATATAAGACCATTAGATTAAGTTTTTTCACTGCGCTTTCATTGCACGTCGATACGATGCGTATAAATGAAAATTATGTTATATTATATAAATGATTTAAATATTTCTCCTTCTATTTTTCTCTCTTAATTTCTCGCACCACGTACCTACGCAATAATAGATTTCATTAATCCTTGCGTTACTGCGATGTGCAATGCAAATTTGTGGAGAGCTGTATTTTTAATTTAGATACACTCGCAAAATAATTACATTAGCGCGTTAATTCTGAGAAATTGTAAATGCACAGCTGTACAGTGTATGTACATATCTCCGCGGGAAATATGGAATTTGCTGTTTTATGTCACAATGTCTACGTACAATTATAATATTAACATGCTTTTTTAATTACCTTGGCATATACTTCTTCACTATAACTGCCGTATCAATAATGACATATTAATTTTATAATGACTTCCAGATAATATTTGTTGCATTATACGCAACGTTGTAAACTTGCGGGCATGTTGTCTGTATTGTCGTGTAAACGTTGTACATAAACGTCATTAATATACTTGTTATACTATAAAATCTGACTCAATAATATATCTTACTTTCCACATATGGTTCCTTTCGAGTAAAAAAATCTCAAGGTATAATATATGTATAGAAATAAATTTTTAATAAATTTTTTGCTGAACACATACCTGGAAATGAGACGTTTTCTCGATGTATGTCGGCGAGAAACAGCATAATTGCAGATTTTCTGTTAAGCACAATAGACGCGCGCCTTAATTATTATTAAAAGAATTTATAAATTAAATAACATAGAAGGCCTTGAATTATTAAATTCCGCCACTGATACTTTCGCAAAATTTTCAACACTACACTCCTATTTTTTTCGCGATATTCTTAATAATTTGAAATAATTCAGTTATGATAAGATTGTTGTAACCGTAGTTAATTGCAACATTAATCGCACTGATTTTATGTTTTTAATTGGCAGAATATTTATTATTTTATTGCATATTTCAATTAAGTCATAAATATCATCTTAAATGTATTATATTAAATATAGGTATTTTATATTTTTTAAATATAGGTATTTATATATTTGTATATTAAACTGTATATATTGCAATAACATTAGCTACAGGAATATTGTGTTCCTAATTTACAAAACAAGCAGTGATCGCGGCTAAAACAGAAATTATCGCGATCACTGCTAATTACTATATTTTACCAGATTCATGCACATAATTTCCTAAATATAGCAATCACAACACTAACTATAGAAATTTCGCGTTTCTAATCTACAAAGCCATTACAGCAATGATCGCGGCTAAAAGAGAAATTATCGCGATCACTGCTAAAATTGCTATATTGCATATTTTAATAGATTCATTCATAGGTACACATAATTTCCTAAATATAGTAATCATAACACTAACTATAGAAATTTCGCGTTTCTAATCTACAAAGCCATTACAGCAGTAATCGCGGCTGAAAGAGAAATTATCGCGATCACTGCTAATTATTCTACTGCATATTTTAATTTACTCATGCACATCCTAAGTATAGCAATCACAACACTAACTATAGAAATTTCGCGTTTCTAATCAAATCTACAAAGCAATTACAAGCAGTGATCGCGGCTAAAACAAAGTTTATCGTGATCACTGCTAATTTATTATAATGCATAAATATTCTTAATTACTATAAATATATAAATACCGTAATTCTCGATTAGCTTATGTAGGTATATAATCAATCTGTAGCAAATTTATCGTAATTACTGTTGCAATATTGCTATCAGTAGTACTACAATCTCACGAAGTTAAAATCTCACAAAACTATTATATGAAGTTAATAGAAATGTCGCACGCTATTCTGTGATGGCCAGTAACGCTACGATTGCACGAAGGTTATTTGACGAACTTGTCGCATATTCGCATTATTGATGAAGAAGCAGTACCTAGTGGTAAAATTTTTTTATTAGGCGCGCGTCTAGGGCTTTAGTGCTGCAGAGGCCTTCAATTCGTGTCTTTCCGCATCGTTATGGTCTGAAACATTTAAATTAACAATTCGATTAAATATTTGTTACGCGAATATCTTTTTATTATTCCATTAGCTACATATTTAAATAATTATACATTTTAACGAGAGATTTTTACAAAACAGAACTTTTATAAAATTTCACACAAATTACTTTTTTCTAATTATTATTTCTAAATTATAATGAAATAAAACGGCCCAAGAATAAAAGAGAGAGAAATTACTTTTACATTAAAAAAAATTATATTTGCTGTAAAGTTGGTGTGCTGGCGCCCGATGCCTCTCCCAGGCCTCCTCCTCCTTCTCTCAAGCTTCTCGGTTGACTTTGTAGGATTCCCTCAATGAGACGATATACATCTTCCCGCGTGGATATTTTCTGAAATCATATAAATAACCGATTAGGTACATAATTTTTACGCGCATCAAACATCTTAATCATCTTATTTATCTTATTTATTATTCAATTAGATATAAAAATTATTATAAATTTTCTGAAAAAGTTCTTTAATATATCTACAATATGTATATATCTTGTACACTTAACTGGTAATTGTACTTTTTTAAATATATTGATAATCAATGAATAAATGCATTCAGATATCAAAAAGTTTGTGAATATTTTACATACTGTATCTATTATTGTTGCAAATTTGAAATTTTATATATTAATAATTGCTAAGAAAAAAATTGAATTTTATAAATATTTTATTAAATATTTTAAAGCTCTCAAATGTAAAAAATATATATTTTATATGCTACTATTAATATGCTAATATTACTGTAATTGATGCGTGGAATACTCATTGCTGTCGCGTGTGATTCTCGCGAGAAAAACCGTTTAAGTCCACAAGTAAATGATAAATTAAATAACTGTTTACCTCGTGATTGCTTTGTTGACACCTCTCTAGGCCTTTTCCTCCTCATCTCTCGTCCCTCCGTGGCCATCCTTTCATGACGCTCACTCAACATTCGCTAGAACATAATTCACTATTATATTTCTTGCGATTGCATGATTAACTGTACCTATACGGCACTCCCGACGTCAAATCATTTGCACGACTTGAGCTTCATTACGTTCGGATGGAAAATTGATGCAGGAAATGCGTACAATTTCGCGAGACTACAATCCGCCCGATACTCGCGTGACATTTGATCGCGACGGATGTATCTAGAAATTGCGAAGAAGAATTCGCGTGAATTGCGCGGTCAACTCCACGCGCCCACTGCACTGAAGCAATTTCCGCCGCGGCGATGCAATATACCGAGCGTCAAACCTATGTCGCGCAAGTCTCACATACTAACACGCGATTGAGTACGGAGCTCATAATTATTGCGCTTACCGGTTAACCTGCCACGATGAATAGACCTGTCCCGTATCCGTGACGTTCCGTTCGCGACGACGAAAGACTCGACAGCGACGCCGTCATCGTTACCGTGATACTGCGCGGCGCGATAGATTTCGATCGGACGCTTCTCGTTTTAATCAAGTGATGTACCGCGCGTCGAATCTACGTCGCGCAAGTCTCAAATACTAACACGCGATTGAGTACGGAGCTCATAATCATTGCGCTTACCAATTAACCTGTTACGATGAATAGACTCGTACGTAACCACGACGTTCCGTTTGCGGCGACGAGAGATTCGAGAGTGACGCCGCGCTCACTTCACGTGAAACCGCCATAACTTAACCGCAATACCGCGCGGCGAGCGATATATAGCTTTCGATCGGACGCATCTCATTTTAAGCGATGCGATGTACCGAGCGTTAAATCTACGTCGCGCAAGTCTTAAATACTAAGGACACGATTGAGTATGAAGTATATAACGATTGCACTTACCAATTAAACGTGCCGCGACAAGTAGATCTGTCCTGTATCCGCGACGTTCCGCTCGCGGCGACAAGAGACTCGAGATCGAGAGTGACGCGCGCCAACTTCATTGCGATGCCGTGCGACACGACGCAAGTCAACACGGCGCCCGATATGAAATGATATTGGCCGGTATTCACAGTCGGATCTTATATTTAAGACCATATCTTAAGTACAATCTTAAGATGTCATAAGCCAATCACATGCCGGTATTCATAATCGGATCTTATTTCAAGATCGTCTTAAGTAATATCTTAAGATGCTAATACGGTCATTTTATTGGCTGGATGGAGTCTTAAGACTGCCTTTGAAAAGACTTAAGAAAATCTTAAATATAAGATCCGACCACGAATACCGGTCATTGAGACGGGACATTTGCGTGATTTGTGCATTGGTTGGTATTTAAAATGTGGATTTTCATAATGTCAGACAATAAATCTATATATATAAAGACAGATGTCCTGACTCACTCACTCACTCACTCACTCATCAACGCCCAGCCCAAACCCCTGAACCTAGAAACATGAAATTCGAGGGGTGTGTTCCTCTCATGACGTGAGCACCCACTAAGAAGGGATTTTTAAAAATTCGGCCCTTAAGGGTGTGAAAAGGGTTAAAATGTATTTTCACGGATTCGTAAATATCTCTTAGGCCCGATGAGATATCGACTTGGTTCTTGCTTACGAAGGTCACCCATACAAATGCTCAAAAACATATTTCAGGATTTTGCCCTAATCAACCTCTAAAGGGATAAATCTGGATTGAGGGGTGAATTATAGAACCCTTTGTATCTCCTGTAAATTAATTCCTATGTATTTTTCTTTCCGTTCTTTTACTCGGCCCAACAATTACTTTCAAAAAATAACTACTGCTTCCGTATTCCACAACGAATTCATTAACAAAAATAATTTTAAGGGTTGTAGGGGAGAGTGGAAGAATTGCAAACATCTAATTAAAGAGTTAAACAAATTTATCAATTATAAACGTCTTTATTTAATTACGAACGGGTTTTGCTTATTTTTTGAAATAGTAATTAATGTTGATAAGCAAACACAATCAAATTTTTTTCATGTACTGTTCTTTGTGATAAAGACTAAAAAAAAATTAGATGTCAACAAATGTCCTGTATATATGCAAATGGAATACATATCTTTTTACATTAGACATTATAGTGTTTGTTCTTTGTTCGGTCGTTCAAAATAAATCAATTTATTTGTATTCTTAGTATTTTAAATCTTAGTATTATTTTTTTTTAAATTACGTAAAAAACTAGATACAATGGAATTAAAATACATTGTAATAATAATGTGAATTAAATAAATTACCTTAAATACTTAGTAAATTCTTATTTGATATTCAATAATTTCTTTTGAGATTAAGATTACCTTGCAATGATGTAATACATATTTGGAATTTGTACCGGCTGCGATATGCAAATGAATATAGACTTGAATTAAATCTAATTAAGAGTAAGATATATTTAGTATCCATCTATATATATAAAGACAAATGTCCTGACTGATTGACTGACTCACTGACTCATCAACGCCCAGCCCAAACCCCTGAACCTAGAAACATGAAATTCGAGGTGTGTATTCCTCTCATGACGTAAGCACCCACTAAAAATGGATTTTTAAAAATTCAATCCTAAAGGAGTGAAAAGGGTTAAAATGTATTTTCACGGATTCGTAAATATCTCTTAGGCCCGATGAGATATCGACTTGGTTTTTGCTTACAAAGGTCACCCATACAAATGCTCAAAAACATAATTCAGGATTTTGCCCTAATCAACCTCTAATGGCGCAAATCTAGATTCAGGGGTGAATTATAGAACCCTTTGTGTCTCCTGTGAATTAATTCCTATGTATTTTTCTTTCGGTTCTTATACTCAGCCCAACAATTAATTTCAAAAAGATAACTTTTGCTTCCTTATTCCACAATAAAGTTATTAACGAAAATAATTTTAAGGGTACGGGAGAGTGGAAGAATCGCGAACATCTAAGGAAAAAGTTAAATAAATCCGACGATTATTTATCAATTATATAGGGTGTTTGAAACAGAAGTACCCAGCCGAAAAATGGGGGTAGATTGGGTCAAGCCGTGACGAAAAGTCATGTACCATTTTGCAAGATTCGCAATAGTTTACGAATTATTAATTAATACGTCTGAGCAAATGAGCGCATGAGAAGCGGTAGGCCGAACTCGGCAGACACGTAAAATACCATTTTATGGGCCCGCCGCACGCGGGGCAATGCCGAATCGTAGCTGGGGTAATTACGAACGGGTTTTTCTTATTGTTTAAAATTATAATTTATGTTGATAATCTACCTTGAAAGAATCCAAGTAATATCTTTACCTTGAAAAAATCAAAGTAATCAAAAGACACGGTAGTGTCTCGCGCCAAGTACGCGCGAAGCAAGACCGCCGTGGCTCTATTAACGCGACGCAACAAATTGCGAGTACCCGTGATTTTGAGATCTCGATAACTAGAGAACGGATTAAGTTCCAACTAGGCTTAATGGATAGCTTGGACCAAATTCGTATAATAAAAGTGTTTTTATTTTTCCGCTACGTGCCCTACAAGCGGAGATATTGCGATGCAAAACTCGAAGCTGAAAATTTACAATTAAGAAACGTCGTTCTCCGTTTGCTGTGTTCGCCACCGCGGCCCCTTTCGCATCCCCCCTCCCAACTCTGTACAGAGTGGACCTCGCTTTAACTTACAATGCATACTTTTCGTATACCAACTATTCTCTGCTTTAATTTCTTCATCGTATTGTTCATTTCCTCTGTTGTCTATGTACTAACTCATGTCTACAATGGGGCAAGAAGTCCTCCGCGAAGCCCGGGTAACCAGCTAGTTAAACTGATATAAAGAGATAACGTCTACAGTGGCGGACGACGACGGACAACATAATAAACAAATATAAACAATGACGAGCTAAGAAAGTTATAACGAGTTTATTATTTTGTCATATAATTCCGGGAAAATTCCGTACGGCGTTCTTCGAACGGATTGCGTTCAGTGGAAATAACAGAAGCTCGGTGAACTGTCGGATTTAAATGTCAAAAGTGCGCCGTGAGCCGTGATACACGTACGTTTCATTTCGGGAGTGTCTCGTAAAGTATCGCGATCGTTTTGTAACAGTTGCTTCGCTCTCGATCGCGGAATATTGAACAGTGGTTTTGTGAGTGTCCTGTGCAACGGAAAGAGGAAAAGGAGGCTTTAAGGAGTAATACCTAGTGGGAAGCTAAAAATCAGAGGGTTTTTTGTGAATTTTTTGTGACTTTGCTAATGAAACGGTCAACGTGAGGTTTTGAGAGTTTATTACACTTGTCTTGAGGTGCAAAAAAACATTTTTTATTTTTATTTTTACTACAAAATGGCGGCTCAGTAGAGCGCGGATAGAGAGTAGCTTTTTTGAAGACGTTTCGCGGCCGGCAGTAGAAGTCTTCAACGAAGTTATGTAGAACAATGAAAAAAATTTTTTATAATCTACATGAGTATAGCTAGTGAAGTACATACGGATATTAAGAAATATTGATTTTTACAAATTTGGCAGCATTTTTAACAAAAAAATCAATTTTTTGACCATAAAATCGGCCTTAATTTGTTTATAAAAATCGTAATTGTTTACCGATCTTAAAAATCTTATGTACTTCACTAGATAATCTATCTAAGAAGCTACACCTAAAATTTCAAGTTAATCGGATAAAAATTACTCGAGTTCTACTGCCGGCCGTTTTTGAAAAAGTTTTTTCGAGAAAAACGCGTTTAAAGTTTGACGATGTGTTTACTGCATGAAATTTTTAAGATAATGGCTTTTTGATTTTTTTACCTTTACTCTGCTATCCCGGCACCATATAACTGGCTTTCTACATCGATTTCACTCTTCTGTAATTTCCACTAGATATTACCCTTTAACCCAACATTCTGAGAGGAGTTGGAGGCCTGGCAGAGGCATATCGGGCACCGGCCGGGCAACCTTGGGGTAAGTATCATTCTTTATCTTAAAATTAATTGCTCTTAAACATTTCTTGAGAAGGGCTAGCGAACAAAGCTCGTTGGTAATGCTTCAGTCATATATTAAAAATAATATATTAAATAACAAACGTTTCGACCCTAAATATGGTCTTCCTCAATTTGTGAAAAACAATCATTTAAAATTAACCGAAACTTTACATGTACATTCAAATTAATGCCAGTTTGATAGACCTCGCATGTCGCTCTCTTCGTACCTGATATTCGCATACGTCGTTTATATTTAAATGCGAAGATATCAACTCTGATCTAATACAAGATCTAATAAACCTAATTTTGATTCGTAATGATATGTTTGTTATTTAATGTATTATTTTTAATGTATGACTCAAGCATTACTAACAAGCTTTGTTTGCTAGCCCTTTTCAAGAAATGTTTATTATTATGCGAACGTGTTAACGATCAATATTTTGTTTAATTGTTCTTTCTAATTTATTCAGGCCGTTTTATCTAAAATATTTAAAAATAATTAGAGAAAGAAAAACCATTTAAAATTTCATTAAAGTTTTTTTTCGTAAATATTTTTCCGGAATAAATAAATAATTAAGTTAGTAAATTTAATTAAAAATCGAATTAGACGCGCGTAAGAATTATTTTTTGAAACGTTGATCATTTTCAGCGTCTTCTTAATTTGGATCTTTTATTTTTGTGTTACAAACTCATCAAGTGATTCTGTATACCTACTCCGTATACGAAATAACTCTGTCCGTTGCGCATCGGCTGGTGAAGAATTACTTTTTATTATATGGTAACGAATCTGTGATTATTAGATTGTATATATTTATGTATTATTCCTATCTAATAATATTATCAGGTAAATATGCGACTTGTCACAGATCCGGTGCCTCAAAATGGATAGACTAAATCAGACTAGGCTGAAAATAATTAATTTTGAAACTCCATTATTTATCAATTTGTTCAAATTTGTTGTGCTTACGGGAGATTGCTGTCGCGTTAGCACGCATTGAGTTCACAATAGAACTCGTTATGTCGACGCATCATTTATTTGTTGCGTTTAATGTTTATTGCATAGAACACTAACCGCGAAGTACTATATCAATCGCTTGATAGGCGATTTATTGAAATTTTTTTAATTTTTATATATTTCACATTATCAAGTACTAAATTAATTCCATTTTGAAATTTGTTCAACGTTTATTTTTTGAGCAATAAGGTTTTAAAGATATTTCTAAATATTTTTTTAGACATACAATAATAATAAGTAAAAATAATTTTCTATAAACAATTAATATACGTTAAGACCGTTAATATATAAATCAATACAAAGGAAATAGCCATACGGTCTAAGCTTGGATCTTAGGCAGCTTAATATTATTTTCTATATGTATTTTAAATACGCGTACTTTCTAACATATTAACTGCGCGCCTTCGTATTTGTCGGACTTAAAACACAGCTATTATTGGAACATTATATAAATAATAATACATTACTTAATTCGCCAGTGATAATTAAACAAATTCAGAATCTTTAATCGACTAAACTGGCAATATTCAATCATCTTTTCGAAATGAACTTTTTTGAAAGATTGCGAGCCGATTTGTCAGATTCACACAGCACGTTTCAGATCAAATCGAGATGATGAAATTCGACCATGGATTTGGTCCGTTGATGTAGATAGTTTAATTTAATTTTAATTTTTATTGCGAAAAATATTACCCCAGCCAGGGTTCGGACCTGAAACCTCCCGCATTCCGTTCGGGCGTCGTAACCAATTTGACTACCGGGGCATGTGGTAATATTCATCGCAATAACACATATTAAGATGACTTCTAAACAATAATAAGATGGAACACCGATTATTATTGTTTAGAAGTCATCTTAATATGTGTTATTGCGATGAATATTACCACATGTGTGATGTGTCGACCGTTTAATTGCATTCGCATCTCGCGGAATTTATGTATGCGTTTGAGCTGTATCGCAGTGTGTCTCGAACGTATGGCGGTCTTCGAACGGTTCGCCACGTGAGCCGTGATACGTTTCATCTCGGAGTGTATCATATAAAGTATCGCGATCGTATTATGACGCATGTTCCTTCGCTCTCGATCGCGGAATATTGAACAGTGGTTTTTTGTGAGTGCCCTGTATAACGGAAGGAGGAAAAGGAGGCTTTAAACGAGACATTCTGAGAGAAGGAGGAGGCCTGGCAGCGGCCTCTTAAACATTTCTTGAGAAGGGCTAGCGAACAAATCTCGTTGGTAATGCTTGAGTCATATATTTAAAATTTCATAAAAGTTCTTTCTCGTAAATATTTTCCCGGAATAAATAGATAATTTAGTTAGTAAATTTAATTAAAAATCGAATTAGACGCGCGTAAGAATTTTTGAAACGTTGATCATTTTCAGCGTTTCTATAATTTAAATCTTTCACTTTTGTATCAATAAATAAAATAAAATAAACTGACGTGAGATCCAGCGAATACTTCGTCACGTAACAAAGTAATTTTATATATATCGGGTATACCTAAACTGGCGATAATTATTTTAAAGACAAATACTTTGTAACATTTTAAGACAAAAATTCTAATACGAAACTGCCGAGGCTATAATAGTGAATAAATATTTTTAAACTGGTTTTATAATTTATTACGGGCAAACAGAAATAGTTTCTTAATAAAACTTTTGAATTTTTTAGAATAATTTTACATTACTGTCAACAGCATTCGATTCATGGAAGCAGCTTTATCATTGGCCATGTTGTGCGCGAAATATAACCACTTTAAACTTTTCTCACTCGAAAACTATTATAGCCTCGGCATTTTTGTATTAGAATTTTTGTCTTAAAACGTTACAAAGTATTTGTCATTAAAATATTTATCGCCAGTTTAGGTACACCCTGTATATATAAATATAGAAATATCTCAAAATTGATACATATTTCATATGTCATATTAAACAAAATTTTAATAACATTTGGCAGAAAAATAACGGGACGTTTATATATAAATATACATATAATATACCTGAAAATTCATAAAGAGAAATGTGAAATTCGCGAGAATACGATAAATACATTATGTTGATTACGATAAGTATTGCGTGAATATATTTGCTTCGGAAATTCTTGTCTCTTTTGAATCTCACGTCATTCATTCTGTATATCTCGACACGCGTTCGTATCATAAGTATTACAGGGGTTCACGCGCGGGAAGAAGTACTCCGCGGTCTGGCTCCGAAGGCCGGCACTCGTTTGCATTATAAGTATTATAGGGGTTTACGCGCGGGGAGAAGTACACGGTGCATGATGGTTTTGTGCATCAAATATTTTTAACCACACCAGGTATACTGTAAAAGTATTCCTGACAGTCCGCAGTCTGTAAGTAGGACGGAAAAAATTTTATGCACCTTTTTTATTTTAAATAATGTTACTTGTCTGAAAAGCGACACCGCGCCTGTAAAAGACGAGCGTGTATTGATCCGCGCAATTCCTTGGGCTTAACGCACCCACGGACCCGAGTTTGCGACACGCGGATATGTAAGAGACTAGGGCCTGTGCTTGTCCAGTCCGCGCGTTGCGAGCGATGCGAGACCCGCGCGCGGACACGTAAAGACGAGCACCTGAGCTCGTCTCGTTCGCGCGCTGCGAGCGGACATATTTTAATTAGTGTATGCATGTATGTAGCGTAATTTATAATGCGTATGTGTGAGAGGGAGAGACTTTATGTTGGAATCGACATTGGTTACGTTTCGTTATCTGCTGTATTCTGAAAGTAGCCCCTATATACACAATCAAGTGTTCGAGGAGAGAATAAGCGCCAATAGCATTTTGTGCCTCACCTCAAGAATAATAGCGAAAATAGCGCGAGTGATGACGTCACGCTGCCTTTAGAGTGACGTCATCATCGTATATCATAGCGCCACAAAGCGTCTCCTCGAACGGTTTCGAACGATAATTGTGCTAATAGCGTGCTCCCCGAATGCACCCCTAATTACTGTTTTTCGGTATTATAAATTTTTATAGGCATTATTTTTAAATGTTTTTAAAGTGGGCCACTTTATTATAAAAGTGGACTCCACGATACAACTGATATAAAAGTTGTGCCGTATCGTGATTTATATAATTTGGCGCTGTTCGGCGCAAGACACTGCCGTGTCTCTTGATACCGTTCTTATAACACTGTTCGACAAATTTTAAATATGAGAAACAGATCCCATCAGATGCCATCTATCGGCGGATAATATGCGCGTTACAATAAATCCAACCAGATCTATTTAGATCTGTTCGATATCCCATATCTAGTCAGATCTAATGAGATATAAAGTAGACCTGATCAGATATAATTTCATCTAATTTGACGTGACCATTTTTTCGGGATTCTGAACAGATCTAAATAGATCTGGTTAGACCTATATGCGCGCCTTTATTTATATAAGTCCAACCAGAACTATTTAGATCTGTTGGCTAGTCAGATCTAATGAGATATAAAGTAGACCTGATTAGATATAATTTGATCCAATTTGATGTGATCAATTTTTTCGGGATTCCGAACAGATCTAAATAGATCTGGTTGGACCTGTATGCGCGCGCGTACGATAAGTCCAATCAGATCTATTTAGTTCCGTTCGATACGTCCCATATCCAGTCAGATCTAATCAGATATAAAAGTAGATCTAATCAGATATAATTCGATCTAATTTAATGCAACCATTTTTTCCAGGGATACCGAACGGATCTAAATAGATCTGGTTGGATCTATTTATATGCGTGCAATAACTCCAACCAGATCTATTTAGGTCTGTTTGGATGTGTCCCATATCTAGTCAGATCTAATCAGATTAAAAAATAAATCTGATCGGATATAATTCAATCTAATCTGATCTAATCATTTTTTTCCAGGTAGTCTCTATATGATAGGCATTTGTGGAATCCCGAAGTCGAAAGGTGTACTCAGCTAGGATTCTTGAGCGTAGGTAAATGCTCTTACATACTTGTCAGTGGTTTCGTAGCGGTCGTCACGCATATTTTAAGTGGTCCACGAATGCATTTGCTCCAAACCATAATGAAAATATCTTGGACTTTGCCTCCGGAGTCATACCATGCAGAAGCTATCCAGACTAATCCACGCCAAGGACATCTTAGGTTTTTCCTTTCTACTTATGGAAATGCCGATGTTATTCAAGATGAACTTCCATATTGTATTCAAGATTTTCTTAGCATACGTACATTAGTCTAATAACATGTTTTAAATAGATATGCTGATATATGAATTGTCTTTGTATCGTTTGTGTACTAAATGCTTGTTTCAAGAAAATCAATGATAATATGGAACACATGCAGGAGCTCATAATAAATGATGAGATGTATTATCTCGGCCAAATGTACTACAAACTACAAGCAAAGAAGTCCATTCTTGCTAATCAAACTAAAGGCATTGAAAAAGCAGCAATGAAATGATTAGTAACACAGTGCAGATGCTGAATATGATTTTCAGTTTGCAACTGCTTACTACCATAATTCTAACTTTCGTCGAAATCACTTTTGAACTCATTTTCAATATATTGTATTGGCGAAAGGACATTTCCATGATCAATTGTAGATGATCGTATCTATAAAGTGTTCTTGATATGTCTATTCGTATTATTTTACAAAAATAACATTGATAGTGTGGGCTTGTGAAACAGGCAAGAGTCAGGCTCTGCAGATCGGCACACAGTTCGTGATGTGTTTAACAGCACCGGCGATAATAAAATAAAATCGAGGTAATAAAATATATGTAATTTAATTTGTACATTTTCTAAATATGTATACGCTAATGCAAGTTTTATAGGTACATTAAATCTAAATTTATATCTTCTAATTCTGTTATTAATTAATTTGCAATCTAACTTTGCAGTTGCAACTGTTTTCCTTGCAAATTCTTCATTGCTAAAATATATTCTCTGCGATAGGTCTTACTGTAGACGCCAGGTTTTTCACTGCGGTAAGATATCGATTACTTGCTTTAATCTATTAAAAAAGATTAATACTTCTTAATTTTGTTTTAGATGGTGGGTAATATCAGCACGTATTTATTAATCTTGATACAATTTTTAAACATGACACATTTTTGTGCTAGAGAATTTGCCACAAATATTACAGAAATACTTCAGTAAAATAAAAGAATATACATATAATCGAATAAATGTAGGCACCTATATCTATTTTAGTGGTAAAAATATTATCTTCTTTATTAGAATATTTTAGTAGAGTATGAACACGCAATGTTAATAGAATTACCGCAATGTTAGTATTATTTAGACTATTTAAATTACTATTACATATAATATTTTTATTTCCACCTATATATTTCGTGCGTTATATTTATATTATGTATTATAATACCTTTAATTTTTTCCTTTACAAAGATAAGTAGTAAGGTCATGCACACGTCGTTTAATAAGAAAATAATTTGCTGACTTTTACATTTTAACGTAAGCTATATTAGCAGCCCTGTCTACTTAAAACATGATTTAGATACACTGAGAGAAAAGTGTTTTGTATTTATGACTGTAATTGCATAATAAAATAATTATAATTAGAGTTTCTATATTTATTGTTATTATTATTGTTATAATATTAGTAAAAATAACCTTAAATATACGCATAGATTTCAATTATGGTCATTTTTATCATATATTTATATAGTACAATTCACATAATCGTATATATACATATAAATATGAGAATCGTATATATATATATATATATATATATATATATATATTTATATATATATATATTTAAATCACAGGTTATATATCTAGTGTAGATATAAAACCATGTATATGCCATGGTTGAATAAAAATGCATGTTAAAGCTACGACAATATAATAATGTATATAGTATTGAGTCAGCTATAATTCGCATTATTATAATAACTGCAATACTCAAAAAGAATAGGAAACACTTTTCATATTCTTAAAATTGGGTTGAAAGATAAACAAATTTTTAAAAAACCATCGACAGCGCGTTAAAGATTAAACTTCAAACTTTAAAATGTTTTTTTAATTTCTTGTCTACAATGAATTTTCGCTGAGTTTCAGCGGTATGAGAATATGTAGTCCAATTTTTGGGATATGAAAAGTGTTCCCTATTTTCTTTTGAGTTATATATAAAAATATAGTTGATGTGGCACTGAAAATAACTAAAAATTATAGTAGGTAAAATTGTAATAACTCCAACTATATTTTTTTTCTCTCAGTGTAGAAAAGTAAAAATTCTAATAAAAATTGCTTTTATTATAATGAACATGGAAAAGCCAGGTCCGTATCTTTTAAATTGTCTGCGATCCATTTGCTAAATCTCTTCTCAATCGTAGGCGTGAAAACTTTTTTTAAACCACTCGTTGTCCTTTCCCGAATAAACATTTCTGGTGGCTTTGCGACATCAGAAATCGACTGATTTACCATTGGATTTTTGCGGAAATTCTCTACGCTCAAATGCTCCACTAACTTGGCGATCTCCTCATCACTATAGTTCATACCGAAAAATGTAGCAATTTTTTTTATGTTTTCGGGTAAATCCTATGCAAAATAGATGAAAACGTAAGTATGGAACAGTAATCTTTAAATTAAATACATAATATATATAGTATTATTAATTATCTGCTAAATTTTCATTATTAAATCTAAATAATATGATCCAGTATATTATTTAGAAGATTTAAGTTCAATTAATGAAATTTAACTCATATTAATAATACTTAAAATCTCAAAAATTATTAAAAATTAAAAACATGTGTTTTTCCTATTTTTTTACAGAACAAATTGACACATGTAATTTAAAAAAACAATATTAAAGAGTGATTTAATCGTACTTATCAAATCAAATTAAATTAGAATAAATCGCTATAACGGTCCACGCTTAGATCTTAGTAACCTAATGTTATTTCTTGTGTGAAACGCATATACCTATTATTTATTTCCAACTTTAGAAAGCTGCGCGCCGATTAGATTTGTCAAACTGAAAACACAGCTCCTGTTGGAGTAGTGAAAATCCCCTCTTTCTAGTTAAATCGATTCGATTCAAATATTTAATGCTAAAGAATTTATTGCAAAAATATATTATCTCAAATACAATATAAATTGGCCATGAGAGTTAAAACGCGGTACTTAGTGCGTGTTTAATCAAAACTGATTTATTTCGAGATACAAAAGATCTGATATTCCGTACGTTTCCAACATATAAACTGCGCGCCGATTATTTGTCGGACTTAAAACATAGCTATCATTGGAACATTAGAAATTCCCTCTCCCTACCCTAAACAAATCGATATCAATTTAATATTAAAATCACTGTAAAGAACTTATTGCGAAAAATATTACCCCAGCCAGGGTTCGAACCTGGAATCTCCCGCATTCCGTTCGGGCGTCTTAACCAATTCGACTACCAAGGCATGTGGTAATATTTATCGCAATAACCGGACAACAATAATTTGAACGTCTTTCTCAGGCGACGTGAATAAACAATTAATATATAAAGACTCACGAAAATTCAAATACAATATTGTATTTGAATTTTTGAGAGTCCTTATATATTAATTCGCAACAAGTTCTTTACAGTGACTTTAATATTAAATCGATATCGATTTAATTAAGGAAGGGAGAGGTAATTTCTAATGTTCCAATGATAGCTGTGTTTTAAGTCCGACAAATGATCGGCGCGCAGTTTATATGTTGGAAACGTACGGAATATCAGATCTTTTGTATCTCGAAATAAATCAGTTTTGCTTAAACACGCACTAAGTACCGTGTTTTGACTTTCATGACCAATTTATATTGTATTTGAATTTTCGAGAGTCCTTATATATTAATTGTATATTACTTCAGCCAGGGTGAGATAATTTTTTGCAATAAATTCTTTACCCTGGCTAAAGTAATATTTTTTTCAATAAATTCTTTAGCATTTAATTATTGAATCAAATCGATTTAACTAGAAGATGGGAGGGGATTTTCACTACTCCAACAAGAGCTGTGTTTTAAGTCTGACAAACCGAGTCGGCGTTTTTCTAAAGTTGGAAATAAATAATATGAGTATTCACACAAGAAATAATATATAACTACCGTTATGGCGATTTAATCTAAAAAATTTTAATGAAAGAATCTTCTTTATCTCTTATATGAAATTATGCAAAGTAAAATTTCCTTCTATCTCACTTTTATCAGATCTTCGTAGAAGAAAAACATCATATTTTCTCTGTGTCTCATCATCCAAGCTTCCTTTACATGTTCCCAATATGGACTCCATAGAGCTGAAATTTCGGGAGATAATTAGGCTTTCAAAATGATAACTAAGAAAAAGTAAATTAAACTGGAAAGACCAATCAACATTTCGCAAAACTTACTGTGGTCATCCATAAAATTAATACAGAACTTCTTGAAAGTTCCCTGGTATCGATTCAAAGATTTCTGGAAATTATACCACGAGACAACCACATCTCTTGGATTTCTTGCAACGTAGATAATCTAGGAACAAAAATAATGAATGGTATTGTCTATAAGTTTTGGTAAATTCAGATGTAAAACAATTTGTTTCTCAAAATTTAAATCGGTTAAGTGCAACAATTTACGTATACATAACTGACAAATGCTTTTTGTGTATACGTTTTTAATTTTCTTCTTAGCTCAGTTTATTTACATATCATATTATTTCTTGTTCTTATAAATATTACGTCTATATAAATATGCATTCAACTAATAAAATATTCTGCAAACACACCTTGCAAGTACTATTTACGACTGTCGGCAACAGTTCGAAAGGCATGTGACTCTTAATGAAACGCGGCGAAGCCATGTGTTTCACGAATTCGACGCTATATTTCTCCGTACTAAAAACGTCTTTTGTTGCACTATGGTCTAGTATTGCTTCCATTCTAAAAAGAAAAGAAGTCTTTTGATATAGTAAAGTTTAAGAAAAGAGAATTCAATAAATAACAATGTTATTAATAAATATTTTATAATTATTTCATGCGCATGTAAGAGGAAAATTCAAGAATAATTCAGGTTTTCTATATTTTTTTACTTAGATCCAAAGTTAAATCTAATTTGTATATATATATAGGATTTTTTTACGCAAAAACTGCAGAAATAAATTTACATTTTCCATTTTCACGACGGTATAGAAAAATACCTACTTCTCTTGCGTCGATACCAATAAAATTTTTAATTAAAAATTAAATTTAAAGTTCCAAGTAGTTATTTCTTTGCATATATTTATTTACAATGCATAAGCCCCAAATTAGATTTAACTTTGGATCTAAGTAAAAAAATATAGAAAACCTGAATTATTCTTGAATTTTCCTCTTACATGCGCATGAAATAATTATAAAATATTTATTAATAACATTGTTATTTATTGAATTCTCTTTTCTTAAACTTTACTATATCAAAAGACTTCTAATATTATATATATATATATATAATATATATATATATATACATATATATTATACTGTACTCGACCAAGGGAAATCTCTCCGCTAAATATATTTGATGTGCCACGTCGAAATTCATGTTGTTCGCCACCAACCATACGAGTTCCTGCATCATCGTGGTACCTACATCAATACAACAAATTTAATTAATATTTCTGACAATAGTACAAAATTTCAGAATTTTTTATTCACGCCTAACCGCCTGGATCACTTTTAACAACTTCATTATCAAACCGAATAAGTAACATTTATTTCATTATTCATAATAAATTCATAATTTTATTATTCATATTCTTTTTTATTTTTTTTAAAACTTTAGTTTGGATAACATTGACTTAAGTTTTAATAAAGATGACACTATAAAATATCGACTATTACGCAATTTTAAATAATTTGAAGTAAAAGAAACTTGCAAAACAATTATAAAATAAGATTTTATTGTTAAATAAAGTATCACTTTTGTAATAAACTTCTATTTGAGTTCTCTTTTGTTATATTTTCTTGCTCACACACACACACACACAAGAATTTCTAAACTAAAAGAAGTTAGGACAATATTCCACAATTTATTATTTTTGAAATGAGATTATATGGAATGTATGACAGTTTTGAAAAAGTTTCGGTCAAAGATATAATTTAATATTGCAAAACGATTTCTCGTACACCAAGCATCAACATTGTTGTAATAACATTGATGTAACACAACTTACAAAGCTTTATAGTATAATGTTTTAGATAATATAAAAACAATTATTTTATATAATAATTGCTACATGTGACATTTTAATCCTTAGTTGTATGATTTTATATTTTGTGCGCTGTATTTATATTATTGTGTATACCTTTAGTTCTTTTCTTCCACAAAGAAAACAAGGTCACAATATTGTTTAATAAGAAAACAATTCTCTAACTTCTACATTCCCATTCCAACGTAATCCTCGATAATAAAATATACTACTTATTAAAACGTTTTATCACAATTTGTGCTGTAAAATTGCTCTTTTATGTTCATATCTTCTTCCAAATCCAAGCTTCAAAATCTGAACTTTCGAAGCAAACTTACCTGATCTCGGATAGGTAATGATCCATGTATCATCTGGACGAATTTCGAAGTTATATATTTTGTGGCCATCCTCGACATACCTATACGGCAGGAACCATTTTTTATTACCGATTTTAACGAAACCACGTTTCTGAAACGGATATTGTTTTAATAGTTTGGCCGCTAGCTCATCCTTGACGCATTTCACTATCACTGGACATTTTAAAGACATGTTTTGTTAACAGCCTTTTTCTCGTTAATTGGATTATTTGAAATTTTGCTCGAATGTCTTCGTGGCCGGTACCACACTAACTAACAAGAAGCAAAGCGTTTGCAAGGATATATAGGTGCCTACACTGAATCTTTCTCGCTTTATTTACGAACAATTGCGTAGTTTGTTTACATATATATAGAGAAGCACACTAACGGATCCTGATATCAATAATGGAGGAGAAGGGATAATTTCAACAACTATTTGGTTTGATATTCTTTTTAGTATCACGCTTAGCTTTTACTCCAGTATCAGCGACAAGGACGTGATGAAACTTCTTATCCAATTTTTATTTTTTCTCTCTTAATCCACGAGCGCCCGCGTTGACAAGCCTATTTTAACGTTTAATGCATTTCTTCAAGATTTTTAAATCAGATTCAGCAAAATTAATTTATAATGCATTCTTTATTTACCGTACATTATTACATTATGTATTCATTATCTTAATGTTGACATATGTCTTGTCAATATGTTTGTAAAAACGAATTCTTATTCTGATGTAAAAATATTAATATAGGTATATGTGTAACAGTTGAGTTAAGTTTATATTAATGCACTGTGACAAGCTGGTCAAACCAGAGACAAAATAAAGAGACAAAACACAGTAGACTTGAAGAGAATTTTAGCTACGCACGCGACATGTAACGCACGTCTTGTATTACAATTCTATGTCTTATATTTTTCGGTCCCTTTTCTCTTGTGAGTGCCATCTTATTGAACTTTAGACTAATGAGTTATATATAAGCGAAAAAGGAATAAGGAAGCAATGTGAAAGTTTCTAATCTACACACTTTTTTATTATATTGGCAATTTTTTCTAATTCTATTATATTTTTCAGTCTTTTCTACCCCTATTTTATATATAATTCTTTAAGATTTGGTTAATTGGTTTTTGAGTTACAAACGTTTAAAATTTCGAGGAATCCGTGCATACATAAAAGCCTTATAAAGCTGAGTCTAATCAATTAAATCTTAAAGAATTATATATGAAATAGGGGTAGAAAAGACTGAAGAATATAATAGAATTAGAAATAGACCCCGATATCTCAAAATTTGCGGAAGTTAGATCAACCACGGACATTTCTCCAAAAATTCTAAATTTTATTTAAAAAAAAACCGCTTTACCGATCATCGCCAAATTCAATTCCAACCTTCCTTACATGATACTCTATCGATTAAAAAAAATGCATCCCGATATCTCAAAATTTGCGGAAGTTAGAGCAACCACGGACATCAAATCCGTACACACAAACACGCGGATATGTTTTTAAATGCAATTTTTCGACGTTTCACAACATTCTAAACACATTGCCAGCAGCAACTAAAAAAAAATTTTTTTTACGAAAACAGCTTTTTATGAGGAAGCAAAAGTATTGTACGCTGCAATTATTTCTTAAAAACTTATCTTTTTCAAAAATATGGTAAAAATAAGCGCCAAATGTATGCGCTCTGTAATAACTGTATTCCATTTGTACTTTCTACTAATAAAAGTAAAGATATTAGGAGATTTGCGTCAAGTAAATATAATAAATTAGAAACGTCTGGTTTTCTCGATTACATTGAAAAAAATTCATGATTTACAAGAAAATTGATTTCTATTTTACTTTCCTTAATTCAAAGAAGTAGGTATTAAGTAGATTTGAGAAAATATTTAAACTTATAAAAATGTTTTCTCAAATCTATCTAATAGATACTTCTTTAAATTAAACTAAATTTATAGAAATAAATTTTCTTGCAAATAATAATTTTTTCTTCAGTGATTATTTCTTTATTATTTAGTGATAGACTAAACAAAGATAAAGTCATGCGATTGGTAGTTGGGCAAATTCAAATCACGTGTCCATATTCACATTTATTCCGATAAATAAACCACTTAAGTTACTCTTCTCTCGACCTTTGTAAGCAGTTTTCCAAACTCTTGTTCAGGCGATATCTGTATCACATTTAGTAACTAACATCCTGCAATACAGAACGGATATAATGGAATTACCGAAACGACCAAAACGCAATGAGTTGTGGGATTATTTCGAAGAATTAGAACGTTTGCTCGCAAAGTGCAAGATTTGTGGAGAAGAAATTCGGTCATCCTGTCGACAATATGTTGTACCAAATTTAAGAAAACACTTACTAAAGATACATGACATGTTTTACGATAAATACCACATAATACCAGACCAGCTACGGAAATATTACTCGGACTTACCAAAATATAAAGCAAAATGTAATAAATGTGGTAAAATAATATCTTATTTAACAAACAGTGAGTCCTTAAAACGACATTTACAAATAATACATAATACAATAATCCAGAGTCAACATAAGTAAGTACACATTTATAAAGTTATTAAAATACTAAAACTTATAAAATAAATGTAATGATAAAACAAGCAATATACATATAGCTAAATAAAATTAAACGATTAAAAGTTTTTATCAGGGCTTCCATGTAACAATTATTTGCAATTCCGATCATAAATGTGCTTATCCAACCCTAATAACAACAATTTTTAAACCTTTTTGCATATAATTTGAAAAAATTTGAAATGCTCATATTCACGTTCTGTTATTACCTACTTGTACATATTATTATCTTAACGAGAAAAAAAATACATATAAGTAAAAAAATACAATTATATAAAAGTGTGTTTCTCTCAAATATTTAACTGATTTGAATTTTTACTATACATCTACCTGTCGTTACTTTAAATTGTCACGTGTAAGCGTTGCCTGTGTTTTAGTATAAGTTTAATATTAGTAATGGAGTAAACAAAGATAGAATTTTACGATCTGGTAGTTAAGCAAACTTAAATTATATGTATTTATATTTACATACATCTTAATAAATAAACCAAACCTTTTTCTTCAACTCTTGAGAGCAGTTTTTCAAATCTGCTTTGCAGAACTGATACAATAAAATTACTGAAACGAGCAAAACACAACGAGTTGTGGGATTATTTTGAACCATTAGAACACTTGCTCGCAAAGTGCAGAATTTGTGGAGACGGAATTCGAGTATCTTGCGAGACAAACATGATTCGAGCATTGAGAGCACATTTAAGTAAACATCAAAAGTTTGCCGATAAATACCACACAATACCTGACCAGCTACGGCAATATTACTCGGACTTACCAAAATATAAGGCAAAATGTAATAAATGTGGCAGAATAATATCGTATTTAATGACCTATATGCCTTTAAAACGTCATTTAAAAATACATCCTAATTTAATGAATCAGAGTCAACATGAGTAAGTACACATTTAAAAACTTATTAAAATAGCAAGAATTTTTTAAAGTAAATGTAATAGTTAAACAATCAACGGCTAAAAAAATTGAGCAGAAAAGGCTGTTATCAGGGCATTCATTCCGATTATAAGAGTGTGGCTTTCCAACCTTAATAACACATTAATTTTACAATAATTTTGTATATAATTTGAAAAAATTTGTGTTTTACTCATATTCACGTTCCTCTACCTATCATAGATATTTACAATTTAGTAGGTAGTTTAGATTTTAAATATTTATTTGTTTGACATTACAGTATTGCAAAAACGAGTCAAATACAATATATAAAATGTTAGTTTTTGTTTGTATTCAAATTAAATAGGCTTCTTTAAATACGAACTATATATATTCGAAAACTCAAATTTGTTATTTACTTGTTACGTATAATTACTTAATAATTTAAAAAATTCTATTAGCCAAAAGTCAAAGGTTTAGGTAATATCATATTTGAATACATCAATGATCTATGCAAATGTCAGAATAGTGATATTAAAGCTATAATCAATATCCTTGAAATTATAATTACTTAATAATTTAAAAAATTCTATTAGTCAAAAGTCAAAGGTTTAGGTAATATCATATTTGAATACATCAATGATCTTTGCAAATGTCAGAATAGTGATATTAAAGCTATAATCAATATCCTTGAAATTATTGTTGTATATGTAGCATCAATCCAATTTATTTTAATTTATTCTATAATATTTCGTAAAAACTTTCTATTGGTTTTTAATTAATTGTTCTGATTTGTGACTGCATTCGATTTATGTTTATAGACACGTACTCGCAACAAGGCAGCTTCTATTATAATCTATACATATGTATAATATACATATAAAATTATAACTTTAATTTTGATATTTATATTTTGGCATTAGTATATTACAGAAATTTGAAATATAAGAAATTCTCTTTCTGTGATCTCTTCCTTTATCTTCTTTCTTTCTTCCATTCACACAAATCTCCATTTTATTATGGATCACCGTTTATATGTATATAATAGCATCAAGTAATACTAATTATTTTAAATAATACAATTTTATTATTTTAAATAATTATTCCTTCTTATACTTTCGTAATCATATTACATTTTAATGCAGACAAAGCACTTTAAGTTCAAAGGGTTATGTCATGGATCCTTCTACGGAACGTCAAAGTCAAGAACCACAAGATTTGTTCGTTAAATTACGTAAACAAACGAGAAACAAAAAAAGCTCACTTTATGAGTAATTATTCGTTTTTTTTTCTATTACACAATTTAATGTCATCGAACTGGTTATTGATTCTTTGTCCAAAAATAATTTATATAGGTAATATTTTAAAAAGTTCCTTTTTTATTTCTATTTTTTATCACATCACATTGCAGACCAAGCCTTTCAAGTTCAACGAGTTATGATATGGATCTCTCCGTAGAACGTCAAAGTAAAACATCACCTGCACTGCCTATTTTGTCATCTGTACAAAAGAAAAAAGAAACAGCCGCAATTTATGAGTAATTATTGGTTTTGCTTATATATCATACAATGTAATAATATCTTACCAGTACAATGTAATAATATCTCAGTTAAATTTTAACTTTACTGTACAAAGATAATTTACACCTGTTTTATTTTAAAAATTATTATTATTCCGTTTCTATTTTTAATTACATCACATTTTAAAATGCAGAGTTGTAGAGAGAATTTTAAATTTAGTGGAGGAAAAGCTCATTATAGACCGTCAAACTCAAGAATAGCCTGGTTTTCCTGTCTAATTATCTGAACAAACGAGAAAGGAAACAACATTTGATGAGTATAAATTATTCATTTTGCTTATATTATACAATGTGAATAATGATATATTCTATTTAAATATTAACTTCTTTCATGCAAGAATATTTTATAACTGCTATATTTTACAATTATTCTAACTTTTACTTTTAATTACGCCATAAAAATAATACTTTCTTTGTTTACAATTTAGTAATGTAGTACAAAAATATAACGTTCAAAATATTATTAAAATTAAAACGTGTCTATCGCTGATTATATTTTTAATTATGCCATATGTGAATGTATACAATACAGAAATATTCCGATACTTCATAATCATCTATCTCTCTTGCAGATTTCGATCTCGTTGTGTCAGAACAACAGAATTAGACGTTACTTTTATTCGAGGAACTGCAGGCATTGCTTAAACAAGCAAAAAGACACAGAAGTTGATAAGTAATTACTCGATTTGCACATAAAACATGAAAACGGTGCATTTTTGGACATATATTTGTATGAACTTTTTTGCTCATTTTGATGAATAGGATACACTCCTGAAGTAGTGGCCCACATTTATGTTACACCCTGTATAAATAATGAATAACGGCTATATTTAAGATCTCTTTCTCAATAGATAGCAATGTTACGGTTTCCGATAAAAAGTTTGTCAGCGATCAGACATTTCGACTCACTTAAACAAAAGCGAGAAAATAGACTTAATGACGAGTAATTATTCTATCTTACATATGTGACACAACACAAAAAGAAATATTACGAATTTAATATGTATTGACTTTTTACACAAAATTTCTCGTTTATTTTGTGTAAAATTTATATTTACCGTTAGTTGTATTCCTATTTTTAATCTTAGCGATAACACGCTCAAGATTCCCATTATATTTCAATTCTTTTTTAATCATTTTCCATTAACATAAGCATTCAGCCACGGTTGCTTTAGCGACATACGCTCAAAGTGACTGTAAGTTCCCGTTGTCTTAGCGTTAAACGCTCAAGACTTTTTCCTTCCTATTCAAATAAATCCTTCCGCAGTTACAGCTTTAGCGATACCCCCGTTCAGAGTAATTGTCGAATCCTTTACCTTAGCGATAAAACGTTCAAGGCACTCTTTTATTAACCAGTAATCCACATTAAATTAATAATCCTGCTGCAATTTCTTTAGCATTAATTATTTACAGGAATTGTCAGTTTCCTTGTCTTAGCGCTATTCGCTCAAGATTTCCTTTCAACCCGCTCTGCTTTCCTCTTTTATAGCGTTTTCCACTCTGAGAAATTGTCAGTCTCCTTGACCACAGTGATAATCGCTCATGGTACCTTCTTTCTGATTCTAATCTTCCAATTTTATTTTTACCCCTAACTTTAAATTCCGATTACATTATTTTATATTATTCTACTTGGTTATTTTAGCGTTCTATTGCTCGTAGTAATTAAGAACTCTTTTCCTCTTAAATGGTATAGAAACACGAAGCGGGCAGAAAGTGAAGGAACGAATTCTTCGCCATCTTAGTCAGCATAGCCGTTTCCCCGTCATTTACGGCATTATTTTTAGATTTATCTCCGAGGACGCTCTAGCTCTAATTACGTCGACTAAACAAATTACATTTTGCACTAGATTAGCAAACTACTTTAACTGTTATTGAATCAATAGACTTAACCACATTTACACCCTCTAAAAATGGAAAGTCAATTTCTGAACAAATTCCATTCGTCGATTTTACTGAAAAATCAATTAAAAATGCACCTTCCATTGATTCATCTAATTCAGAACCGTGTTTCAGAGAGATCACTCCACGTTTCGAATCCATTAAAAATTTTATTAAAGAAACCTACGCTAATTATATTTTAAAACATTATTTGTCTTTACTAAGTATCTTATTGAATTTTTCTGTGACTGGTGTTTTAATAGAATATTTGGAAATTGTTAAAATAAATAAACTTTATTCTATATTTCTGCGAATTAATTCTCCTTATCAATCGTCTATTCTCCTACGAAACCCTTCACTGTACGATAAGCTCTCACCATTCCCCGGTAAAACCTGTATAAGCAGGTTGACCAGAAAGTAAAGGAGAGCACCTCTAGCCAATACGCCGAAGCAGTTGCGGTAAGAGTTATTCTTGCCCGTGGCAGTAATTTTTCTAAACCTATATATAAATTCCTCATATATTCAATTAAACGCTTTCTTCGTGCAAATAACTGTGCCCAATTAAATTAATGAAATATATTTATAACCAATTAACAAAATGTTTTTTCCTATTAGGGTATAAATATCCAGATCCTCATATTCTTTTGCAAAGAGATAACTCGACAAAAATTAATATAAAGTTAATATAAAATTCCCTGATTTGCAAAAACCACTTGAGAGATCAGTTTTCTCAGAAAAATAAAAAGTTCTACGAGAACGGGATTCTTAAGTCGCCCAATAGATGGCTAAAGATTGTCGAAATAAAGTTACATATGTATAATAAATTAAGAAACAAAAACAAAGGAAAGAACGGCACCACGTAAACAAAGAATAAATTAATAGAGCAGACACTCAACTCACTGCAGCGACAACTGCTGCATCTCATCATACATATAATGACTGTACGTGCAGTATAATAAAGCAAAGTATAATGCATTGATGAATTGAACTTTCCACTGCCATGGTAACATCGACAGATAATAAGTAGCCAATGTGGCACCATCACAAAACTACATTATTCTCGAGGCAAAATGCATCATCGCGCCTCTTTTACTTGCGCGATGAATGAAATTACGTAACATGCGGCGCTGGCTTGACGCACGCGACTTTGCTCTCATGCGTAACCGTAGGTACCATTTTTACTGTGAAACATACAAGCATAATTTCCCGAACAAAGTATACATATATTAAAATTAACAAAAAGTAAATAAATAAAGTTAATCTTAAAAACGTTAAGAGTACTAACCTGCATTTTCATAGTTATTTGTAATTATTATATAAAAGCGTATATTTACAAAAATTTTTTTAAATTGCATAAAAATACAAAAAATTAATTTATTACTTATTTTAGGTGCTGCATAAACCATAACTCCAAAATAATAGACTAACTTTTGGAAAATAAAAGTATCTTGCTATACAATGTGATTTCCTGACATTTTCTTCGAGGTAAATGACCATAAAAATATCGTATCGGGAAAGAATCTTTTTCCCGATATTCTCGTATTTCTCGTTTAAATAGGTCGAGACCAATTAAAAAAGAAACTCGGTAAGAAAATTTATGCAACAGATAGCGTAATAGCGACACAATCAAAATCTTGATGACGCACATACTTGACGCACTAATAATAGCCTTGACAGTGATTTACTGCAGTAATCTGCATATTAGTATTTTGCGAGACATTCTATATTGTATATCAGATTGAATTTCAAAGTTAACAGCCCAAAAGATTTAGCATTCTGCAAGTTTCTATCTGTTTCTATATCTTTCCTATCATTGTTTTAAAAATGTATCACACATTGTTTTATCTGTTAACAATTAAATTAATAGAAGTATATGTAAAACTAAATGTCTGTAGATTAGATTATAAATATAGAGAAATCTATTTTTTTTTATTTTAGTGCTAAAAAGCAATATTTTTCAATAGAAATATATTCATCGCTGGAATTCAATTGTTTATACAATAAAATTGTCAATAGTTGTGCATCGTTTTTGACTTTTTTGATAAAAAAATTAATAATTACATTTTTTACGCTTTCTCTAGAGTAATTTTAGGACATATTAGGGAAATTTAATTTACAAAACAAGAAATCGAGAAGCCAATTTCATCTCATAAAGATGTTTAAACGAAAATATAGACACACACACTTACGCGCCCAACAGAGAAAGTTTGGAGTCGAAAAAAATCACAGAAGTGACGAACTGGAGCTCTGATCTCTATTCACGTACACATACGGGAAATTATGAAAATTTTATAGTCACATGATATATTGTAGATAACACAAAAGAAGTCTGCTAAAATGTACAAATGCATATTAAAACTTATAAAATTTTTTTTTAGGAATGGAAAATAGCATTTTTACTTTAGAGTTTTGCTTTTAATATAATATATATTTTATTTCTTCTTTATTCTTTTCAGAAATAGTTTCAGATATTTAGAGATATATATATTAGCACTCTTAAATTAAATATTCATTTACGAAAGTTCTCTGATTATCTCGAATGCACTTTTAGTCTCACAAACCAAAATATCATGAAACAGAAAAAAAGAAAATATAAAATGATCTTTGCTTATATATAGATTTTAATTCTCTATTAAATAACGGAAGTGTCTTATATACATAAATATGTATAATTATTATTATATGAGTATGTACTTCCGTGCAAAAGTATCAATTACTTTTGGTACTATATAGGAAATCGGCTAAAAGAGGGAGGGAAATGGTGACCTGGATGTCCAAGATTGCCACACTTATCCACCGTCCTAGATGCAGGTTGCAATACACGTAACTCGCATAAACTCACACTTGGTTTTGTTACGGATCGCGGCTTTTCGGGCGTCGCTAGTCTATTTTGCGACTTTCGCTAATTTTAATAGGCGCGGCGAAATTGCACGAACCCGGTGTCTACCAGTTTTTCACGTCTGTATATCAATCTGACTGTAGGTATATCATTACAATATTGTTGCATCACATTATCAAATTAATTATATTAAATCACGAAGACGTATCTGCTACAAAAAAATGTTTAATTTTCAAACAAATATATAAAATTTATTTATTTAAATATTATATAGAAATTGTTTATTTATCATATTATAATATAATATATTAAATTTTTTAAAAGCGCTACGCGCGCGATATTTAGCTTTAATATTATATTATTACGTTATGCAATTACATTACACTATAACCCCTTCATATAATACGCAAAACTGTCAAAATATACGATGACAGATGCTCACGAAGTAAGCGCAATAAAAGAACCAGTCGGCATATTACGGAAAAGACACAACAATAGACTTCCCATGCCTTGTATTATTAGGTATTTTGCGACTGCATAGTTTTACTGGCAATGATTTATGCAATTGCTATATCCAGCGTGTGTCCAAAATTCTTTATTAATTAACTTTACAAAAATATTAAATAGCATACCAATTGATAATTGTATCATAAATAATTAACGCTCAATCTGTGCACCCACTGATATTAGATTTCACTCATTTACAGAAAGCTACTGTTATCTATAATCTATAGGAATAAGAGTATGCCGAAAAATAACCTTTACCAAGTAATGCCGATTTTTTTATTTTTTAGGGTGTGATTCAGGAACCCAAAAGGTGATATTTTATACCAAAAAAATTAGCTCAATATTGTTTAGATCACTTATACAAGGTATTCTCTTTCTAATAATATAGGAAGGTATGATCAAATATCACAAAAACAACGCATTTGCGAAAAAAGTTTTGATTTTTAAACAAAAGTTGCTTGGTTTAATTAGACACATAAGATGATAACATTTGCTTGATCCAGGGAGCCTCTCTGAAGATCACGATAAGGTTACCTCTAACTTTTTCAATAAAATTATAAGATATTATAATAGGAACTAACTTTTTTCATCATCCTGCGACAAAATATACATATATATATATATATTTTTTACTATTTAAAAGTTCTTAAATATATAGGTATTAGGGTGGAGCAAAAAAGAAAAATTTTGATTAGCTGAGAGCTGTAAAAAATATAAATGCCAGATACAATCTCGCAAGTAGATATTTTTCTACGTAGGAATTTTTCAAATAAAAGTTGGAGGTAGAAGATAAACCCCTATCAAGTTAAAACTATACAAATATTGTTTTTACATCTAATGGGATCCTTCCCACCCCCGGGCATATAAAAATTCAAAAATCTTTTTTTTTTTGCTTCACCCTAGGTATTTATATATGTTATATATATAATATATATACATATATATATTTCCTTAAATATATTTTTTAAAATATATGTATATTTTATTGCAGGATGATGAAACAAATCAGTTTCTATTAAAAAAACTTATAATTTTATTGAAAAAGTTGGAGGCGACCTCATCGTGATCTTCGGAGAGGCTCCCTACATCAAGCAAATGTTATCATCTAATGTGTCCATTGAACCCAAGCAACTTTTATTTAAAAACTTCCTTCGCAAATGCGTTGTTTGCAAGATATTTAATCATTCCTTCTTATATCATTAAAAAGAGAATTCCTTGTATAAGTAATCTAAACAATATTAAGCTAATGTTTTGGCATAAAATATCATCTTTTGGGTTCCTGAATCACCCCCTAAGAGACGAAAGAAATCATGTATATCACTCAATAACGGTTAATTGTGAACTTAAGCAAAATCTGAATTGAGTCGCCTACACTTCGTTTTGTTTGCGCTTTTGGGTGCATCACCGTCGCGATCGACAGTAATAGATCGTCTTGCACTGTGCGCATAGAGATACACGGAGGGCCCATCATATCGTGACACGTTATGCATTATTCCTAGCAGTAGTTACCATCAGAAGTCCGTTCGGCATATACATATATAGGTACGAGAAACGATGGAAAAAGTGATGTGTACCGTTTCTTTCGATACGCGATCGTACCTATATGTATATCGACTAGTCGGATTCTCGTTACGGCAACGACGACAACTCGCCGGTCAGCAGCGCATCGTGCAAAATTTTAACGATCGCTGAAACCGAGACTTGCAACGTATAGAAGAGAGAAAGTTTGCATCAGTGAACAATTACCCGAGCGGTACGAGCTTGATCGCCTAATTAAAGTTCCCCTGTGCAATCTCGCAAACTTTCGCGTTAATAAATCTGTGCATTTGAAGATTCATGACGTAATAGACTATTAAGATTACGTTATATTGCCGCGGCGTTCATAAATTATACGACAAACGAGCCACCACGCCGTTGTGACGACTGCGTATTCCTTGACCGACTATGTTAAACGACGACGCGACGATAAACTCGTAGATTGAGACATGTATTCACGTGTGTCAAGGAGTACGAGATTTTTCCCGAGGACATATTTCGCGTTGTACGCAAAAGGAACACTAAAGATACCGGTAAACGCTAACGTACCGTCTTGTAATGATAAATCGGTAAACCTAGACAATTAGGGCCTATAGGTCCCCCACTTTTTTCTTGCGTAGAATTACTCAGAGAGACCTCTCCTACAACATATTTAAATGGCGATTGATTTCTCGTATAGGCCCTAATTGTCTAGGTTTTCCGATAAATCTTTATTGAAAGACCCGCGCGTTCAGCTCGTATAAGGCGCGGCTAGGTCTCGTACGCCTAAACAAAAATAGGAAATTACCATAAATTTTATTCCATCAAATCCACCTCAATATTCTCAACGCAAGCAAGGGTTAAATGCATCCGAAATATTCCGATAAACGTATTCCGGTCGTCCTTATTCCTGTCTCATTTCGTTCGCAAGCCCTACTAGGAGGATTTACCGTAAGACAGCCGTCAATCGTGCACGGAAGGAATCGCCCGATCACAATAGCGGTTCCTGCACCAGCGTCAGGTTGATTAGCCTGTGCGAGCAGTTTGGAGGCACGTGTCCTTTTCCGGGGGATCGTTATGCAGGCGTGATCTGTGTTGTCGGGGACAGGAGGGAGGCCCGGGATCAATGAGCGATCGTTTCTTGGAAGTCAGGATTTACGCCCGTAGCTGTGCATAATGCCTCTCCTGTGGCTCATACCGACTCATAACGGTCTGCTCCGTACAGCAATGAGCCGAACGTGATGCACAAACTTGCTTGTCCTTCCTTGAAGCGCGAATGCAGCGAAGTAGGCCTAACAATCTCCTACGTGGCGATGCGAAGCGAATTACGTTTGACGCGGGATAATTACGCGATTATATAAATATTTGACGCAGTCATTAGACGTTACATACGTAGATATCTAATTAGAAACGCGCCCATAATGCAGAATAATTACGCTGGAAACTGATACTGATTGGCATTAATTAATAATCGGTCTCGCGCATTATCGTATCTTCTTAATTTTTCTTAGATGAGCTGTCGAGGAACAAGATGTATGGTGGGCACTACTGGGCACCCGCCTGTCGGAATCCTTCCCCGATGATCCTTGGCTATTTCTGTCGGTCGCTCGCGTAATTTGCGACTCTCTCGAGAACGAAGCCCTTGCTTTCGGGGCCGTTGCCCGTCGTCGTTCTTTTCACGATTTACTTGTTTTTTTCGCTCGTCAGTGTTCGCGGCTCCGTAACGCCTTAGATCCGTCGATTAAGATATGGGTTTGGATCAGGCCGAAAATTCTAATCGACATGCTTTGCAAAGGCTGAACCCTTGCCTCGAATCCGTGGAGGATGCCCGGGGTGAGCAACCATATTTGGCACGATAATCTTCTGGGTTCCTGACAAACAATGAATTCAAGCAATCAAGCCGTTGCACAATAAATGCTCAATAAGATAATAGATGCACAATAGATTAAAAAATAGAAAAGCAAAAATAAGCAAAAAGAAATTTAAAAAAATTATTTACGTGATTGAAAACATGTAGATGCAATTATGTCAATAATTATGTTAATGCAATTATTTCAGATATTAACGCTGTAAATTATTCCTATACAAAAGAATCAATATTTAACATAGTAACATATTATTAGATACATTGTGTGATATACGTAAAACAAATAATTACTCATCAAGCGCCCTTGTTTCATTTCCCGTCTGTTGAAGTGATTGAAGACACAATTAAAGTTGTTCGTGCACTGTAGAGGGATCCAAATTCATTGAGTTTGAAGTGATAAGCCTGCATTGAAATGTGGTGTGATTAAAAATGGAATTATTTAAGATATTAATGTTGTAAATCATTCTTGTGCAGAGGAATCAATATTTAACAAGTAACATATTTTTACATTGTGTGATATACGCAAAACAAATAGTTACTCGTCAAGTGCCGCTTTATTTTCCATTTGTTCAAGTGATTGAGGAAGCAAATCAGGTTTTTGATTTTCTGCAGAAGGATCCATATCACAAGTTAAAGCTGAAGTTGAAGTGCTAGGTCTGCAATGAAATGTGTGACTAACGATAAGAAAGGAAAAAGGAGTAATTATTTAAAATATTTTACGCATTACATTATGCTATTTTGTACCTACAGACGGTGATCGCTAATGTGAAGATTTGTGTAAGTGGGAGGAAGGAAAAAGAGAGAAAAAGCGGTAGGAAGATAATTTCTTATATCTCGAATTTTTCTGTAATAATAATATCAAAAAAAATAAATATCGAATCTGCAGTTATAATTTCTTATACGTATATATATGTATATATAGAGTATGAAAGAATCTACTTTGATGTGAGTACATGTTGAGACATAAGTTGGATAAAACAAAAATCAGAACAATCAAAAACGATAGAATGTTTTTACACAAAGTTGTAGAATAAGTTAGAATAAATTAGGTTAATATATTAGTAAAATTTGATATAAAAAATTTTCTCCGTTTATTTATATATATTCAAATATCACCGTTAAATATAACCGTTAATTGTTGCCTAAAAATTCTTTTTGTCATTTATTATTTATCCATATAATAAGTAAATGGCAGATTTGAGTTGCGTTAGTATATAGATTTTATTAAATATGGCTATTTAATTTTGAATACTTACAAAAAAATTATAAATTGTGTAAGTATAAAAAAGAGAATTTAAAGGCCAATGAACGAGCAATACAATAGATGTTAAATTAATAAACAGTTTAGTATTTTATAAATACATAATACATAGAGAACGGGACGTTTCGAACTTTACAGTCTTCCTCAACCAATTTATAGATATAATAAATTAAATAAATAAAAGTAGGTTACACATAATAATAAAGATATAATAAAAACGCGGATATGAGTAAAATAATATATAAAGTAAAATAATATGTATATATACAATGTATATAGTATAGTATAAGTATATACTATATATATATGTACGCAAAGTCAGAACTAAAATTAATTAAATCGAAGTCAAAGTAGATTGGATCCACGATGATTCCTCTTTTGATGGCGAGAAAGAACCAAATCAGTATAAGGTAAATAACCGTCAAAAGTAATTTGTCAAATTTTTGATAGAGTTAAACGTATAAAATGAAATTGTAGATAATAAAATTAAAGTCAACTGTTTAATGTTTTCACAGATAGATACTAACTCCTGAACATGTCAAGTGATATTGCGTAAATGGATATAACTGTACTTTTATAACAATACTTTTATTTATTTTATATTTAATATGTTAGAAACTTACGAAATTTCGAATCTTGTATCTCGAAATTTAATCAGTTATGATTAAAAATACGCACCAAGTACCGCGTTTGACTCTCATGGCCAATTATATTGTATTTTTATTTATTTAATTTTAATATATCTTTAAGTTGGCTGAGAGAGACTCTGTGAAGTTTGAAAGGTCCCCTACGTATTTATGTGTTTATGAGATATTAAACTGTTTATCAATTTTACATTTATTGTATTGCTTATTATATTGGCCTTTAAATTCTTACTTCAAGTAAAACACACGACTTGATTCATTTATATAATAGATGGTGTATTTTATATATCTGATTCAAATTTCTGCAAAATTAATGTCAAAACTAATGTCAATTGAGTAAATATAAATTTTAAATTACGTATAATACGTTTATAATGCAATTAAAAAATGTTAATATGAACGATTCAAACTTTTTTAAATTATATGCAAAATAAAACTAAATGATTAATATTATTATACGATTGAATAAGTACATTTATGAGCAAAATTACAAATAATTATACGAATGCCCTGTTCAATTTTCTTTAACTATTGATTGCTTTATCATTACATTTATTTTATAATCTTTGGAATTTTAATAAGCTTTTAAATGTGTACTTACTCGTGTTGACTCGGGTTTATCAAGTCAGAATGTATTTTTAAATGTTTTTTAATGCTTCCATAGTTACTTATATTATAAAGACTACCACATTTATTACATTGTACGTAATTATTTCGTAAGTTTGTATAATCATGTCGTAGGTCATACGGTATGGTGTGATTTATATCAGTTTTACGATGTTTAAAACGCAAGTGTTCTCTTAACACAGCTATAGCACGTCTTGACGTGTATAACTGAATTTCTCTTTTACAAATTTTGCACTTTGCGATCAAATGTCCTAAATCTTCGAAATAATCCCACAACTCCTTGGATTCCGGTAATTCCATTATATCTATCTTGTACTGCAGGATGCTAGTTACTAACTGTGGTACAGGAATGTCCTCAACTGCTCATAAAGGACGAAAAGAGAAGTACGGTTTATTTATCGGAATGTATGTAAATATGTATAAATATTTTTATTTTGCCAAACTACTAGATCGTACAGCTTATTTAATATCTTTGTCTATCCCGTTACTAATTTTAAACTTATACTAAGCACACGCAACGCTCATATATCCCAGGTAGAACATAAAGTTCATAATGATATCAATATTATGATGACGTTATCATGACTTTATACATCACATAAAAATCAAATTAACCACTACTTTAACCTCACTTTAATCTCCCATTATGATTCTTTGTTCTTCTAGGAATGATATTTTAAAATAGCGAAGTCAGATAGACATACAGTAAAAGTTAAAATCAGTTTAATTTATGAAACGTATTCCCTTAATATTATATTAATTTTTATATATTTTTTATTTATACATATGTATTGAGATCCTATCGTGCGTCTCTCTCTCTCTTGATAGTATACTAGAGCAGTGTTAGTGCATATTTTTCTCTGCCGAATTTATTCTGATGCATTGACACGCGTGGTTTGATTACGATATGGCTCGTTAAATAAATACATGGTTATTAAGATTTTGCATAATTGCAGTAAAAGATTTGCTGTTAAAAATATAAAGTCACAATCTTTTATGATTAAGCGACGCGATAGCATTGCGACATCCAAGTACATAAAAAATTGGTTTGTGAATTGACTAACCGAGAGTTGTTGACTACATTCAGAAACATATGATCTCGGCGCTATGAAGTACCTAGCTTTACTGGAATATTCATTTTATGCGTGCTTTCAAGTGCGTGGTGTGATTAAAAATGGAATTATTTAAGATATAATTAAAGTTGTAAATCATTCTTGTGCAGAAGAATCAATATTTAACAAGTAACATATTATTTTATTACATTATGTGATATACACAAAACAAATAATTACTCATTAAATTTCTTGCTTCATTTCCCGTTTGTTCAAGTGATTGAAGCCGCAAATCAAGTCTTTGACTTACCTGTCATTATATGTTCGATGCGCGCCTCAATCAGGGCGTTCTCGAACAATTTCCCTCATTAGATGCGCGCCTCTATCAGGGCGTTCTCGTCACCGCTTTCCATATTTCTCCAACTGTCTCGGTAATCGCATAATTACTAAAAATAAAGAAAGTGTTTATCGGCTATCTGCTAAGTGACTATCTGCTTGCTTATTGTTGCACTTCAAGCTTAACTTATTGCATCTGCACGTACCCTATCGCATGCGCAGAGGTCAGAAGAACGAGGCTGCTTATCTAAAAAGGGGAACCTGAACGCTGGACAAGCAGGGGAAAGGTAAGTGCTCATTCTTTTTACTCATCTCTCCACCAATGGTACGTTCGAGACGGTCCGGTCGGGCCCATCAATTAAAACGGTTTCAGCGGGCTTATTACACCGGGGGTGAATTCGACCCAAGTGTGTTTAACACCTTCGCTACTCCACTGCCGCCTTCGCATGCAGAGCCGCCCGTTCCTATCCAAAATACCGTTACCAGAATACCTTTTCTCCTGTCGAGAGAAAAAGTTATGTTAAACCAAAAATAACTCGCGTCGAAGAGCTTACACAGAAGATTAAACTTGAGAGAATGCAGTCAGAATCAGCAGCTGAAAAGTAACAGTAATTAAACCGCGTACTTACCTTTATTTGTAAAGTTAGTTATTTATCTCTCAGTCGCACTTAACTTGTAAACCACCTAACTCACTCCACATTACCCTCCCTGACGTCCGTAATTAAAAATCGGACGTAACAACTAGTGACAGCGGTGGGATTGTTAAAGATACCAGTGATATTGTGAAAAAGAGAATATTTTTTTTCAAGGATATTAAAGATATTCGAATTTTTCTTACATACATATGTACATATATAAAAGTACAAAATGAAGTTCTTATATGAAAATATACATTTATTAAAGCAAATATATAGTAAAAAATAAACTAGTTAAATATAAGAACGCTCGCGTATATACTATTATTAAAATGTGATCTTACGGCTCACGGCCCGTTCATTCTTTCTGTGCAAGGCCTGATTACTTAGAAATATGAAAGACATAAGCGTTATTCTTTAAGATTGAAGAGAGGGGAGAAGGAAGCGAGGGGAACAGGGAGAGAAGAGAGAAAGGTAGCGGTGGAAGAGAGGGCAAGGAAAAGAGAGGAGATAGGAAGGATGTGATACCGGCAAGAGGAGGTGACATGAGAATAGAAGAAAAGAAGGAGCAGGGAGAAAGAGAGAGCGAATTTGGGATAGCATATAGGGAAGAAAGGAGCTAATGGAGTACGGATGGAGAAGAAGGAAGAGAAGAAGAAGGGGAGGAAAAGCGGAATGGAAGAAGTCAAGAAAAAGAGAGGAAAGATGCATGGGAGCTAGTGAAGAGAAGGGCGGAGAAGATAAGAAGCGAGAGAGAAAGAAAGGAAAGAGAGAGAGCGCATAGAGAGTATAAAGAGGAAAGAGAGAGAGCCGCGAGGAGAAAGAGATCCCTGGTGTGGAGCGGAGTGGAGGGAACAAGCCCGGCAGAAAAGAAGGAATTTATGGAAATAATTGCTGAAATGGCCTTGGATAGAAAGGCGAGAGTCGAAAGGATTACAGAGATAAAAGGGAAGAGAAAGAAGGAGGTACTGAAAGTGGAGATGGAGGAAGAGGAAGACAAAAAGGAGCTGTTTAATAAGCGATGGGAGGTAAAGAAGAGATGGGGAGTAACTGTGGATGAAGAGTAACGGGAGAAAAAAGGTACACGAGATGGAAAATAGAAAAGCAAGGAAGGAAAGAAAAAAAGGAAATTTGGCGGTAGCAACGAGCAAGAGACTCTGGATAAACGGAAGGGAGGTAGTGTGGGATAAGGACAGAAAGGAGTAGAGGAAAGGGTGAAGAGCGGATAAGGAAAAAGATGGAGAAGAGAGTAAGGGAGAAAGAGAAATGGAGGAGAAGGCCAAAGAGGAGGATAACAACGAGAGGAGAGAGGAAGGAGCAGGGAAAGAAAGAGACTGGAAGGAGTTTAAGAGGGGGGTGGGGGGGCAGTCCATGTGAAGCAAGAATGGAGGATGATATGAAAGGAAAGAGACAAGGAAGAAAGGAGGGAGAAAGATATGAAGGAGGGGTTGAGGGAGGAAGGGTGAAACGGTTGAAGGTCGGGTGGCAAGCATTATTCTGTTTTTGCTTTTCTGTTTCAGTAAGTATGGTGCAAGAGGAGAGGGAATTATGGCAAGAGGCAAGGAGGTGACGAGGTAGAAAAAAAGGTCAGAGAACGATAAAGAGAGAAGGACGAGGAACAGAAAGCAGAACGGAGGAGGAGAGGAAGGAAGCAATGGAGTGAGCGACGGCAGAAGAGACGTGAGGAGGAGCGGAGGAAGAACTGAGGAATAGAGTGAAAAGAGGGAAGGGAGGGAGATGGGAGAGGGAGTTCGTGGATGGGAGGGAAGGAAGAATATGTAAGGGTCGCATATGGCCAGGCCGGTGTTCAGAGTTTACCAAGGATTTGTAAAGGTTTTGGGAACGTTTCTTTAAAAAACGCCTTTGTAAAACCGAAAGGTATATGCAAATAAACTATATTGAAATTGAATTGAATAATACCATTGCAAGGCTACACCATAATCAGCGATTAATTTCATTAGCCTTATAATTTATATGATACTAGCTGGTTACCCGGGCTTTGCCCGGGCGTCGTTTTTCTTCAAACGACTTCATTTATGTTTCAATATCCATATTGTGGACAAACGTAAGGAGTGTGTCGGGTGTTTGATTTAAAGGCGGTAGTTTAACTTTTTTGTTTGAACAACACTTTCCAGGTGCTTAAGCTTTTAACTTTTTTGCTTTACAATAATCACATATTGCATCCATTTTCCCAATTATTACTCTCGGGTGAAATTGATATTCGTAATTTTGATCATAACTAAATTCCTCTAATTTCAAATCGGTCCGCATAAATGTTTTTCTTGATTGAACATGTCGTAACCGGTCTTTTTCTACTCGAGTTTCACGCTATTGAGTCATTTCCGCTTTTCCGATATTTTACTTACCGATCAGCGACTTCATCCCTTTGTTTTCCTTAGGCGTTCTTTCAGGAATTTCGAGATTGTTCGCTCGCGATGTACACAGAACCTCGATATAAATACCGATCAGCGATTTCATCCCTTGGTTTTCCCGAGCGTTTTTTTTCGGAAATTTCGAGATTGTTTGCTCGCATGTAACGTAATTCGTTGTCTTTCGCAAATGCCACATACTTACAATATTTTTTGTAATACAATGCTGTAATCATCTATTGGTTTTCCCGGGCGTTTCTTCGGGAATTTCGAGATTGCTCGCTCGCGATGTACACAGAACCCCGATATTTTACTTAAAAAATGCCCGGGAAAACCAAGGGATAAAATCGGTAATCGGTAAGTGAAATATCGAGGTTTTTTGTACATCGCGAGCGAGCAATCTCGAAATTCCCGAAGAAATGCCCTGGAAAACCAAGGGATGAAGACGCTGATCAATATCGAGGTTCCGTAGTAGCCTATGTTTTGCGCAAGAATGTAAAAAGTAACTGTGCAAAAGTTCGTCCAGATCGGTCGAATAGTTTAAGAGTGTATAAAGAACAGACATACATACATACATACAGACATTTTATTTTATATATATATAGATTATCTTATATATCTAAGAGAAGTGAAATTATAACTTTCGTATTGTTCCTTATAATAAGTTACGTAAAACTTGAATTTATTTTCTTTCATAATTCCAGATCAATTACATAATTGACAATTGTCTAAATCATTTTGTTTTTAATATATGTACGTACATACATAAAATCATAACTTTAATTTTGATATTTATTTTTTTTACATTAATTTTACAGAAATTTAAAATAGGTACAAAAAATTCTTTTCTTATCTCTTTTTGTTTCCTCTCATTCACACAAATCTCCACTTTATTGTGGATCACCGTTTATACATATGTAGGGAAGACCGGGGTACCATGAGCCACAAAAATTCAAACTCTGAAAAGTACTTTTAAATATAAGATTTTTTGTCTTACTTTTTTAAATAATTAAAGCACTATGTATATTTTAAAAATGGTTTAGTGTATTTGGTAAATATTGATTAGTTTTTAAAAAAAAATATTTAAATATATTTTCTTAGAAATAACCCAAGGTGCCCCATACCCGGGGCATCATGGGTCTGTCACTGGGGCACTATAGGTCACACACCAAAACTAGGTTTACTATTTCAAGAAATAATAAAAGTTACAAAAGTTAAAAATTAATTTTATTTTATACATTTTCTTATCACACTGTTTAGGATTGGGCAAGACAAACAAGATGTCAGAAAGACTCACTATACTGAAATATCATCTTAAAGAAAAACTGATTTCTGCCATGTTTTCTTTGATCAAAAATAACATAAATTTACAAACAAAAGACATAAATGTTACTTCATAATCTATCCTTTATCTGATTCATTAATAATTCACATTATTATTAACTCTCTATATTAATAACTGTCAGGACTTCCTTTTATTCTTTTATTGGTTTTTTCTTCCGTGTTTTCTTTTCATTTTTTCTTGTTTTTTCTTTTTTTCTACCAAATTTTTTCTCCGGAGAATCAGTAAAAATTTTGCTGTTACCCTGCTGCTCGCGTTTTTTTGTTTCATACCGATGCGATGTATTGCCTTTGAATAGCCTCTAATTTCTGCGGGACTTTTAAACTGCCTTCGAACCCTATTAGCTACTTCTTTTTCATGTGTCGTTGACTGTGGATCTTTTTCTACAATCAACAATGTAAAATAACTATTTTGTATTGCCCCGTTTTATTATAAACAAGTTACTATGTGACCCATGGTGCCCCATCATTGGGTGGCCCATCGTGCCCAAATTCACTTAATATAGAAAACGGTAAAACGTAACCAAAAAATAAATGATATATGATTATCTATAGTGTAGTAAAATGACAAAAGATGCTAAAAAGTTGCATCTGATTTTCATTTACGTCTATATTCTACTACAAAAACAATATTAAAACATTTCTAAATCTTTAAAAAATTACTCGTACATCACGAAAACCATATTTATGTCACGTGCATCTCGAGACAACGGACTTTTTGATCACTGCAACCTAGGTACGAAGTATAAGTAATAAAGTAACTGTCACATGATACTATAGTTTTATCAACTTAAACATTTTGGATTAGCCTAAACAGTCAATGTGACTCATGGTACCCCGTGGTTCATGGTGCCCCGGTCTCCCCTACATAATAGCATCAAGTAATAATAACTATTTAAAATAATACAATTGTATTATTTTAAATAATTTTTATTACTTGATGCTATTGTGTACATATAAACGGTAATCCCTCTGGTTAAATTATTTGTCTTTTTTATATCACACAATTTAATGTTATCGAACTGGTTAAATATTGACTTCTTTGCATAAAAAATAATTTATAATATTGATATTTTAAAAGGTTTCTTTTTCCTTGCTATTTTTAATCTCACCACATTTCAATGCAGACCTAGCACTTCAAATTCAATGAATTGCGTTATGGATCGCTCTGCAGAACGTGAAATTCAGAAACCGATTGATTTGTCCCTTGAATCATGTGAAAAATCGAGTAAAAATACAGCCGTAATTTATTAGTAATTATTTGTTCCGCTTAATATCATACAACGTACAACATAACGATATCTTAATATTAAAATACATATTTGCTTTTTGCACAACAATTTACAACGGCAACATTTTAAATAGTTTTATTTTTAGTTACAGCACATTTCAGTGCAGACCAAGTCCTTCAAGTTCAACGAGTTATGATATGGATCTCTCCGCAGAACATCAAAGTAAAACGTCACCTGTTTTGCCTATTTTGTAATTTGTACAAAAGAAAAAAAACAGCCGCAATTTATGAGAAATTATTATAGTTTTACTTATATATCACTCAATGTAAGAATATATTTCACTAGTAAAAAACAAATTTCAACCTTTCTCTACGAAGATAATTTACAACTGTAATATTTTAAAAATTATTTTTTTGTTTTTATTTTTAATTATTTATAAGTACATCACATTTTAATGCAGAGTTGTAAAACAAATTTTAAAGTCAGTGGAGGAAATGTCGCCCGTTATAGAACGTCAAACTTCTTAAATCACCTGGGTTTTCCTGTTTAACTATCTGAACAAACGAGAAAAGAAACTTGATAAGTAATTAGTCGTTTTGCTTATATTATAAAATGTAAATAATAATATTCTATTTAAATATTCATTTTTTTGTTCAAGAATATTTCATAACTGTTATATTTTAAATAATTACTTTAACTTTTACTTTTTAATTACACCACAAAAATAATACTTTTGTTTACAGTTTAGTAATATAGTACACAAGTATATAACATTTAAAATATTATCAAAATTAAAACGTCTATCGCAGGTTTATTATATTTTTAATTATGCCGTATGTAAATGTACAGAAATGTTCCGAGTACTTCAAAATCATCTGTCTCTCTTTTGCAGATTTCAATCTCGTTGTGTCAAAACAACAGAGTTAGACGTTACTTTCATTCGAAGAACTGCAAGCATCACTTAACCCTTAATGGTCACACCTCCGGAAAATCCCGTAATGGTCACACGGGGTGAAATAGACCCCAGCGTGTTTGCACGTGTATAAAAAATTGTAGGTGACCTTTAAAAAAAAAAAAAAATATTCTGTTGTACTTTAAGTCTTTCCTTAAAAAGACTGTATAGGTTTGATTTCCAAAAAATTAATTTAACATATGTAAAAAAATAGCCCATTTCCATTGGTTTACTGGGTCGTTTTCGAAGTCAAGAAAACGCTGGGGTCTATTGGACCCAGTGTGACCATTAAGGGTTAAACAAGCAAACACGAGTTTTCTCGTTCATCTCGATGTCCGCACTATTTTTACTTAATATTTGACGCGCAGACTTACAAATTACCAATGTAAAGTCTGCAATATAACTGTCACTTGAAAAGGGCCGAAACGTTGTAAAATTATTAATAAATATGGCCAGTTGGGTCGTTTAAAACACAACTTTTGTAATTATTAATATCATAACAATTTTCTTGGAATCTATGTGCAGATAAAATTCTGTCTGCTATTAAATTAATAAATAATTGATGTTCAATGGGCGCGATATGTCATCTTAAACTCTGAAATTTATTATATGATATCTGTATCGCTTTCATATAATTTTAATTTGTGTCGGCGAATTTGAGATTAGTATTAAAACGTACTATATAGAGAAGATGATAGTTCTATGTATTAAATTATCGAAAGTATGTATGTACAATTATTACGAAATACGATTTGTAGTTATCACAGTTTTACATCAAATTTAGCAATTACTGGCTATTAATATTAATGCGTGGTGTGGCAAAAAAGTTCGGTGAATGTTTCTATATCTGATGTGCAAACGTATGCAGCAGATTGCGGCATTGTGCTTATCGTGCATTGACGTGTCCCTGAACATTCTCGAACATGCCGATCGTCTGCCCTTCATGAAAGCACAGCTACGCGTAAGCATAGACATGTTGAGTACTGTTTTCACATGGTTCTGAATGTCCGAAATGTCTGCAAATCGAGTCTTTTTTATCGTCTCCTTCAGTTTAGGGAACAAAAAGAAGTTTGCAGGATCTGAAGCAAGATCTGGAGAGTAGGTGATCCAGTATACAATAGCCGCAGAATGGACAGGCGCATTATCGTGAAGCAGAAATTAACTTGCAACCTCGTGAAACTGTGGCCATACACGACGAATTCCATGCGTTTTTGACGCCATTTTGCCCAATTTGTAACTGAACTTGATGTTAGCTCGATTGTTGCTCCATTTTCGTTCATTGTGACGTGTGTTCCCGCGTAACATGTCTCCATGCTTACGCGTAGCTGTGCTTTCGTGAAGGGCAGACAATCGGCATGTTCGGGCATCTTCAGAGACACATCAATGCACGATAAGCATGATGCCGCAATCTGCTGCATGTGCTTGCACATCAGATATAGACACATTCACCGAACTTTATTGCCACACCACGTGTAACATCTTTTCCTTTTTTCATTCTTAGATGTTCAGAAATATTTTGCATACTGCACTTCTCGTTTTTCTCGAGAAGCTTTAAGAACGTGATAGCATTCTTGAATATAAATAGAACATTTCACGTCAAGCTACTGCAGTTTATACTTGTAATAGGATATACTTCTTATTTTCTTGTTAAAGTTCATATTCCGAAAGCATGACTATATAGAGTTCCGTTTCTGATCATCGATATCATATACAGGTCATCAATCAAGAACGATATTCACGTGAGTTAGGTTGCAATGTTTGATCATAATATTTAATTACGTAAATTTTAATGATATTTTAAGCAAAAAATATATAAACATCATCATCAATGCTATAATTCTACCTTTCGCCGAAATAAGCCATTATTATACAGAGATTATAAAATTATTTCAACTTTTATAACTTCTATACGTAAAATTAATTTGTAAAAAAACATTAGAATTGCAAATGAAGTACAGTATATATTACATTACAAGAGTGATCTATTTATAAAAATATTTTTCTAATAAATTAACTGGAAGAAGTGAACCGACCACGTTCACCAGATGGTAAGCCTAATGAATTTTTTTCTATCAAGACATGCTAAAACTATGATGTATTCAACAAAACCTTGCTCTTTAAACAATTTTCGAATTAGGATAATTAGTGTAATTCAAGATATCACCATAAATTAATTGCAAAAATTATTTGTACAATTTTAGAATCGCATATCTTGGTTTGTATTATATGTAACAACATGTTGAGAAATAAGAATATAATTAAAATTAATTCTTTCACTTATTCCTTATGCATTTTATAATCATCCCATATTATACTGTTATGTAAAGATACCACGATAAAGATACTATACGATTTAACCAGAGAAACAATCGCGAAAGCAAATTACGATTATTACAAAACAAATAACAATAACAATATCTTCCTTCGCCAGTAAATAAATTCAAAATAACAGTCGTTCTTTCTCGATCCAACTGGCCAAAATTGATATATTTATCTCACAACGTTTCGACCGTAATTCGGTCCTTTTCAAGTGAGAAGAGCAATTACACAATCAATTAACATAATCCGCATACAAAACGTCCATAACGTCACTGACATCATGCCCTAACTACATCATGCGAACGCAAAGCTAAAAAATAAAAGTCGACATTTATTGACAATAAACTCACGATTGTCAAAAAGAAAATAAAAAATAAAAGAAAAAATTGGTTAATCAGAAGTCAAAGATTAAAAATTACAATAAAACTAATAATAAATTAAATTAAAAAGGCTTACACATTGTGTGCGTCGAGATAAAATATAAAAGAAGTGTTGCGTGAAAATAGAAACGTCGCAAGCCATATCAGAGAACACATCCAGACAGTATAACAGTTAAAGTCACAATGAAAATAAAAGACAAAATGTGTTCAACGATAAAAACGAACAGAACCAAAACAAAAAGTGCAGACTAAGTGGCACTGATAACACGTTCGTAAGTCCCAGGTAGATTTTCAGTGTCTTTTTGAAGATTGATTGTGCAATCGTATTTTTTGATAAAAAACATTTCCGAGATTTCTCTTTTCTTAAATTGTCTCTCTTTATATAAAATCTCAGGTTGATGCCAATTAAAATCATGATTGTACGTGAGACGGTGCTTACTGACAACGGAATGATTGTCGACATTCTTCCTAATATCACAGAAATGTTCCTTAATGCGTGTCTCTAAGTGCCTTTTTGTTTGTCCAATGTATATAGCCTTACAATTTGCACAATCAATCTTATATACCAACTCAGTCTGCTTAAGATCTTGTAGTTTATCTTTTCCTTTTCTAATAACGCAATCTAATTTCTTCGGAATAGTGAGAAGTACTCTAAATTTAGCGTCACGCATTGTACGGCCAACATTACCGCTGAGACCTTTGACATACGGTATAGTAATAAATTTTAAAGGATCTTGGGTTGCATTGTCACAGCTAGAGTCATTACTATATTACTATTTCGATTCTGTAATTCGTTAAGTCGGACATTAATGTACTTATTAATGACTTTTGTTGGATAAAAATTATTAGAAAGAATCTGTTTTATTTCAATTATATTATAATTGTGAAAACGTGCGTCAGACAAAAGAATAGCCCGGTCAACAAGATTACGTATAATATTAACTTTGTATTTAAGAGGATGGTTCGAAAAATAATTTATATATCGCCCTGAGAAAGTGGGTTTTCGATACCAATTCGTAAGTAATACGTTTCCCTCTCGAATCACTGTGGTGTCAAGAAAACTTAAAGAACCAATTCTTTTTTTCTTTTTTTTTCTTTTTGACTATCGTGAGTTTATTGTCGATAAATGTCGACTTTTATTTTTTAGCTTTGCGTTCGCATGATGTAGTTAGGGCACGATGTCAGCGACGTTATGGACGTTTTGTATGCGGATTATGTTAATTGATTGTGTAATTGCTCTTCTCACTTGAAAAAGACCGAATTACGGTCGAAACGTTGTGAGATAAATATATCAATTTTGGCCAGTTGGGTCGAGAAAAAACGACTGTTATTACAAATAACAATGTCAAGGCCGATAAACGAGCAATAATAGATGTCAAATAAAATAAAGTCTCTACACATTGCTTGCCAGGAGACAGCATTCTTGAGGGCGTGGAACGGTGAAATTTGATTGTTCTACAAATTAAGTTTTCATATTTGACTCGACCCTTAGTTTTTGACATTTTCTTGACGTTGCACTTTCTTTTGACGTGATTCCTTTTCGCCGTCTAACGAGAAATGGATCCAACAGTAACTCTGATTGACCAGTCAATTACATACCGGACCTCTCAGACATTAAGATATTACACACATCTTTTTACAACTCGTTTACTTACCGCTGTCATGTTAATGCGTCTCTTGTTGAGTTTGTTATTTGCTATCGATTTTAGACAAGATCCCACGGCTGAATTGTTAATTATTAATTTTTCAATTATTGTGTAACCGATTTTTCATCTTTCTATTATTTGTTAAGGCTGAGGAAGACCCTGTGTTGGTCGAAACGTTCCTTTTGTATTTATGAGATATTAAATTTGACATCTTTATTTAATTTGACATCTTTATTTAATTTGACATCTTTATTTAATTTGACATCTATTATTGCTTGTTTATTGACCTTGACATTATTATTTGTTTGAAACATACGAGCTAGATTCTTTTATTTAACTTTACGATTATTATACCTACATACAATTAATACGATTACACAAATCATCCATATATTTCAACATTTTTGCGGCTTTAATCATATGCACCATTTCAAAAGCAAATACGTAAATACTTGCTCTTCTGACTCTTATCTCTTATCTTATTAAAGTTCCAACGAAATGTTTATTCGAACAAAATTCCCCGTACTTATCAATAAACCAATCTCCCCACTGTCACATATTATGCAATTTATAATCATTTACAATAGTATATAAAGAACGGCAAAATTAAATTCAATACTATACTTACGAAGTTCGACAAAGCAACTCATTCCTCAAAATGAAGATCTACGTGTTCGCCCTTTTGGTTGTGGCTGCGGTCGCTTTCGCGCGCAACGTTCCCAGCATTGAAGGTAACGGAAAATCTGAAACAAAAGATACCAAGAATACAACTTCCTAATTTATTTTCAATAATTGCGATATAGCGCCTATAAAAAAAACTGCCTTTATAAATTAAAGTGCGCGTTGAAAATAACTATTAAAATATATTTAAATAATGTGTATCTATAATTTTATACTAACATAAGTATTATTACGTGATGATTATTCAGTTATTTTTTAGTTACTTTTTATTAATAACATAAGTTTAATCACACGTTGAAATAAACTTTTCAAAAGTGATTTTGTTTTAAAATAATAACAATGTTATATTTTTTAGATGAAGCTGAAGTGCTCCCGCAGCTGCTGCTGACAAATGAAGACGAATCCTTAAAAGTGGAAGTGGAACCTGTCGTAGAACACCATCGCAAACGTAGGGCTACCTGTGACCTTCTTAGTGGTTTAGGTTGGAATCACAGTGCTTGCGCTGGTCACTGTATATTCTTAAACCGCACAGGAGGATACTGTAACGGCCAGGGTGTTTGCATATGTCGCAAGTAAGTAACGATTTAAATAATTACGATTTTTCCGATTATTTCGATGGCAACGTATGGTTGTAACTTGCAGAGACTGACTTTTGAATTATCGGTTACCATATTAAATTCTTCTTAAACTATCGGAATTAATTAAGAATATCTCATAGATTTAATAACGATTGAATGAGAGACAATCAATACCTATGCTCGTCATCAAGTCATTTTGCTTTAATAATAAAATTTTCTTTCATTGTTTTTAGCAAAAGATTGATCGGTTAATTTCGACTGCGGTAATCGTTCACTTAGGAAGAAGATTGGATTGGAATTTTGACCGATAAACATATTGCATATGATTTACTTTTTTGGAATTTTGATTGTACCACAAATTCATCTGTAATAAATATTCTCTATAAGACATTTAAAAGTAGTGTAATATACTTTTTTATAGAAAAATAAATACTTGTCTATCTGAATATTATCGATTGTTTCTACTTTGACTGATATTATGCAATATGCAATGCACACAAAAAGCATATTGATTTTTTTCAATAAAAGAATTTTTTCTAATAATTAATTTTTACTTCTATAATTATTTTTTTATTTTTTCTTATTTGACAATAAACATAAAAGATTTTTACCGTACTTTTCTACACAAATTTGTATTTTTCACACAGAAATAAAAATGTTATTTGGTACACGCGGAAAAAGAAATTGTAATAATTATAATATCTTAACGATTTTCTTGGAACCTATGCAGATAAAATTCTATCTGCTATTAAATTAATAACCAATTGGTGTCCAATGGCGATATCATCTTAAACTCTGAGATCTATTATATATGATATCTGTATTATATCGCTTTCATAAAATTTGATTTTGTGTCGGTGAACTTCAATAGATTATTAATATTAACGTATTACGCAGAGAGGGTGACAGTTCTATGTATTATTATCGAAAGTACAGGCAATTACGAAATACAATTTATAATTATAACAGTTTTACATCGAATTTAGCAATATGTAATATCTTTCCCTTTTTTCATTTTTAGATGTTTAGAAATATTTTGCACACTGCACTTCTCGTTTTTCTCGAGAAACTTGATAAACGCGATAGCGTTCAAAATAAGCTACTGCAGTTTATACTCGTAATCGGATGTATTTCTTGTTAAAGTCCTTATTCCGAAAGCATGACTAGTGTTCCGTTTTTGATCATTGATACAGGTCATCAATAAAATATGAACATCATCATCAATGCTAATTCTACTTTTTGCCGATGTAACCATATTATACAGAGTGATTATAAAATCACTTAAATTTTCATAACTTCTATACGCAAAATTAATCTGTAAAAAAACAAGTATATATTACGAGTGACCTATTTATAAAAATATTCTCCTAATAAATAAATTGGAAAAAGTGAACCAACCACGTTTACCAGATTTACCCCATTGAATTTTTTTCTGTCGAGACATGTTAAGACTATTATGTATTCAACAAAACCTTGCTCTTTAAACAATTTGCGAATTAGAATAATTAGTACAATTCGAGACATCACCATAAGTTAATTGCAAAACGTATTTGTACAACTTTAATATCGTACCTTGATTTGTATACGTAATGACATGTTGAGAAATATGAATGTTATATATAATATATAATTAAAATTAATTCTTTCACTTATTCTTTATACATATTTTATAATCATCCCATATTATACTGTTATGTAAAGATATACCATGATAACGATAACCAGATTTAACCAGAAAAAAATAAAAAAAAAGCAATTACGATTATTATACATACAATCAGATATACCATTTTCAAAAGCAAATACAAATACTTGCTCTTACCTCTGGACATTGAAGGTCCAACGAAATGTTCATTCGAACAAAAATCGCCGCATTTATCAATATAAACCAATCTTCCCACTGCCACATATTACCCAATTTATATAGGTATTCATTTAGGCGGTCCGTACGCCAGCGAGCGACATGCGACGTGCGTCATAAGACATACGACATGCGACATATATTTTATAAGATATACACTCTTGAAGCGTATGAAATGCATTGTTTATCTTAAATACCCGCACGCTTGTGCAACTGCGATATCCGTCTTACGATATTGAATTATAAGATAATTTAAGTAGTAATACATGTCTCATGCGATTAATATCGCGCGATGTTTCATAGTGCAAGGATGAAGGAAGACCCAGTGTCTCTAGTTAGATAAAAGACAAACAATAAATGTCTTATCGCTTTGGTGTGCAACAAAAATGTCTTACAATATATATTGCATGTCTCATGTCTTATGTCGCATGTTGCATGTCGCTCTGGTGTGCGACCCGACACTGCATGGTATATAAAGAAAGGCAAAATTAAATTCAATACTGCACTTATACGAAGTTCAACAACGACTCATTCCTCAAAATGAAGATCGACGTGTTCGCCCTTTTGGTTGTGACTGCGGTCGCTTTCGCGCGCAACCTTAACATCGAAGGTACGGAATAGAATCAGAAACTAGAGATACCAAAAATATAACTTCCTAATTTATTTTCGATAATTGCAATATAGCGCCTGGAAAAAAATTGCCAATTTTATAAATTAAAGAGGGCGTTGAAAATAACTTTTAAAATATAAACAAAACATTATTCGTTAACACGTTTGCATGATAATAAACATTTTTTAAGAAGCTTGCTTTATCTTTTACACTTGTAACGTTCTTATGCAAGATCAACGCATCGACTTTTAAGATTTCCAAACCGCATTCTATCAACCGTCGTAACAAGTTTATCATTATCAAAAACTAAATTAGGATACAAGGACAATGTCTATAAATTAGACTTAATCGATATATTTATTTAAATAAAATTCTTAACAGACACACTAACACAATGGTCTACAAACATTAAATTGTTCTGAAATGACTATTATAGGTACTTCAACGTCGACAAAAGAAAAGACTGAAAAAGTTTTGGACTTTATCATTTCGACAATGCTTCAAGCGCATTATATCTCAACATTTTATTATATTATGTTTATAAATTAAGTTTAAAGTGCAAACATATTTTTGAGAAACCGCTTGAATTATTTTGTTATAGTAAATATTAAAACTTTAAATTTTTAGAATTACGTATATATACAGCAAATATTTAATAATATACGCCCTTGTTTATTTAAATGTCTCTTATTAAAATTAAGACGTTATCATTTATGCTTATTTCTTCTCTTTAATTTAGTTATAAAATATCAGAATTTTACGAAGAAACAAATCGCAGATCAATCGCTAAAGCAAAATCTGAATTGAGTCGCCTTCACTTTGTTTTGTTTGCGCTTTTGGGTGCATCACCGTCGTGATCGACAATAATAGATCGTCTTGCACTGTGCGCAAAGAGATACACGGAGGGCCCATTATATCGTGACACGTTATGCATTATTCCTAGCAGTAGTTACCATCAGAAGTCCGTTTGGCATATACATATATGTATAGTTACGAGAAACGATGGAAAAAGTGATGAGTACCGTTGCTTTCGATACGCGATCGTACCTATATACAGGGTGTTTGAAACAAAAGTACCCAGCCAAAAAATGGGGGTAGATTGGGTCAAACCGAGACGAAAAGTCATGTATCATTTTGCAAGATTCGCAATAGTTAACGAATTATTAATTAATACGTCTGAGCAAATTAGCGCATGAGAAGCGGCAGGCCGAACTCGGCAGACACGTAAAATACCATTTTATGGTATTAAATGGTATTTTACATGTCTGCCGAGTTCGGCCTACCGCTTCTCATGCGCTCATTTGCTCAGACGTATCAATTAATAATTCGTTAACTATTGCGAATCTTGCAAAATGGTACATGACTTTTCGTCTTGGTTTGACCCAATCTACCCCCATTTTTCGGCTGGGTACTTTTGTTTCAAACACCCTGTATATATTGACTAGTCGGATTCTTGTTACGGCAACGACGACAACTCGCCGGTCAGTAACGCATCGTGCAAAATTTTAACGATCGCTGAAACCGAGACTCGCAACGTATAGAAGAGAGAAAGTTTGCTTCAATGAACAATTACCCGAGCGGTACGAGCTTGATCGCCTAATTAAGGTTCCCCTGTGCAATCTCGCAAAGTTTCGCGTTAATAAATCTGTGCATTTGAAGATTCATGAGGTAATAGACTATTAAGATTACATTATATTGCCGCGGCGTTCATAAATTATACGACAAACGAGCCACCATGCCGTTGTGACGACTCCGTATTCCTTGACCAACTATGTTAAACGACGACGCGACGATAAACTCGTAGATTGAGACATGTGTCAAGGAGTACGAGATTTTTCCGAGAACATATTTCGCGTTGTACGCAAAAGGAACACTAAAGATATTCGGTAAACGCTAATGTACCGTCTTTTGTAATGATAAATCGGTAAACCTAGACAATTAGGGCCTATACGAAATATCAATCGCCATTTAAATATGTTGTAGGGGAGGTTTTTCTAAGTAATTCTACTCAAGAAAAAAGTGGGGGACGGCATTGGTTTAGAAAATAGAGCAAATTAAAATTTCAGAATTTTAATGCTTTTTATTAGATATTATAAACCTATAGGTTAGTGACGTGCTTTATAAGTATGAGCTTTGTAAGTTAAAGCACATACAAAGCAGATACTTGTAAAGCGGGCCACCATTTTATAGGTTAGTGACGCGCTTTATAAGTTGAAGCACATACAAAGCACATACTTGTAAAGCGCGCCACTAACCTATAGGTTAGAGATGCGCTTTACAAGTATGTGCTTTGTAAGTTGAAGAGAGGTCCATCCTGTACAGGGTTGGGTGGGAGGATGCAGGTTGGGGGAGAGGCGACCCTCCCCGCAACTCCCAACCAGCGTGGAACGCGCTCCTCTGTCCACGCATGTACTTTTGTATATTAGTCTCTCATATATGTATATATATCCCAATATCTCATAATGCTCAAAATAACTGTCGAGTAAGCAAATTTCAATTTGCTATATCTTCTAAACCAATGCCGTCCCCCACTCTTTTCTTGCGTAGAATTACTCAGAAAGACCTCCCCTACAACATATTTAAATGGCGATTGATTTCTCGTATAAGCCCTAATTGTCTAGGTTTACCGATAAATCTTTATTGAAAGACCCGCGCGTTTAACTCGTATAAGGCTCGTCTAGGTCTCGTATACGCCTAGACAAAAATAAGGAATCACCGTACATCTTATTCCATCAAATCCACCTCAACATTCTCAACGCAAGCAAGGGTTAAATGCATCTGACGTATTTCGATAAACGTATTCCGGTCGTCCTTATTCATGTCTCATTTCGTTCGCAAGCCCTACTAGGAGGATTTACCGTAAGACAGCCGTCAATAGTGCACGGAAGGAATCGCCCGATCACAATAGCGGTTCCTGCACCAGCAGGGTTAATTAGCCTGTGCGAGCAGTTTAGAGGTACGTGTCCTTTGCCGGGGAACCGTTATGCAGACGTGACCTGTGTCGTCGAGGACAGGAGGGGGGCCCGGGATCAATAAGCGATAGTTTCTTAGAAGCCAGGATTTACGCCCGTAGCTATGCATAATACCTCCCCCTGTGGCTCATACCGACTCATAACGATCTGCTCTGTACACCAGTGACCCGAACGTGATGCACAAACTTTTGGTTGTCTTTCCTTGAAGCGCGAATGCAGCGAAGTAGGCCTAGCGATTTCCTACGTGGCGATGCGAAGCAAATTACGTTTGACGCGGGATAATTACGCGATTGTATAAATATTTGACGCAGTCATTAGACGTTACATACGCAGATATCTAATTAGGAACGCGCCCATAACGCGGAATAATTACGCTGGAAACTGATACTGATTGTCATTAATTAATAATCGCTCTCGCGCATCATCGGTATCTTTTTAATTTTTCTTAGATGAGCTGTCGAGGAAAAAGATGTATGTTGGGCACCCGCCTGTCGGAATCCTTCCCCGACGATCCTTGGCTATCTCTGTCGGTCGCTCGCCTAATTTGTGACTCTCTCGAGAACGAAGCCCTTGCTTTAGGGCCGTTGCCCGTCGTCGTTCTTTTCACGATTTACTTGTTTTTTCGCTTGTCAATGTTCGCAGCTCCGTAACGCCTTAGAACCGTCGATTAAGATAAAGGTTTAGATCAGGCCAAAAATTCTAAGCGAGATGCTTCGCAAAGGCTGAACCCTTGCCTCGAATCCATGGAGGTTGCCCGGGGTAAGCAATCTTATTTGGCACGATAATCTCCTGTGTTTCTGACGAACAATGAATTCAAGCAATCAAGCCGTTGCACAATAAATGCTTAATAAGATAATAGATGCACAATAGATTAAAAAATAGATTAAAGCAAAAATAAGAAATTTAAAAAAATTATTTACGTGATTGAAAACATGTAGATACAATTATGTCAATAATTATGTCAATGCAATTATTTCAGATATTAACGCTGTAAATTATTCCTATACAAAAGAATCAATATTTAACATAGTAACATATTATTAGATACATTGTGTGATATACGTAAAACAAATAATTACTCATCAAGCGCCCTTGTTTCATTTCCCGTCTGTTGAAGTGATTGAAGAAACAATTCAAATTTTTCCCGCATTGCTGCAGCTGGAGAGAAATCCATAACGGAATTCAATGAGCTTGAAGGGCTAAGCCTGCATTAAAATGTGGTGTGATTAAAAATGGAATTATTTAAGATATTAATGTTGTAAATCATTCTTGTGCAGAAGAATCAATATTTAACAAGTAACATGTTTTTACATTGTGTGATATACGCAAAACAAATAGTTACTCGTCAAGAGCCGTTTCATTTTCCATTTGTTCAAGTGATTGAAGAAGCAAATCAGGTCTTTGACTTTCTGCAGAAGGATCCATATCACAAGTTAAAGCTGAAGTTGAAGTGCTAGGTCTGCAATGAAATGTGTGACTAACAATAAGAAAGGAAAAAGGAATAATTATTTAAAATATTTTACGCATTACTTTATGCTATTATGTACCTACAGACGGTGATCGCTAATGTGAAGATTTGTGTAGGTGGGAGGAAGGAAAAAGAGAGAAGAAGCGGTAGGAAGATAATTTTTTATATCTCAAATTTTTCTGTAATAATAATATCAAAAAAATAAATATTAAATCTGCAGTTATAATTTCTTATACGTATATATATATATAGAGTATGAAAGAAGCTACCTTGATGTGAGGACATGTTGAGACATAAGTTGGATAAAACAAAAATCAGAACAATCAAAAACAATAGAATGTTTTTACAGTTAAGTTGTAGAATAAGTTAGAATAAATTAGGTTAATATATTATTTACAACAATAATTTTAAGGGTAAGAAATAAAGCATCAAAATTACTATACTGACATTTGCAAAGATCAACCGCATATACGGAGAAAATTTCATATTACATTTTATTATAGTGTCGCGACAACTGCGAACCATCAAGGAGCACAAGTTTAAATGTTATAGTCTTATAGTAAAATTTCTATGGCCATAGCATTTGGTGTCATGACCATAGCATTTACTGCTATAATTATAGCATTGAATGCTATGGTCGTAGCATTAAATGCTATGGCCATAGTAATTTTACTATAAGACATTAAAACTTTTGCCCCTTGATGGTCCGCAGTTGGTGCGACACCATAGTAAAATTTGATATAAAAAAAATTTTCTCCGTTTACCTATATATATTCAAATATCACCGTTAAATATAACCGTTGATTGTTGCCAAAAATTTTATTTGTCATTTATTATCTATCCATATAATAAATAAATGGCAGATTTGAGTTGCATGAGTATATAGATTTTATTAAATATGGCTATTTAATTTTGAATACTTACAAGAAAATTATAAATTTTATAAGTATAAAAAAGAGAATTTAAAGGCCAATGAACGAACAATACAATAGATGTTAAATTGATAAACAGTTTAGTATTTCATAAATACATAATACATAGAGAACGGGACGTTTCGAACTTTACAGTCTTCCTCAACCAATTTAAAGATATAATAAATTAAATAAATAAAAGTAGGTTACACATAATAATAAAGATAATAATGAAAACGCGGATATGAGTAAAATAATATATAAAGTAAAATAATATGTATATATATATGTATATAGTATAGTATAAGTATATATATATATATGTACGCAAAGTCAGAACTAAAATTAATTGAATCAAAGTCAAAGTAGGTTGGATCCACGATAATTCCTCTTTTGATGGCGAGAAAGAACCGAATCAGTATGAGGTAAATAGAGGAGGATAAAAGAAAGGAGGAAAGGCTAGAGAAACTGGAGGAGGAAGTAGGGAAGTTGAAGAGGAAGATCGAAAGAATGGAGCAAAGCGGAGGCAAAAGGAAGAGAGATGATAGCGAGGAGAGAGGAGCAGGGAAGAGGAAATTGTGGGAAAGGGGGGGGGGGCAATAGAGATGAGGAGGAAATGAGAAAGAGAAACGTTACAATAAGGATCGAGAAAGAGAGATGGGAAGGTAAGGGGTCAAATTGGGTGAAGGAGAAGGAGCTCCTAATGGAGGGTTTGAAGGTGAAGGCGGAGGTCAAAGAGTTTAGAGTGGTGGGGCAGAGGGGGAATTGGCTTACAATATTGGTGAAGCTGGAGAATGAGGAGGAGAAATGGAAGGTGCTGGAAGCAAGGAGAAAGGCGGGGAATAGGGTAAGTATAAAAATAGATGAAGATAAGTCGGTGGAGAGAAGGGATAGAGAGAGAGAGGAGAAAGAAAGGAGATTAGAAAGGAGAATAGAGGAAAGCAGGAGTACACGGAGATCAGAGGAGGAGGAGATCGCGAGAGGGATGGAGGAGAAACTCCTCATGGACTCGGACGAGGACAGGGAGAACAAGAAAGTAAGGTAGGACAAAAAGCGAGAAGCCGAGACATGAAGGAGGGAGGCAGAGGGATGCAGTCGTGGAGCGTGAGGAGGGGCGAAGAGGGATACGGGGAGGGAGGGAAAAAGAAAATTGTGAGGTCGCATATGGCCAGGGCACGAAGGGAAAAGATATATTGTAAAAGGTTTGGGTACGTTCCTTTCAAAAACGCCTTGTAAACCCTACGGGGAGATACAATAAACATATCTATCTATAAGGTAAATAACCGTCAAAAGTTATATGTCAAATTTTTGATAAAGTTAAACGTATAAAATAAAATTGTAGATAATAAAATCAAAGTCTACTGTTTAATGCTTTCACAGATAGATACTAACTCCTGTACACACACATGTCAGGTGATATTAAGTAAATGGATATAACTGTACTTTTATAACAATACTTTTATTTATTTAATTTTATTATATCTTTAAATTGGCTGAGAGAGACTCTGTGAAGTTTGAAAGGTCCCCTAAGTATTTATATGTTTATGAGATATCAAAATGTTAATCTATCTTGTACTGCAGGATGCTTGTTACTAACTGTGGTACAGAAATTACCTCAACAAACGTTTGAAATACTGCTCATAAAGAACGAAAAGAGAAGTATGGTTTATTTATCGGAATGTATGTATATGTTTATGAGATATCAAATGTATCAATTTTACATTTATTGTATTGCTTATTATATTGGCCTTTAAATTCTTACTTGAAACACACGACTTGATTCTTTTATATAATAGATGGTGTATTTTATATATCTGATTCAAATGCAAAACTAATGCCAATTGAGTAAATATAAATTTTAAATTACGTATAATACGTTTATAGTGCATTAAAAAAATGTTAATATGAGCGATTCAAACTTTTTAAATTATATGCAAAATAAAACTGAATAATTAATATTATTATACGATTGGATAAGTACATTTATGAACAAAATTACAAATAATTATACGAATGCCCTGTTCAATTTTCTTTAGCTATTGATTGCTTTATCATTACATTTATTTTATAATCTTTGGAATTTTAATAAGCTGTTAAATGTGTACTTACTCGTGTTGACTCGGGTTTATCAAGTCAGAATGTTTTTTTAAATGTATTTTTAAGCCATGGCTTCTTATACTATATTCCCTACCACATTTATTACATCGTACGAAATTATTTAGTAAGTTCGTATAATCATGTCGTAGGTCATACGGTATGGTGAGATTCATATCAGTTTTACTATGTACAAAACGCAAGTGTTTTTTTAACACATTTATAGCACCTTCTGACGAAAATAACCGAAATTTTTCTTCACAAATTTTGCACTTTGCGAGCAAATGTCCTAAATCTTCGAAATAATCCCACAACTCCTTAGATTCCAGTAATTCCATTATATCTATCTTGTACTGTAGGATGCTTGTTACTAACTGTGGTACAGGAATGACCTCAACAAGCGTTTGAAATATTACTCATAAGGAACGAAAAAAGAAGCATGGTTTATTTATCGGAATGTATGTAAATATGTATAAATATTTTTATTTTGCCAAACTACGATATCGTACAGCTTATTTAATATCTTTGTTTATCCCGTTACTAATTTTAAACTTATACTAAACACACGCAACGCTCATATATCCCAGGTAGAACATAAAGTTCATGATAATATCAATATCATGATGACGTTATTGACTTTATACATCACATAAATATCACTTTAACCACGCTACTTTAACGTCACTTTGATCTCCCATTATGATTCTTTGTTCTTCTTGGAATGATATTTTAAAATAGCGAAGTCAGATAGACATACAATAAAAGTTAAAAACAGTTTAATTTATATGAAAGGTATTCCCTTAATATTATATTTATTTCTTATATATTTTTTATTTATACATATGTATTGAGATCCTATCGTGTGTCTCTTTCTCTCTTGATAGTATACTAGAGCAGAGATTGTTTGTTTGCATGTAACACGTAATTCGTTGTCTTTCGCAAATGCCACATACTTACAATATTTTTTGTAATATAATACTGTAATCATCCCTTGGTTTTCCCGGGCGTTTCTTCGGGAATTTTGAGATTGCTCGCTCGCGATGTACACAGAACCTTGATATTTTACTTAAAAAATGCCCGGGAAAACCAAGGGATAAAATCGGTAATCGGTAAGTGAAATATCGAGGTTTTATGTACATCGCGAGCGAGCAATCTCGAAATTCCCGAAAAAACGCCCTGGAAAACCAAGGGATGAAGACGCTAATCGGTATCGAGGTTCCGTAGTAGCCTATGTTTTGCGCAAAAATGTAAAAAGTAACTGTGCAAAAGTTCGTCCAGATCGGTCGAATAGTTTAAGAGTGTATAAAGAACAGACATACATACAGACATACAGACATTCTATTTTATATATATAGATTATCTTATATATCTAAGAGAAGTAAAATTATAACTTTCGGATTGTTTCTTATAATAAGTTACGTAAAACTTGAATTTATTTTCTTTCATAATTCCAGATCAATTACATATTTGACAATTGTCTAAATCATTTTGTTTTTAATATATGTACATACATAAAATCATAATTTTAATTTTGACATTAATTTTACAGAAATTTGAAATAGGTACAAAAAATTCTCTTTTTATCTCTTTTTGCTTCCTCTCATTCACACAAATCTCCACCTTATTATGGATCACCGTTTACACATATTTAGGGAAGACCGGGGTACCAGGGGCTCATGAGCCACAGAAATTCAAACTCTGAAAAGTACTTTTAAATATAAGATTTTTTGTCTTATTTTTTTAAATAATTAAAGCAGTATGTACATTTTAAAAATGGTTTAGTGTATTTGGTAAATATTGATTAGTTTTTGAAAAAAAAATTAAAATATATTTTTTTAGAAATAACCCAAAATGTGCCCCATACCCGGGGCATCATGGGTCTGTCACTGGGGCACTATGGGTCACACACCAAAACTAGGTTTGCTATTTCAAGAAATAATGAAAAGTTACAAAAGTTGAAAATTAATTTTATTTTGTACATTTTCTTTTCACACTGTTTAGGATTGGGCAGAACAAACAAAATGTCAGAAAGACTCACTGTTCGGAAAACAATACAGCAATTTCACCGCGCGGCCATTACCTGGCCGACAAATCGGGGACCTGCACCCCCGGCGACAATCGACGCGTCGCGACATCGATTATCGCGGTGGATCGCTGCGCTATCTTCACTCGGCGGTTTCCGGTCTCTCTATTTTTCGGCTCTCGGTAGAATAGACAAGTGTCGGGTCTCCCTCTCGAGTAAAATATCAAGCGAACTCATACAAGCCAATACGTGAGACTATTGTTTCGGACTGCATCAACCAGTGCCTTTCGAGAGGTTTCTCGATCACTTGCCGGCGGACCCTCGCCCCCACGGACGGACGCAGTTGCAAGTCTAACGGACGACGGTCGGTCGACCGACGGGTCTCACCTTCAACGGAAGATTTTCTCGACGGTGTGCCTCACGCAGTACATATACACATTCGGTTCATCTCAGTAAAAAGGACAGAGCAACCGGACGACTTTCAACAAGACGTGAGAAATAGACTGAAAGGTAACTTTTGTGCGCGCGATCCGTTCGGTCATCGCGGCCGCCGTGCCGGGTGTAAATTTTCCTTTCACCTGCCCCCCGCGGAAAACCAGTCGGAAGTTTATCGCGGCAAGTGACTCAACATTTTTTGGTCCTTCGAGCCGGATACGGCGGGGTCAGTGCGGTCCTACGGGATCATACGCTGCAACCGGTGAACGTTCGAGACGTTCCGTCTCATCGTGCTCAGCACGCGCGTGACACGTGAGCGCGGCGGGACCGGCACACCTCACGGTGTACTCTATCTCTTTCTCTCTCTCTCTCGGGTTCGCGGTACGCGGCGTCGCGTTCGGAAGCGCTCTCTCTTTCTCTCGCTCGTCACCACAAATTCGTGCGCGGCACGCGGGTAACACGTGAGCTCGGCAACCGGCACAACTCACGAGGTACTGTTTTTCGCCCTTTCGTGTTGCGGTACGATCAGCCTCTCGCGGCTCGGTAGTGCGCGCATTGAAGGTCTCCGAAGCCCGACTGTGCCTGGCGTGTGTGGACATTCGCGGTATACCCGACTCGTCAGTATGGCGACCCTCCCGGCGAAGATCTCATTGCAGATGAATCGCTTCATTTATATTAAGTCGGTGGCGCTCGAAGTTCAGGATGCGTCGTTTCCTTCCCTCCCTCTCCAAGCGTTGCGGGTGAAGCTCAATCTCGTGGAAAATTACTGGGATCAGCTCCTAGTACACCTCATCGTTCAACGGCTCGACCCTCATACACGAGCAGCATGGGAGGTTAGGCTGGGTTCATCTACAGTTTATCCGTCCTATCAGGACCTCCGACAGTTCCTCACCGGACGGGCACGTGCCCTCGAAAGCCTGGAGCTCAGCTCCTCTTCCAAGCTACGCGTCTGGGCTTCCCCGGTCACTGCTCATGTGGCTACCTCACCAGCCTCCAGAACCGATTCAGTCGGATGCTATCGGTGTGCCGGATCGCACTATATAGTCTCGTGTCCAAAATTCCGGGAGATGTCCGCTCACGCTCGGCGGGACTTAGTCATCAACTCACGGCTCTGCTTCAATTGTTTGGGTCGGCATAACGCTGCTGCTTGCCAAAGTCAGAAGAGGTGTCGGGATTGCGGCAATAAGCACCACACCATGATTCACTCGGATGCTCCATCGGGACACCTCACCTCCTCAACCGGAAGCGTCAACTAACGCTAAAACTCGGGAGGCCTCATCATTCTCCACGGAGCAACTCTCTCTCGGCCGGCGGTTCACATTGACTGGATACTCACGACGGACATACTGACACATACGGATACACCGACCACGAGACGGTCTTGACCTATGAAGAACTTACAACTCTTCTGGTCCAAACAGAGGCCGTGCTCAACTCCATTCAATCAGAGATTCTCCAGGGATCAGGGCGGGACCCCATCGCTTAACAGATCAACGGATCCAGTCTCATCATCTAGGGCGGCTCTCTCACCTTTCCTCCGACGATGGCACTCACTGGGGTCAACTACTCGGCAGCTCCACACTTCGGAGACAATGGAGGGCAGCAGTCATCTCAACCCAGCATCACCTGCGGCGAACGGGCAACGAGACGGTCTTGACATGTGAAGAATTTACGACTCTTCTGGTCCTGGGCGTATGAAGAATTTACGACTCTTCTGGCTCAAACAGAGGCCGTGCTCAACTTCAGATCCTTGTGCCCTCTCTCAACCACACTCAACGGACCATCGTCATCACAGTACCGACACGGCTTTGACTCTCGGTCTCATCGGATCAGCCGCTCCCTAACTCAGACTCAATGGCAACGGCATCAAGTAAACATTCTCCAACTCTGTTGTAGAAGGCGGGCGGAATGTTCGGAAAACAATACAGCAATTTCACCGCGCGGCCATTACCTGGCTGACAAATCGGGGACCTGCACCCCCGGCGACAATCGACGCGTCGCGACATCGATTATCGCGGTGGATCGCTGCGCTATCTTCACTCGGCGGTTTCCGGTCTCTCTATTTTTCGGCTCTCGGTAGAATAGACAAGTGTCGGGTCTTCCTCTCGAGTGAAATATCAAGCGAACTCATACAAGCCAATACGTGAGACTATTGTTTCGGACTGCATCAACCAGTGCCTTTCGAGAGGTTTCTCGATCACTTGCCGGCGGACCCTCGCCCCCACGGACGGACGCAGTTGCAAGTCTAACGGACGACGGTCGGTCGACCGACGGGTCTCACCTTCAACGGAAGATTCTCTCGACGGTGTGCCTCACGCAGTACATATACACATTCGGTTCATCTCAGTAAAAAGGACAGAGCAACCGGACGACTTTCAACAAGACGTGAGAAATAGACTGAAAGGTAACTTTTGTGCGCGCGATCCGTTCGGTCATCGCGGCCGCCGTGCCGGGTGTAAATTTTCCTTTCACCTGCCCCCCGCGGAAAACCTGTCGGAAGTTTATCGCGGCAAGTGACTCAACACTCACTATAATGAAATATCATCTTTAAAAAAAAACTAATTTCTGACATGTTTTCTTTGATCAAAAATAACATAAATTTACAAACAAAAGACATAAATGTTACTTCATAATCTATCTTTTATCTGATTCATTAATAACTCACATTCATTACTAACTCTCTATATTAATAACTGTCAGGACTTCCTTTTATTCTTTTATTGGTTTTCTCTTCCGTGTTTTCTTTTCCTTTTTATCTTGTTTTTTCTACTTTTCTACCAAATTTTTTCTCCGGAGAATCAGTCAAAATTTTGCTGTTACCCTGCTGCTTGCGTTTTCTTGTTTCATACCGATGCGATGTATTGCCTTTGAATAGCCTCTAATTTCTGCGGGACTTTTAAACTGCCTTGAAACCCTATTAGCTACTTTTTTTTCATGTGTCGTGGACCGTGGATTTTTTTCTACCATCAACAATGTAAAATAACTATTTTGTATTGCCCCGTTTTATCATAAACAAGTTAGTGTGTGACCCATGGTGCTCCATCACTGGGTGGCCCATCGTGCCCAAATTCACTTAATATAGAAAACCAAAAAATAAATAATATATGATTATCTATAGTGTAGTAAAATGACAAAAGATGCTAAAAAGTTGCATCTGATTTTCATTTACGTCTATATTCTACTACAAAAACAATATTAAAACATTTCTAAATGTTTAAACAATTACTCGTACATCACGAAAACCATTTATGTCACGTGCATCTCGAGACAACGGACTTTGATCACTGCAACCTAGATACGAAGTATAGGTAATAAAGTAACTGTCACTTGATACTATAGTTGTATCAACTTAAACATTTTAGATTAGCGTAAACAGTCAATGACCCATGGTACCCCGTGGTTCATGGTGCCCCGGTCTCCCCTACATAATAGCATCAAGTAATAATAACTATTTAAAATAATACAATTGTATTATTTTAAATAATTTTTATTACTTGATGCTATTGTGTACATATAAACGGTAATTCCTCTGGTTAAATTATTTGTTTTTCTTATATCACACAATTTAATGTTATCGAACTGGTTAAATATTGACTTCTTTGCATAAAAAATAATTTATAATATTGATATTTTAAAAGGTTTCTTTTTCCTTGCTATTTTTAATCTCACCACATTTCAATGCAGACCTAGCACTTCAAATTCAATGAATTGCGTTATGGATCGCTCTGCAGAACGTGAAATTCAGAAACCGATTGATTTGTCCCTTGAATCATGTGAAAAATCGAGTAAAAATACAGCCGTAATTTATTAGTAATTATTTGTTCCGCTTAATATCATACAACGTACAACATAACGATATCTTAATATTAAAATACATATTTGCTTTTTGCACAACAATTTACAACGGCAACATTTTAAATAGTTTTATTTTTAGTTACAGCACATTTCAGTGCAGACCAAGTCCTTCAAGTTCAACGAGTTATGATATGGATCTCTCCGCAGAACATCAAAGAAAAACGTCACCTGTTTTGCCTATTTTGTAATTTGTACAAAAGAAAAAAGAACAGCCGCAATTTATGAGAAATTATTATAGTTTTACTTATATATCACTCAATGTAAAAATATATTTCACTAGTAAAAAAACAAATTTCAACCTTTCTCTACAAAGATAATTTACAACTGTAATATTTTAAAAATTATTTTTTTGTTTCTATTTTTAATTATTTATAAGTACATCACATTTTAATGCAGAGTTGTAGAACGAATTTTAAAGTCAGTGGAGGAAATGTCGCCCGTTATAGAACGTCAAACTTCTTGAATTACCTGGGTTTTCCTGTTGAAATATCTGAACAAACGAGAAAAGAAACTTGATAAGTAATTAGTCGTTTTGCTTATATTATAAAATGTAAATAATGATATTCTATTTAAATATTCACTTTTTTGTTCAAGAATATTTTATAACTGTTATATTTTAAATAATTACTTTAACTTTTACTTTTTAATTACACCACAAAAATAATACTTTTGTTTACAGTTTAGTAATATAGTACACGAGTATATAACATTTAAAATATTATCAAAATTAAAACGTCTATCGCAGGTTTATTATATTTTTAATTATGCCGTATGTGTAAATGTACAGAAATGTTCCGAGTACTTCAAAATCATCTGTCTCTCTCTTGCAGATTTCGATCTCGTTGTGTCAAAACAACAGTGTTAGACGTTACTTTCATTCGAAGAACTACAGGCATCACTTAAACAAGCAAAAAGACACAGAAGCCCCGTTGATAAGTGATTATTCGATTTGCTTCGTTATGCGATTTATTCTACACAGCATTAATTATGTTTCTTTTTTCAACAATACCAATAAATTTAAAAAAAAGTTTATATAAAGTAACCTTAAACAATTTATTATAGTGCGAATATAGAATTGTGCAATTGATAAAATTTGGTGGTTATTCAAGTCTGAGAATGATAATTTGTCTTCATAGTCTTTCAGCATAGCTGTAACATTTCAAACGACTATTTTTTTCTTTGTTAATTATTTTATATGTATACAGGGTGTAACATAAATGTGGGCCGCTACTTCAGAAGTGTATTCTACTTGTTAAAATAAGCAAAAAATTTTATGTAACCATATGTCCAAAAATACATCGTTTATGTTCATGTTTATATAAAGGGACACGTTCAAGGATGGTTCACTAGTGGTTCACTGGTGTCCACGTGTTTTTGAGGATATCTGAAACAAATTGTCTACTCCCGGCCTGTTGACATCATTAAATAATATTTACTCTTGGATCAGCACATTGAAAACGGCTTTAATAAAATACATAACACGGGTGTTTGTGAAAGAGTGACAAAAGCGCTAAGAAGACGAGTAAAGCAGTGTATTTTTTACTGGAGGCGGTCACTTTAAACATTTGCTTTAAGATTTGTTTTATTTAAATTTTATTTTATACTGTTTTGTATTGTTAGAACGCTTTGTAATTGTCTTAAGTTTCAACTCAAACATGACTGTAACATGAAAACGTTGCATTTTTGGACATATGTTTGTATGAACTCTTTTGCTCATTTTGATGTGAATAGGATACACTCCTGAAGTAATGACTCACATTTATGTTACACCCTGTATAAGTAATAAAGAACTACTGTTTAAGATCTCTCTTTCAATAGAGATCCAGGTATGTTCTCCACGGATTTTAAAAACTCTAATATTTCCACGTAGGGTTTAACATTGTAAAAATAATATATAACATATAGGGGCCAATGGGTTGAGGGAGTAGAGCTACAGAGTTCTAAAGCTTTAGAATAAAAATTGAAAATAAAATAATAAAATTCTATGTTATTAATTGAAATAAATTGTGTCATTAATTAAAATAATAAAGTTAAAAATAGCGCGACAAATAATACATTTATATATTGTTTGTTACAGTTTAAGATTTACTGCCTGCCACATAATTATTTATAAAATGAACTAGCTGGTTACCCGGGCTTCGCCCGGACGTCGTTTTTCTTCAAACGACTTCATTTGTGTTTCAATATCCATATTGTGGACAAACATAAGGAGTGTGTCGAGTGGTTGATTTAAAGACGATTTAAAATTGGACTGCATAAATGTTTTCTTTCATTGAACATGTCGTAACACCGGTCTTTTTCTAATCGAGTTTCAGAATATTGAGTTATTTCCGCTTTTTGGATATTTCACTTATCGATCAGCGACTTCATTTCTTGGTTTTTCCGGGCGTTTTTTTCGGGAATTTTGAGATTGCTCGCTCGCGATGTACATCGAGGTTCTGTGTACATCGCGAGCGAGCAATCTCGAAATTCCCGAAAAAAACGATAATCGATAAATTCTCGAAATTCCAAAAAAAAACGCAAGAGATAAAATCGCTGATCGGTATCGAGGTTCCGTAGTAGCCTATGTTTTGCGCAAGGATGTAAAGAGTAACTGTGCCAAAGTTGGTCGAGATCGGTCGAATAGTTTAAGAGTATGAAGAACATACAGACATTCTATTTTATATCTAAAAAGATTAATTTCAATCTCAAATCGAACTTTTGCAACAGGCATTACAAAAAATATTGTAAGTATGTGGCATTTGCGGAAGACAACGAATTACGTTACATGAGAATAAGCAATCTCGAAATTCCCAAAAGAACGCCCGGGAAAACCAAAGGATAAAATCGGTAATCGATAAATTCTCGAAATTCCCAAAAAGAGATAAAATCGCTGATCGGTATCGAGGTTCCGTAGTAGCCTATGTTTTGCGCAAGGATGTAAAGAGTAAGATAAATTCTCGAAATTCCCAAAAAAACGCTCAAAATTCCCAAAAAAACGCGAGATATAAAATCGCTGATCGGTATCGAGGTTCCGTAGTAGCCTATGTTTTGCGCAAGGATGTAAAGAGTAACTGTGCCAAAGTTGGTCCAGATCGGTCGAATAGTTTCAAAGTGTATGAAGTACATACAGACATACATACATACATACATACAGACATTCTATTTTATATATATAGATATGTAAAAAGGAATGCTATAATTTTTTAAAAATTAGTTATATGACCTACAGTTTAAAGGATGATAACTATCTTAAGGGGATCCTGCACCCGTCTGTTTTACCGACAAAAATCTCTACTCATGCAGCGTCGTATTAAATTGACAGAATTGAAAATGCTTCTCCAGGATTGCAGTACATACATCAATGATTCAGGGAAAATCTCATTTTATATGGAAAACGAGAAAAAGTTACGGAACTACAGATTTCCTTATTTACATTTACCTCAATATGGCGTCTCCAGTTGGCAGACGACCTGTCAATTCATCGCAAGATGTGCTTCATATAAAAGATATACCGTTTGTACGAACGTGAAAACAAGTTTCCCTGGATCACAAAACACGACACAACATTATTGAACCCTTGAAATCAAGATTGCAAGCCTAATGAAAGCATAGGATGAGTACGTGTGTCGGATGTGTGTCGTGCGTATGTATGCGTGAAATATAGGTGCTATCCTTGTCTATTACAAGGACAGATATAGATCGGTAACATAGAAAATGATAGAAAATGATAATTTTGTCAGTAAAACATTCGGCTGCAGGATCCCCTTAAAACACATAAAACAAAGATACTCAAAACACCACAAACATTTAATAAATGTATAAAAATGTTTCTATCGCACTTGTATTTTTGTTGATAAACATTTTGAGGGAAGCAATAACATCATTGACATTAGAAAAGGTCTCACGATCAGATATCAATTTTGATGCAAACCACGCATGACGTAACATTTTGTTGAATAAGTACTGGAGCCCGCAATTGATTACGAATTAAAGAATGTATCCTAATGGCATCTCCTCTTGATGTAAGATTCCGTTGCTGTGTGCTTTTAGAATATAGTAGTTTTGAAGACAACGCAAATAAAATTTTTTACTTGACGATAAAAATAAACGTCACTGGGCTAGCTTAGTGGTGTGCATTTAGGTGGTACAATATACGATATATATACGAGTTTTCGACACAAGAACTGATTACCACTTGTACAATCACTTATAATCATTCAATTACATCATAAGTAGTCAACCAACAAACAAAGACTGAACATAAAGATGTAATTTCTATGAAGCAAGTCCATAATATTTTTTAATTTCTGTACGTAAAAAACAACATTTATGGAAACAAACAAGTGAGTAATAATCAATAAAGGAAACGCCAAACAAGTGAGTATATCGACATATATTTAGAACAATATTATAATAAATTTATAATAAAAAATATAATATAGCTTATAGATGTACATTGTGTGTGTGTTTCAATCTTTAAGGACGTGAAAGTAATAAGCTTTATAATTTTCTTGCTAAAAAACTTTTATTTGTCTATTATTCAAAACATAATTATATAAAAAATTTATTTAAAATGCAAAAACTACAATTGCCTTTATCGCAACGAATTCAGTATGGATAAGCTAAATCTTAATTTTTTAAATTGTCATCGATCCATTTGTTAAATCTCTCCTCGATCTCCGGTGTAAACATTTTCTTCCAATCATCCGTCGTCTCTTGTTGGATGAACATTTCTGGTGGCATTACCATGTCAGATCTCGATTGATTCACTATCGGTTTTTTGCGGAAAATCTCTATTCTCATATGCATTAACTTGACGATTTACTCGTCACTGTAATTCTTACCAAAAAATGCAGCGATTTTTTTTATGTTTCCAGATAAATCCTATGCAAAATAGATGAAAACGTTAAGTATAGAACAGTAATCTATATATTAATTATAAAAAATATTATTAATTATCTTCTATATTTTTATTATCGGATTTAAATGATATAATCAAGTTTTATTTAGGAGATTTAAGTTCTATTAATAATTAATAATATTTAAAATCTTAAAAATTATTAAAAATCAAAAATTTTTATTTTTTTTATCTTTAGAGAACCACTTGTCGTAATTAAAAAAACTTCTTGATCCTTTATATAAAATTATGCAAAGTAGAATTTCCTTCTATCTTACCTTTATCAGATCTTCGTAGAAGAGAAACATCATATTTGGTCTGTATTTCAACACTATCCAAGCTTCCTTTACATGTTCCTAATATGGACTCCATAGAGCTGAAAATTCGGGAGATTAGGCTTTCAAAATGATAACTAAGAAAAAGTGAAGTAAACTGGAAAGACCTATCAACATTTCACAAATCTTACTGTGGTTATTCATAAAATTAATACAAAACTGCTCAAAAGTTCCCTGGTACTGATTCAAAGATTTGTGGAAATTATACCACGAGACAACCACATCTCTTGGATTTCTTGCGACGTAGATAATCTAGGAACAAAAATAATAAGTGGTATATTGTCTGTAAGTTTTGGTAAATTCAAATGTAAAACATTTTGTTTTTTTAAATTTCAATCGGCTGAATGCAACAATTTACGTACACATAAATGACAAATGCTTTTTTTTGTATACGTCTTTTAATTTTCTTCTTAGCTGAGTTAATTTATTTATATATCATATCATTTCTTGATCGTTTTTATAAATATTACGACTATTTAAATAAAATATGCATTTAACTAATAAAATATTTAATTGCAAACACACCTTGCAAGTACTATTTAAGACTGTCGGCAACAAATCGAAAGGCATGTGACTCTTAAGAAAACGTGGAGAAGGCTGACGATTCACGAATTTGACGCTATATTTCTCCGTATTAATCTTACCAGAAACGTCTTTCGTTGCGATATGGCCGTCTAGTATTTCTCCCATCCTAAAAAAAAGAATTTTTTAATATAGTAAAATTTAAGAAAAGAGAATTTAGAAAGTATTAACTGTTTTATTCCATCATAATTTTTTTCATGTAAGAGGATATTCAATAATAATTTAGGTTTTCTGTATAGGTATATTTCTTTTTTAATTAAATCCAAAGTCAAATCTAATTTGATGAAATTTCTTATGCATGCATTCTAATTAAAAGTATGCTAAATACGAAAAAAATACTTGAAACTTTAAATTAATTTTTATTAAGAATTTTATTGGTATAGACGCTAGAAGTATTTTTCTATACTGTCGTAAAAATAGAAAATGTAAATTTATTTCTGCAGAGTTTTTGCGTAAAAAAATATGTATATATTATAATTATACTATACTCGATAAAGGGAAGTCTCTGTGTTAAATATATTTGATGTGCCGCGTCAAAATTCATGTTGTTTGCCACCAACGATACAAGTTCCTGCAGCATCGTGATATCTAAATCAATACAACAAATTCAATTAATATTTCTGACAATAGTACGAAATTTCAGAATTTCTAATTTACACCTAACCGCCTGGATATCACTTTCAACAATTTTATTATTAAACCGAATAAGTAACATTTATTTTGTTATTCATAATAAATTCATAATTTTATTATTCATAACTTTTTTTATTCTTTTCAAAACTTTAGTTTGGATAACATTGACTTAAGTTTCAATAACGATAACACTTTTTAAAGTATCGACTATTATGCAATTTTAAATAATTTAAAATAAAAGAAACTTGCAAAACAATTATATAAAATAAAAGACCAATTTTGGGGGGGCTCCGTTTGCCTACAATCCCGATTGCCAACAGCTTCGTTTGCCCACAACATTTTGCCTACAGCTTCGTTTGCCGACATTCCCGATTGCCTACAAGCATTATTGCGCACATGTAATAGTTAAAAATACGAACGTACGTTTGCGCACATGGCTAAACACATTGTACACATGACTTTATTGCACACAAGCAGATTGCACACATGACATTATTGCGCACATACACATTGCACACATGACTTTATTGCGCACATACACGTTATATTGCACACATATGTCGCAGGTTTTTTGCAAAATCAGCCCTTTTGCAAAAAGACTAGCCTCTTTGCGAAAGGCCGGCCTCTTGCGAAGCACTGATCGTTTCCCAATAAGACTGAACGCACTTTAGGCTTTTTGGCACACATGGGCTGGTGTTAGGCTAGGCATTTTGCAAAAAGTCTAAAATACGTTAGTCTTATTAAAGAAACGATCAAATGCTTTCGCAAAAGGCCGGCATTTCGCAAAAAGGCTAGCCTTTTTGCAAAAAGGCTGATTTTACGATAAGCCTGCGACATTGTATGCAATATAACGTGAATGTGCGCAATAAGTCATGTATGCAATGTGTATGTGCGCAATAATGTCATGTGTGCAATCTGCTTGTGTGCAATAAAGTCATGTGTGCAATGTGTTTGGCCATGTGCTCAAACGTACGTTCGTATTTTTAACCATTAAATGTGCGCAATAATGCTTGTAGGCAATCGGGAATGTCGGCAAACGAAGCTGTAGGCAAACTGTTGTGGGCAAGCGAAACGAAGCTGTTGGCAATCGGGATTGTAGGCAAACGGGACCCCCCCCCCCCCCCCAATTGTGTAAGTTGATAAGTTCACAATCTTTTTGCATCCGAGTATTTCAGAATTTATTTCACAAAAAGATTATAAACTTATCAACTTACACAATTGCAACGAGTTCTTTCTTGGATGTCTTATTTATATAAAATCTCAAGTATCCTACGTATTAGAAAATTATTGTCAAATTTTTTGCTTTTTATATAGGAATGGAAACAATAAAACCTTTTTTCTGTTATCTAATTAACATTGCTATTTTATTTATTTGGTATGACATATACCATTGTACTTTTTATCACATACAATAAAGTTTGTTATCTACTAATAGCGAATTTGATTGAATGTATCAATAAATTATATATATGAAGCTCTTTAAATACTTATATTTGTTTAAACACAATATTAAACTCTAAAAGGTTTGGCATATATTTTACCAATTAATTTAAGCGTCACACTGGTCAGTTGCAATCAATTAACTTAGTACAATCTATTATCATTACTAGTCTTTATCATATTTTTAGATTGGCTTCAACATAGTCAGATGCTTCTTGTCTGGCCGTATTGACCTCTGAAAAGAGGCAAATGTCAACAAAGGGGAGAAGAAGAAGCGTATGTGCTTCAATCTATATGTGTGCACAGATAATCTGCTTTTATTTGCAGTTACAGATGATAAATAGCCTCCTTTCGTGGTAATGCTGCAACGTAAAATAAGAATTTTACATAAGAATAAGAAAGTAAAGAAATATATAAAATATATATATATATATACATATGCATACATAGAATAAAAATACTTTTATTTGTGTTCCTATCTCTCATCACTACCTTTTTTTTTTTTTTTTTTTGACGCTGGGAAATCCTCATGGACTTCCTCACCTCTCGGGGGAGTGGCGAGGGGTATGCCGGACTCCTACCGGCTAAAACCCAGCCAGTATCCTTCCCTTCCCCATATAGGGAGCGCCCGGGAACTCACTCTCGTATTGCGTCCAGGCGCACCCTGGGTGGGGCCTTCCGACCCCCGTCGGAATCGCCTCGACGACCCGCCCCCGGACAGGGGTCAGGCTATTCTGCCACTCCCGGAGGGCAAGCTGCCGAGCCTGACTACGTACCACCGCCCGGGCCCGCGCCACGAGTGGCGCGCCCCCCCGATCCGCCCGCATCCCGCGCACACGCCGATATACTTCGGCCTGCGCGAGGGCCGCGAACTCGATCGGGGGGACTCCAGCCAGGACGGTGGCCGCCGCATGGGAAATCGTGCATCTCTCATCATCACTACCTATGTCAACATATTTGGATTATTTTTTAATCCTTTTTCTTATGCTATTGGCAATTTAATCGACGCTATATCTTCTAAATAAAATTTTCGTAAACTTTAATTATGGCTTGAAGAAAGCCAGTTGTTTTCTAAAAATTTAATCTCTTTTATGAAATTTTTAATAAAATTTTAATTTTTTTAAATTTGAGGGTTAAATCATTGTTTATTCATGTTTCTAAAGAACTATCTATTTCTAAAATATTTTTATAAATCCCATTAATACTTTAATTTTCTTTACTTACATGTGTTTGTTACATTTGATTATACATACATTTCATATTTACTTATACATATTTTTCTTAAAAAGAAAAAAATACATATAAGTAGAAAAAGTAAATTGTTATATGTAAGCATAAGTATTTTAGCATAAGTTTAAAATAAATAATGGGATAAGCAAAGCTGTACGATTGATAAGCAAATTCAAATTATGTATCCATATTTACATACATCCCGATAAATAAACCATATCTCTCTCTTCGACCTTTGTGAGCAGATTTTCAAACGCTTGTTGAGACGATTTCTGTACATTTAGTATCCGACACTCTACAATACAGAACGGATATAATGAAAGTATCGAAACAAGCAAACCGCAGCGAGTTAGTGAAAATCTTTCCAAAAATTAGAACAATGCTAGCAAAGTGCAAGATTTGTTAAGAAGAATTTCGATCATCCCTTGTGTCTACAAACTGTTTTATTAAAAAAAACAAACTGTTTTATTAAACATCAAATATTGTGCAACTAAAGAAAGTTAAGCAAAAAAAGCTTTTATTAGGGCATTTATATAATAGTTATTTGCAACTTTGGTCACAAATTTGCCTTTTCGATAGTAATAACTATAATTTTACAATTATTTTACATACTCGTATAATTTGAAAAATTTGAAATGATTATATTCACGTTCTTTTACCTATTACTTGTACACATTCTTATCTTAGAGGGAAAAGACTACACGTATAACCCACCACTAGCTACTAAACGGAAGGAACTGTTTTTCTTTATTTATTTATTACCAATAGCTCTATTATTAATATTTTCTAACAATTATTTTTTTTAAATAAAAGCATGTAGAATTATGTGTTACAATATCAAATATTCAAAGTTTTTAATTTTTGTAATATTTAACTTAAAAAAAGTAGATTTTTTGCTTGTCAAGGTTTTCTACCCCTTAAGGATCCATATCCTCTCAGTAGGTCCAAAAAATAGGTGATTTTTTGTGAATTTTTTGTGGAGAAAGTAAACAAAATAGATCATTCAATATTTTTGAATTATATTTATGATACTTTTAAGTAGTTATACAAATTTTTTCAGCCCATTTAAATAATTTGGCGAAGCGGGATACTGGGCAACGGCGCGGAATAGGTTGCTCCATGGCAGAAGTCCTCCAGGTCGTAAAATGTGTCTGAAACATCGAATCAATCGATTTTCCTGTTCAGTACAAGTGTCCCTATAGAGTAGACTAAAAAACATTTTTATTTTGAATAAAAATTCATAAAATGGCGGCAGTTAAAAAAAGAAAATTAATAGTGAAAATAAATTTTTCTTTTTAAACTGCCGCCATTTTATGAATTTTGATTCAAAATAATTTTTTTTAGTTTACTCTATAGGGACACTTGTACTGAACAGGAAAATCGATTGATTCGATGTTTCAGACACATTTTACGACCTGGAGGACTTCCGCCATAGAGCAACCTATTCCGCGCCGTTGCCCAGTATTCCGCTTCGCCAAATTATTTAAATGGGCTGAAAAAATTTGTATAACTACTTAAAAGTATCATAAATATAATCCAAAAATACTGAATGATTTATTTTGTTTACTTTCTCCACAAAAAATTCACAAAAAATTACCTATTTTTCGGACCTACTGAGGGATATGGACCCTTAATATAAGACATAGAATTTAATACAAGACGTGTGTTACATGTGTGCGTAGCTAAAATTCTCTTTAAGTTTACTATGTTTTGTCCCTCTATTTTGTCTCTGGTTTGACCAGCTCGTCACAGCGCATTAATATAAACTTAACTCAACTGTTACATGTACATATACCTATATTAATATCTTTACATCAGAATAAAAAATCTCTTTGACAAGACATATGTTGACATTAAGATAATAAATACATAATTTAATAATGTACGGTAAATAAAAAATGCATAATAAATAAATTTTGCTGTATCTTATTTAAAAATCTTGAAGAAATGCATTAAACGTTAAAGTAGGTTTGTCGACGTGGGCGCTCGTGGATTAAGAGAGAAAAAATAAAAATTGGATAAGAAGTTTTATCACGTACTTGTCGCTGATACTAAAGTAAAAGCTAAGCGTGATACTAGAAAAAATATCAAACCAAATAGTTGTCGAAAATCGAAATCATCCCTTCTCCCCCATTATCGACATCAGGATCCGTTAGTGCTTCTCTATATATATATGTAAACAAACTGCGCAATTATTCGTAAATAAAGCAAAAAGATTCAGTGTAGGTACCTACATATCCTCGCAAATGCTTCGCTTCTTGTTAGTTAGTATGGTACCGGCCGCGAAGATATTCGAGCAAAATTTCAAATAATCCAATTAACGAGAAAAAGGCTGTTAATAAAACATGTCTTTAAAATGTCCAGTGATAGTAAAATGCGTCAAGGGTGAGCTGGCGGCCAAACTACTAAAACAATATCCGTTTCCGAAACGTGGTTTCGTTAAAATCGGTAAGAAAAAATGGTTCCTGCCGTATAGGTATGTCGAGGAGGGCCACAAAATATATAACTTCAAAATTCGTCCGGATGATACATGGATCATTACCTATCCGAGATCAGGTTAGTTTGCTTCCAAAGTTTAGATTTTGAAGCTTTGATTAGGAAAAAGATGTGAATATATAAGAGCAACTTTACAGCACAAATTGTGATAAAACATTTTTATAAGTAGTATATTTTATTATCGAGGATTACGTTGAAATGGGAATGTAGAACTTAGAGAATTGTTTTCTTATCAAACAATGTTGTGACCTTGCTTTCTTTGTGAAAGAAGAGAACTAAAGGTATAAACAATAATATAAATACAGCGCACAAAATATAAAATCATACAACTAAGGATAAAAATGTCACATGTAGCAATTATTATATAAAATAATTGTTTTTACATTATCTAAAACATTATACTATAAAGCTTTGTAAGTTGTATTACATTAATGTTATTACATCAATGTTGATGCTTGGTGTACAAGAAATCGTTTTACAATATTAAATTATATCTTTGACCGAAACTTTTTCAAAACTGTCATACAGTCCATATAATCTTATAATACTTCAAAAATAATAAATTGTGGAATATTGTCCTAATTTCTTTTAGTTTAGAAATAATTGAGCAAGAAAATATAACATAGGAGAACTCAAATAGAAGTTTATTATAAAAGTGATATTTTATTTAACAATAAATTCTTATTTTATAATTGTTTTGCAATAAAGAGACACGGTAGTGTCTCGCGCCAAGTACGCGCGGAGCGAGACAGCCGTGGCTCTATATACGCGATAGCGAGTACCCGAGATTTTTAGATCTCGATAACCAGTAAACGGATCAAGTTCTAACTAGGCTTATCGTAAAGCTTGGACCAAATTTATATAAGAAAAATGTTTTTATTTTTCCGCTACGTGCCCTACGAGCGGAGATATTACGATGCATAGGATAAAGTGTGAAATTTTCAATTAAGATACGTCATCGTCGTCGTTCCAGATCGTGACTTTCACACTCTCGCCACGGCGCGCCGTGGCGCCAGGGGTAGCGCGTCACTTTCACAATCTTGACGTTAATGGCGCTATTTTCCATTTTAGAGCAACAAAGTGTCGCCAGCGGTGCACTTGGTGTACTGAGTGCAGTTGCACTGCCGGTGCACTTGGTGTACTGAGAGCAGTCGCACCTCCGGCGCCCCGCGGCCCGGCGGTGTATGACAGCGCAGAGCGAGATAACCTACGCGGCTGGATCGACTCGGGCTTTGCGCAATTCGGGAGTGTGTAGTGAAAAACGTTCAAGTCCGGCTCGCGAGTGAAACTCGTACAAAAATAATGGGCCGCTTTAGACGTCCGCGTCATCGAGAAATGTTCCGTCCGCGTCGAGGTTATATGGCTTACGATGTTACGTGTGCGTTCAGTCGGGGCTCGTGCAGTGATAACGTGCAATGTGTGATAAACTATCGTAAGTAAACTATATCGTGCGTGATAATAAACTCACACTCTCTCTCGCTCGCTTGCTCTTTCGCTTAATCTCGTCTCTTACGAGTTAAAGTGAGGTTAATTATATCCTCTAAATAAATCGCGTTTGCGAGAGAGATCGATCGAGTCATCATCATCACACGCGTCAAAGTGAGTGAGGTTAACGTGTCATGTCACATTGACACCGCAGGGAGGATTGATTCGCACAATCCTTTAGGCTTATAAATACAGTACTCGCTCTGCTTTCATGTTGATCGTTTCTCAAATCTGCTTTACAAAATATGCTTCCCAGAAGAAGTGGAAACATTATTTATTGATTTATTATTCAATAAAGTTACTAATTTATTGTATATGTTTCTTTGATAGCGATCTGTCTGATGGTGTTCTGGGTTTTGATTGCGAATGGGTCAAAAAGAGACTCGTCTATCTGTTACAACTGGCTACTATCAATGGAGTAGTTGCTTTGTTTCGCATCGGAAAGATTGGATACATTCCACCTAAGCTTAAGGTATAACGTTTCAAATAGTTCATGATCAGATTATCCGCAACTATGCATAACATTGAATTTCAATAACATTACATTCAACTGCTGTAAGTAACACAAGACCTAATCTGATACTATTTATAGCCGATATAAATCGGAAAACTTTAACGTCGCATTAATTTAATTTATACAAATTTTGCAGTTGCAACAGCAGATTCAGTCGCAAACGCATCAGGATATTGTCCTAAATGGCAAAATACAAAATCAAGTAAATCGTCCGCCGAAAATAGCTCCGAAGCCAAGAAATAACGATCTTATTGATCTTACGGACGAGGAAGAAAAGAATAAATGTATGTTTATCTATTTTTTTCATCTATTTCTGTTTATGCGTATTTACATGTATACAGACGGAGCATGCTTTAAGGCCATAATCCGTCTCTATCACGACGCGTGATAATAAATATCTGTAATTATCATGTTTTCCACATTATCTAACATGTCAAATCCTGTATTGCAATAGCAAATGCGAAAGTTACGGCTACAACTACAGTGTCTATAATTGAACAGCAATTGAATATAACATCGAAACCGCAATCTTTCCAAAGGGTAATACAAGCATTACCGGCAAATGTAGCCGGTATTACGACGCAACAGACTATAAAAGTGATAACGACTAATCAACAGCCAGCATCAACTGCCCTTGTGGTAGGCATTTTTTCATATGTTCATATCTATTATACATTGTATGTAATGTAATATATTACATAAATATTACTTTTTATATTATTTCTTTTTGAATATTATAATATTTAAAAAGGAACAAAAGAGATGTGTGATTATATATATATATATATTGTAATTTTTTTTTTTTAGAATAATGTGAATCCGTCTAGACTGCAGACGTATGTGATGCAAGGTAGCACGGGTTCGCCAAGACAAGTATTACAGGTTAGCAACAACGATTTCTCACCAGAAAACCTCTCTGAGAATAAGAAAATTATTGTAATGTTGCTTTATATAAAAAGAAATTCAAATATTTTCTAGGTACGACCTATAAGCACTTCTAATAGGCCACCGTTTTAAACTGTTACATATAAAGGTAATTAAATTATATCAAAGAAAAGCGTGTTGTATTAATACGCCATTTTTTTGTACATTACAATGTTATTTATGATTTGCAAGAATTACAGTGGAAGATGGTTACAAAAAATATGATGCTCGTCACAATATTTATAAATTTTACAGTGTGTTATTTATTGTCTTGTCAACAGGAATATCAACAATCCCGAATGGTACTGTGCGCGTACTAACCACGCCAGTTCTGTCAAATATACAGATAAGTAAGGTGATTATCGATAGTAATTGATTCTACTCGTACATTTGTTCATCGAACGCAAGTGTGATTTTAGTACTGTTTTATTTCAGCATCCTCCGCCACTGCCAGACATTCCAAGTTACGCATCGACGCCTGGCTGGAAACTTCCACCGCCCGCACCATTGTTAAAGATTTTAAAAGTATCGAATGGTAAACTATATGATAATGTCTCTATTTTGTACAAATAATTCAAATTCAACTTTCAAGCTACAAAATTTTTAATATAATTAACGTATAGGCATAGTGCTATTCTGGAGCATGAATCTAACGGATAAATATGCGGATATCGCCAGTTATCAATTGTACGCGTATCAGGAAGTCGCTGGTGTAAATCCTACCACTTCACTGTGGAAGAAAGTGGGTGATGTGCGCGCACTTCCGCTCCCTATGGCGTGTACCTTGACTCAGGTAAAATGAAACATCAACGTTATAACTCGTCAAAGGGATAAAACGTGTCTCATTGCGTTGTTTGGAATTCGCAATACTGTGAGAGCAATATTCTTGTTACAGTTTTCCGAGGGTAACAATTATTACTTTGCGGTCAGAGCGGTTGATGCACATTCTAGAAAAGGACAGTACAGTATACCTGGCAATATCTCTCTGTAAAGGAGCAACATCAAGTTTTGAGATCTCCATTCTTTCTCTATTTCTCTTTTGTTACTGTATACTCTTACGTTTAACGCGTACTTGTGATAAAAATAGTTTGTAGATAACGTCATCTCAATAACACGGTACATTATAATGGATCTGACTCGACGATTGATTTAGCTAATGTTCCTCTTTTGGATTATTGAACTCAAAATGCGATAACTCCAGTTGATGTTAGTCCCATAAATGCTTCCAATCGCACACATAATTTATTGTACATAATTCCCTATTTCGTAATAGATATCTTAATTGTTTCTTTTTTATTAATTCCTTTTAATAGCTGAATTTTAATTCATCCTTTCGGGGCAAAATATTGATGTTACAACATAATTGTAATTTCTTGAAGACATTTTTATGATAAATTCATGAAGTATTTAAATATTTTGTTTTCTGGTTTTTGCCTCCTGGTTTATTGCAGCTTATAAACACTTAAGGGGTCGTCTCACTTTGACCGGTTTGAAAAATCGAATTTTTTTTTTTTACATATTTCGATAGTATATACCCTTGAGAAACTTGTGTGAAAATTTCATAAAGATCCTACAAGTATTTTGAGATTCTACGAGCCTTTTTCTACCTGAGTTGGAGCGAAATAGTCCATACGCCAGGTCGATTGAGCATTTTTATCCAGGTTGATGGCTAACGTTAATGTTTTTTTATGTTTTTTGGGTCGTAGAACAAGAATCTGTAAATAGTTTTTTCGTAAGTCGATGCAATAAAAGTTATTAACAATTTATTTGTTTAAATTGCCCTAGCGATCAACTATATATCCTATAAAAAAATGAGCAAGAGAAAATTTGTTCCTTTTTTCACGACAAACAAAATGGCCCAAAAAACATAAAAAACCATTAACTTAGCCATCAACCTGGATAAAATGCTCAATCGACCTGGCGTATCGACTAGAAAACGAAGCAGCTGGAAACTCTAGATTCGTTTCATCACCCCCCCTGCTTTGGACAATGAGGTTCAAACCGACCAAATCAGATACAATCTGAACTGTTTGAAGAAGCTGAAGGATTGATGTATGGAGCAGGGATTGCAGATTAATTGTAAGTACATTTTTTTTCATTGTTTTTTCCGTAACAAAACTTTAAACGCGTTTATCTCAAAACACGTTTTTCGTGAACTGCGGGCACGATAAAAAAAAAACTACTTGACAAATCGGTCTGAATTTGTATGGCTTATTGAAAACACTATACCTCTAGTATGAACCACGATCAAGTCAAAATAATGAAATTATCATATTTTAAAGTCAAAAACATGACGAAAAATTGGCTTTTATGCATGTTTTTTCTTTAAACCTCCACCATTTTTTTATTTTCAAACAGAAATTATTTCTGGAGGTTCATACTATAGCGACACTCATACTAATCAAGAATCTTTTTTGTTTTTTTGTTTCAGATGATTCTACAAGCAGTTACAATGCCCGCAGTGGACCAACCTTTTTTTTTTACTTGTTTGCATTTTTGTATTTTCAATTAAATAAACTTGACTAAAAATTCTACAAAAAATATGTTTTGTTGTTTAAAGCATGCGTAATAAGTACAAAAAACATTCATTCAATTATCTGCATTAGTATTGCCAAAAAAAATTCATAAAAATTGCGAATTTTTCGAGCGTTCAAAGTGAGACGACCCCTTAATAAACTGTCACAGTGCATAAAATACAGAATTCTAGTCAAAAGATTTCATACACTTCAAATATACGTAATGTTATTCAAAGACTGGTTCTGAAGGAAATATATTATTCAAGCCCAATTTTGAAGGTTCTAAGACAACGACGTACTGCTTGATTGTTTATGCTAAGTGTCACTGAACGCTAAACGAAAGATAGCGACAGATAGACATAACAATCGTAGCAGAAAGTTGGAAATGTTTTGTACATTAGTTATTGCTTGGTATAATCTTATTTAATCATTTGATGATTCTGTTATTTATAATAATGTTAAGCGAGAAGTTATTAAACAAAAAGTTTAACAATCTACATTATGTTATATAGGGTTACCTATTTTAATGGAAACAGTTGTATATATCTTAAACTTGACGTACAAAAGAAACGTTTCAGACAGAAGTTCTATGGTTTAGAAGGGGAAAAATAATGGTAAAATTAGTTTAGAAGGGGACAAATAATGGTAAAATTAGTTTTCGAAAAAAATATCTATTTTTGAAGTCATGAAAGTCATCGCTACCTTTTTAAATAGAAGTATATGATTTTTTTTCCATAATATGAGATTTTTCTAGTTTCTTCTACATATAAAAGTGTTGAAGTAGATTCGAGTTATGAAAAAATCGACAGTTTATGAGTTTAAGTCCTCCAAGTTATATAACTATATAGTCTAAACATATTTTGTACAATAAGTTTAGAAATTATGTACATAGCTGTTTCCATTAAAATGGAATACCTTGTATATATATCTTTATATATTATTATTTATTGCATTTTTATATAACATTTCAACAATATCACACTTGTACAATTCCCCAACGTGTTTTTTGTTAAGACAATTTGTAATAAGTGAGAATTATATGCAGCACCAGCTAATGACCAAAGCAAATTCCCTACTTTTTACGAAAATTATCTTACTATCGTCGTTTTTCGTTCAGTACTCAATTGCGAAAGGTCAAACGGCATGCCGCCTCTATTTCTCGGATTTTAGCTATTATATTAGTGACGCAAGTCGGACAATCTTCCGTATCCCGTGTTTTTTTCCGAACGAACAGGCACTAAACTAAATTTAATTATTATTTAACTTACCCTTGGTATTTCCGACGACAGTATCTCTCAGTCTGATATTTCCCAGCAATTAAGGTTCCTGCCTACTCGCCTCTTCTGTCCCTGTTTAATGACGTCAGAAGCGAGAAATCGCATGTCAAAAATTCTTGCGGTTTTACGTTGAAATAAAAGGATATATCCATTAATCGCAATTGTAATTGATTCAGCACATTTGTAAATATACCGAACACTTTCCTTTGGCTTTAATAATCACTAAATACCCGTAAAATTAATGTGATCTATCTATCTAGTAATGCAATCTATCTTTTTTACCTGTCTTCTTTCATCTTTTATTTTACAGCTATTTATTGATTATCAAAGCCCTAGGAAAGTGTTCGGTATATTTTACAAATGTGCCGAATCAATTACAATCGCGTTTTATTATGGATATACCTTTTTATTTCAACGTAAAACTGCAAGAATTTTTGGCATGCGATTTCTCGCTTCTGACGTCATTAAATAAGAATAGAAGTGGCGAGTGAACAGGAGTCTTCAGATAATATAATTTGCTCAATTTCCACTGTGTCCACTGTTTTAAACAAGTTTTAATCAAAGAGTTTTAAACAAATTGATTAAAACATGACAACCCTGGCACACAGGTAATTGTAAGAACCGCGGTAATAAAAGTGATTTAAAATTCACAATTTTAGTTTTAGGCTATAGAAATCTAAGTCCGGATCGTAAATCGCGTTTGAATCCTGGCTGAAATAATATATTTTGCAATAAACTTACACTACTCTTTACATAAGATGTTATAAGCGTCAAAATATAAAAGCCAAAACCTATGATCAAAATGTCTTGACGATTAATTAAAAAAAAAGCTGTGTTGTAAAATTTGTAGTGATTTTTGCGGTAAAGTATAACGAAGAATTTTCTCCGTGTAGACTTCCTACATTCTGTGACAAGCGTCTTTATCAATTTCGTCCACTGAGGCACGTGGTGATATTTATCGCAAAAACTGGTTAATATTAATGGGAACGGCTTTTTCAGGCGACGTATATAAAAAATGATCAGTGAAACACGATCGTTTATGATACAATCAATTAGAGAAAGAAATGCGACTTACGGTCTGGACTGGATCTAATTGATAGCATAAATAATAATATTTATTGCACAAACTCGGGTCCGTGTACGCTACTTTCAAGACATTTCGGTCATGGGTTTGGTCCTTCTATTTTTGACGCTAATATAAATCTTATTTAAGTAGTAGTTTTAATTTTATTGAGAAAAAATATTACATTAATTGCTAGGATTCAAACGCGATTACGGTCCGGACTAGCTCTTGATAGCTTAATAATATAATACTGTGAATTTCTTATTACACTTTATTACCTTTCTTGCGCAAGCCTTTATTCGTGTTTCTACGCGTCGCGTCTTGGCTGATCTCGGGCAGTGAAAAAATACGTAATATAAAAGACAGGCTGGTATTCATAGTCGGATCTTATGAAATAATTGATGCTACTCTGAATACCAGGCATACGAAACTATATGTCCCTATTTCTCTACTGTTTGAGGTCAACCAAGGCGCGACGCATATAAACAGAAACACCGGCTTGTGCAAGATAGGCATAATAAAAGTGTTATATAAAATTTTAGGGTTGGCAAAAAACATGTTTTTTTTATTTTAAACCAAAAACATTGATTTTTTTGTTTAAAGCAATGTTTTATGTTTTATTTGTGTTTTAAACTAAGGTATAAAAAAAAACATGTTTTAAACAAGCAAAGAAAACACTTGATAGCTTTGATCTATGCAAAAAGATTTAAAATATGTGCGGAGCATCCATAAGTAATAATGTCATTACTTATGGATGCTCCGCACATATTTTAAATCTTCTTGCACACGACATTAAGATTTCAGGAATCAAAGGACACATAAAAAAAATTATGAAATACTTTCGAAACACGCATTTTGCCGCTGCTAAATATAAAAAAGAAGGTGGAAAAGCTTTAGTGATACCACAAGATGTTCGATGGAATACCTTGGCCGATGTCTGGAGTCATACATTAGTAACTTGCATATTTTGTCTAAAGTTTGCACTGATAATCGAGTAGCAATTAGCTCGGATATTTCATCCAAAGTTAACGATATGAATTTAAAAATCAAAGAAACGGATTATTTGGAAAAACTAAAAGTAATTTTAGTCTCTTTAGACAAAATTCAACGAGATTGCTGTACAATTGGTGAAGCCACAGAAATAATAAACAATTTTAAACAGAACAATTTTTTGGAGTCTGATCTTGATTGTGTTCTGCAGCGTTTCGAAATGGCAATGACGCCTGCACATTATTTAGCAAATTTGCTAGATCATCGATTTAGAGGACCTCAGTTAAGCCAAAAACAAATAGATGAAGCAATGGAATATGTCAATTTGTACCACCCTGCAGCTATGCCTGACGTAATGTCTTATCGAGCAAAAACTTCTCCGTTCAAAAATTATCTTTTTTATGAGAAATCTATTAATAATGTTAAGCCGATAACATGGTGGCTTGCGCTAAAAAATAATGTCAATATTGTAACGTTTGACTTGATAATACAACTCCATACAGCAATTGCTTCTTCTGCTGGCATAGAAAGGCTGTTCTCAGCTTTTGGATTAGTGCACACAAAATTGAGAAACAGATTAGGCGTAGAAAAAGCTTCAAAATTAGTAACAATTTTGAAGGCACTCAACAAAAAAGGTGAAGTTGATCAAACTGAACATAAGATTGAGACTGAGTCTGTATAATAACTATGATCCAGCTTTCTTCGTAAGAGAAATATAAGGCATCTCTCGTTTGTCACGTTTACTTTATAAAATGTATTTTCATACCTTGTCACTTTGGCTTCTGTTTTAACCGATCAATGTTGAAGTCTATTAAAATTGAATGTTTTGCGTGATTTAAGTGAATGTCTCGTATTATGATGGAAATTTGTCGAAAGCGCAGAGATTAAACAAATCATCAGTAATCAGTAATATAAATATTAAGATTCGAAGTGTGGGCTCCTTATGGAATAACCAAGTATAGATAGCGGGCTAAATAAAAGTCAGGCGCGGTTGGTGGTGCGCGAATATTATAATAATTAATTTTAACATATAATTTTTTAAACAAAAATTTGTTTAAATGAAGCCAGTTATGCAGCATCTAAAAGTTAAATTAATCGGGGCGAGGAAAGGGATTTTACTACTCCAATGAATTTGTGTTGGGAAAATTATGTGCTAAAATAATTATTATAATATTCGCGCACCACCAACCGCGCCTTGCTTTTATTTAGCCCTCTATCCATACTTGATAAATATATTAAGTATAATAAGATAACTCGATAACTTTATTAATATTAAAAAAATTTCGATATTATTAATATTACAGATAGTCAATAACTTTGTTAATATTTATATAATAATTTTATTGATATAACATTAATAGATATGATTATCACATAATTGTCTTTATCGAAGATTACATCATATTTGTATTTTATTTTTACAGAAGATTATAGAAGGTGTTCAAAATAACCTCCATTTTTTTCCGCACATAACGCGATTCTCCGCATTATGCTTTCTCGCACTTTCGCTAACATTACGGGTGTAATTTTTTGACATGCTGCTTCTATTTTTTGTATAAATTCGTTTCTACAAGGTGGCAGTGTCTCGTAAACCTGATCTCGTATGTAGCCCCATACAAAAAAATCCATAGGTGTTAGGTCAGGAGAGCATGGGGGCCATTCATGCAGAGTGCTATGGATGCCTATCCATCTGTTAGGAAATCTTTGATTTAGTATATTACGAGCGAGAAGGGATGTATGAGCAGGATGGCCATCTTGTTGAAAGATAATATTTGGTAATACAGCCAATGGAACATCTTCTAATAAATTAGGTAGTGTTTCCTCCAAGAAAGCGGAATAAACTTCTGCAGTGACGTTAATATTTTCCGGAAAGAAATATCGCCCGATAACTTGATTATCTAAAATTTCCATCCAGACATTAATATGGAATTGGCCCTGGATGTGTGTTTCCTTTCGGCAATGAGGATTTTCCTCCGCATAATGATGTTCATTATGTCTGTTTATGCGCCCATCACTGCGGAAAGTGCATTCATCTGTCCAGAGAATTCCCCTCAAGAAATGATCATCAGCGATGTTGTTTACGTCAACCTGGTACAAAGGTACAAATTTGATTGCTACGATTTTGTAGATATTTGAAATCAAAATGGCAAGAAAATTGTTAAATTATAAACTTGTGGCTATTGTCCTACGATAAATCGATATCTTTAATATTACAATTCTTTAATGATTCTCAAAGCTGACAAAAATTAAAATTTAATTTTTAAACTATTTTATAAAAAAAATTATTGTTTATTCTCAATTGTGGTAAGAACCGATAGCCACCAATTAGTAATATATCTTGCTCTTACTTGTTCTGAGAGCCAATCACAAAAAGCTTCTCGGCGACGCAAATCTTGAGGAAATAATCTTTGAGTTGTATGCCTCTTAAATGGATGCCATCCAAGATTATGCTTAATAATTCTGTGGACTTTAGTATGGCACACTTGTAGGTCATGTGCAATACTTCTTGTGCTCGTATGCGGATTAGCAATAATTGCCTCTCTTATAGCATTAATTGTTCTCTTATCTCGTTGGGCTACATGCCGTGGACGTGTTGGAGCGTGTAACATTCCATGTTGACAAGTTCTATTATATAGAACTTGAAAAAAACCGTGCCCCGGGTGTTGCTTATCAGGAAAACGTTCGGCATAGAGGGCTGCGGTTTGCCTTTTATTTTTATGGCATTCGCCATAAATAAGCAACATATTTACTAATTCTTCGTTACTGTAACGAATGTCAAAAAATTACACCCGTAATGTTAGCGAAAGTGTGAGAAAGCATAATGCGGAGAATCGCTTTATGTGCGGAAAAAATGGAGGTTATTTTGAACACCTTCTATAATCTTTTGTAAAAATAAAATACAAATATGATGTAATCTTCGATAAAGACAATTATGTGATAATCATATCTATTAATGTTATATCAATAAAGTTATTATATAAATATTAACAAAGTTATTGACTATCTGTAATATTAATAATATCGAAATTTTTTTAATATTAATAAAGTTATCGAGTTATCTTATTATACTTAATATATTTATCAAGTATAGATAGCGGGCTAAATAAAAGCAAGGCGCGGTTGGTGGTGCGCGAATATTATAATAATTAATTTTAGCACATAATTTTTCCAACACAAATTTATTGGAGTAGTAAAATCCCTTCCCTCGCCCCGATTAATTTAACTTTTAGATGCTGCATAACTGGCTATATTTAAACAAATTTTTGTTTGAAAAATTATACATTAAAATTAATTATTATAATATTCGCGCACCACCAACCGCGCCTGACTTTTATTTAGCCTGCTATCTATACTTGGTTATTTCATAAAGAGCCCACACTTTAAATCTTAATATTTATATATCTGATTACTAATGATTTGTTTAATCTCTGCGCTTTCGACAAATTTCCATTAAAATACGAGACATTCACTTAAATCACGCAAAACATTCAATTTTAATAGACTTCAACATTGATCGGTTAAAACAGAAGCCAAAGTGACAAGGTATGAAAATACATTTTATAAACTCAACGTGACAAACGAGGGATGCCTTATATTTCTCTTACGAAGAAAGCTGGATCATAGTCGATCATAGTTATTATACATTGTTATTTTATTATTTCAATTATTTTATTTTGCACGAATTATTTCATACAAAAAATAATATAAATTATATATATAATATATGCAATATTATATATATATATACAATATATATATATATATATCAATATATTAACAATCTGAAATAAATGTTATTAGGCATAAGATCCGCTGATAACCGTTTCCATCGTTATTTATAACGATAGAAACGATTATCAGCGGATCTTATGTCTAACAACATTTATTTCAGAATATTAATATTTCATCATTAACATTGATAATTAATTCAATATACTGATGCTAATAAGCATTTTTATGTAAATAATGCTACTGAATCTCATATAAATCTACAAGGAGTTTATTACTGAAAAGTATTTATTAAATATTATGATAATTTGCCTTATATAAACTATTCATTAGCATCATATTTAGAATGTATATTTTATACTAATAAACCTCTTGTTTATGAGATTAAGATTAAGATTTTTAAGATGCAGCAGCATCATTTATATAAAGAATTATATAATGCTTATTAGTATTGATATATTAAATTAATTATCAATTTAATGACAAATTATTTATTAATGTAAAAAAATGAATATTGTAAGATTTGTTAATAGTGATTTCTGCCATTATTTAAACTTACATAGAATGAAATTTATTGGCCGAATTATAATTTTAATTTCCACACATATGCTAATTCCTGACTTTTGTCCTGTGCATAAACATTGTGTGCAAAAAATAATTTAAGTAATAAAATTATAATATATAATGATTATGATGGACTATGATACGAGCTTTTTTCGTAAGAGAGAAGATATCTTTCGTTTTCTTAATAAAATTTATTTTATAACCTGTATTGTCATCTCGACTACTGTTTTAACGTTAACGCTACGGAAATCCGTCACAATTGTATTGCAACTTCGGGTGCTACAAAGTTCATTTTATTGTAAAAAAGATATGCGAGAGATTATAGGTGATGCACTGAAGTCAACGCAATTGTGAACGACCATGCGCGCCTGCTCGAATGGGCAACTCGTCATACTGACCTGTATGTCTCTGCAACACCCTCATGGTTGTGCAACTAATAGAAATAAAATTTTCTAAAAATCTACTGTCTGGATACGTCCGGGGTGTTTTAGAGTATCCAGAGTGCTCGTCGAATCCCCTTGTAAGACTACTTTGAGTAAAGAAGTTTAATGTTATCTAACAAACTACTTTCAAAATTATAGCATATTTCAACTGTTAATTTTTGATAGAGGTATTGCGTTTACGTAGCAAGAATTTCAAGATTTTTTTAACAAAAAATAATCCTACATTGATCCCATCCCATGCTTGCGCAACTAGTAAAAATAAAATTTTCGTAAAATTTACTGTCTGGATACGGTCAAAACCGGGGTGTTTTGGAAAGTGCTCGTTGAATCCAACAATTTGGTATAAGGTTCATCCAAAAATGGCGTTTTTAATTCTGGTCCTCCCCTTGTAAGTAGTCTTTATTGTATTAATTGTTATTTAATATCTAAAAATAAATATTCTGCTAAAATAATACCCATGTTATCATTTTTATAATAGCTAAAAATTTAAATATTCACGCAGATCAAAGCTATCAAGTGTTTTTTGCTTGTTTAAAACATGTTTTTTTGTTACATTAGTTTAAAACACAAATAAAACATAAAACATTGTTTTAAACAAAAAAACAATGTTTCTTGTTTAAAATAAAAAAAAACATGTTTTTTGCCAACCCTGCTATGTGGTAACGTGTAAATATTTGAGAACAGGTTCCAGAAATATTCGACAGTAGTCGGGCAGTATTTAAGTAGCAGAACTCTGATGTGAAAACAGTAGTCGTTTGTTGCGATTCGTTTCTGCAACACGTGCTGACGTGCTATTTATTTCATCAGTATTTTGCTCACAATAATTTCGCTTCGAATAATCTCAAATCTTCAATAAGTTTCTCTCTTAATTCTTTTAAAATAAAAGTTTTTTAGTGACATTTACCATGGCCTCCTTATCAATTGTGTTGTCAATTGTGATTGGTGCTCTCATCATCGCGCATTATTTCTTTAAACATTTTAACTTTTTTAAAAGACACGGTGTTATCCACGTACCATCTGTCCCTATAGTCGGGGCTATGGCGTCAGTTATATTTCGCCAAACATCATTCGTCGAATTTACCCGAAGGATATACAATTTTAATCAAGACGCAAAGTACATTGGACTGTACGCTACGACAAGGCCGATTCTCTTGCTTCGTGATCCGGAACTCATAAAATCTGTTCTTGTAAAGAATTGCGATGCATTTTACGATCGTCCCGTTTTTGCTGATTTTAATGAAAATATAATTACGCAAAATCTATTTAATCTGCGAAAAGAGAAGTGGCGAAATGTAAGACATTTGCTAAGCCCCTTCTTTGCATCCAGTAAAATGAGAATTATGTTTACGTTGATGTCGGAACATGCTGCAAATTTTGCTAATTTTATGTCAACATTACCAGTGGATAAAAGCAACGTGAACGTGAAAGATGTCTTCGATAGATGTACAAATGACATCATTGCCCTGTGTTGTTACGGAATCAAAATCGATTCTATGAGAAATCCAAAAAACAAGTTCTACATTTGTGGCAAGGATATAACTAATATGTCTGTGATTCGTACCATCAAATACATTTTCGTTAGAACCTTTCCAACGCTCGGACGAATACTCAATATAAAACTTATGAACAATCATGCTATTAAATATTTTCAGACTACTATAAAAAACGTAATCGCCAATCGTCGCGACGCCGAGCAGATTATACGTTCATCAGATATAATACAACTGATGATAAATAACAATGAAAGAAAAGATAGACTACAACTAGATACGGACGACATGATCGCGCAAGCCTACGTTTTTTATTTCGGAGGCTTTGAAACAAGTTCAAGCGTGATGTCGTTTATTGCACATAAAATCATGGCTCATCCAAATATTCAGATAAAGCTGCAACAAGAAATAGATAAGATTTTGGACGAGTCGAATGGCAACGTAAGTTACGAAGTTATTAATCAACTGGAATATTTAAACGCGGTGGTAAAGGAAGCTTCTCAGACTCTTTTCACCTTCCATCTTGGAGCGAGTATGCAATAGAGCTTTCGAATTGCCGCCTGCGTTGTTGGGAAAGAAGCCTTTCACTGTGGAAGAAGGCATGATTATTTGGATTCCGCTTAACGCAATTCACCATGACGAAAAATATTATTATGATCCCGAGGAATTTCGTCCGGAAAGGTTCTTAAATAACGATCATAATACTTTGTTTTATTGTCCATTTGGATTAGGATCCGAAAATGTGTATTGGTTCTAGATTCGCCACATTAATAACCAAAGTCGTTCTATTTCATCTATTAGCGCGATGCGAGTTGAAACATTGCGCGAGAACTAAATCGGTAAGCTTTAGCAAGAAACACTTGATAATGATGCCGGAAGATGGTTACTGGATAAATGTTCAACGGAGAGACAATATGCATCCTACGTTGAAGATCACAACTTGAAAGTTTTGCTGTTTTATAAAAAACTTCTTGAATTGCAAAGTTGAGAAATTATATGAGAAAAATTATTTATAATTCTATTTTAAAAAATTAAAAATATTTGTGTCTAATTATTTAAAAATTTTATGTCATAATATTAATAAAATATTAATAGAATTTAATAGTAATATTAATAGAATTTCTATTACTTAATTTTGTTTTAAGTAAATGTCCCAATTTATGACAATCTCACTCGTTTTCCTTAATAAATCAGCTAATACGGATCCAATATTTATTCTAAACATATATTTAGACTCTAAATTTTATTTATATTTGGTTATGACAAATCTATATATATAAAGACAGATGTCCTGACTCATTCACTCATCAACGCCCAGCCCAAACCCCTGAACCTATAAACATGAAATTTGGGAAGTGTATTCCTCTCATGACGTAAGCACCCACTAAGAAGGGATTTTTAGAAATTCGACCCTTAAGGGTGTGAAAAGGGTTAAAATGTATTTTCGTCAATATCTCTTAGGCCCGATGAGATATCGACTTGGTTCTTGCTTACGAAGGTCACCCATACAAATGCTCAAAAACGTATTTCAGGATTTTGCCCTAATCAACCTCTAATGGCGCAAATCTAGATTCAGGGGTGAATTATAGAACCCTTTGTGTCTCCTTTAAATTAATTCCTATATAATTTTTTTCGGTTTTTATACTCAGCTCAACAATTATTTTTAAAAAAATAACTTGCTTCCTTATTCCACAATAAATTTATTAACGAAAATAGTTTTAAGGGTATGGGAGAATGGAAGAATTGCGAACATCTAAGAGAAAAGTTAAATAAAGCTGACGATTATTTATCAATTATAGAAGCCTATTTCAAGTAATATTCCAGTTATTTGGTTTTAAATTACAATAATATTTATAAAATTTCAACATGAACCATTTTAAACGAAAAGCAAAACTTTGCCATTCGGAGTTACCCGCCGCACGCGGAGCAATGCCGAATCGTAGCTGGGGTAATTACGAACGGGTTTTGCTTATTGTTTAAAATTATAATTTATGTTGATAATCTGCCTTGAAAGAATCCAAGTAATATCTTTACCTTGGAAAAATCAAAGTAATCAAGAGACCCGGTAGTGTCTCGCGCCAAGTACGCGCGGAGCGAGACCGCCGTGGCTCTATTAACGCGACGCAACGAGTTGCGAGTACCCGAGATTTTGAGATCTCGATAACTAGCGAACGGCTTAAGTTTCAACTAGGCTTAATGGATAGCTTGGACCAAATTCGTATAATAAAAGTGTTTTTATTTTTCCGCTACGTGCCCTACAAGCGGAGATATTGCGATGCAAATCTCGAAGCTGAAAATTTGCAATTAAGAAACGTCGTTCTCCGTTTGCTGTGTTTGCCACTGCGGCCCCCTTCGCATTCCCCCACCAAACCCTGTACAGAGTGGACCTCGCTTTAACTTACAAAGCATACTTTTCATATACCAACTATTCTCTGCTTTAACAAATTATTTTTGCTACAGATATTAAGCGTCGAAGTTAACAAAGCAGAAATAATTTGTTTAAGCAAAGAATAGTTGGTATATAAAAAGTACACATTTATATAACAACTATTTATCGTACATATAAATATGTACTTTTCATATACCAACTATTCTCTGCTTTAACAAATTATTTCTTTTTGTTAACTTCGACGCTTAATATCTGTACAGCACATTTTCTGCTATAATAAAAAGACTGTTCAATATACAAACAATTCGCTGCTTTAAATAACTTTTCTTCGTTCATACATTGTCAAATATAACTTTGACATTCGGATTACCGCATTCTTTGATGCAATGGCTGAAATCTTTCAGATTCCTAATGATAGTGTTGAATAAATCATCATCAAACGTTTATTTTTGTATTTATTACTAGCCTAATACCCGTGCTTCGTTACGGTATTTAATTATTTTAAATCGATTTTGACTCCATTAAACTTTCATTTGATTGTAATGAACAATATTATCTCATGACATAATAAAAATGAATTAAAATTATGTTAGTGTTTGTTCGTACTTTTGCTCCAATTCTATTGCTTCAGATTTAAATTTCTTCATCGTATTGTTCATTTCCTCTGTTGTCTACGTACTAACTGATGTCTACAATGGGGCGAGAAGTCCTCCGGGGCGAAGCCGGGTAACCAGCTAGTTTCAAATAAAATTAAAAGCTATAGTGAATGCTGGAATATCATAATTACAAGCGTACTACTGACGGCGACAGTTTGAGAAGTTGCTCTCTGCCATCTCCCAATCTGACAGTTGATACGAGACATCTGTTTGCTGGATCTATGCAGTTATGCTTGCTTATCTTCAATTAATGGAAATTGTTTTGTGAAGTAGAGAGGAGGTTAAGAATATCTCTAAGTAGAAAAATATCAAGGTGCGTAATTTTTGATAGTTAATTTATATATGTCACTAATCGGTACCTATTAGAATATCTATTTGCCCCTATTACTGATAAGTCTGAAATAAATATTATATTTAATAATATAAACGTTTATATTTCTAAATAAAACATATAGTATGTAAATCTTATTCATTATAAAGTTAAAAAATAGCATCAATATCATAACTAACCTCTCTATCATTTAGTAAATAATATAAATATGAGTTCTTAACTTATAAGTTTTGAACATGCGTTATTTGATTGTACAAGGTGGGTGGCGATATACGTAATACAAGCGGGAGAAAGTAATTCTATGGTTCAAAATAAGTCAAAATAATAGAATACATTTTTTTTTAATAATGCGTTTTTATTAATTTTTAAAGTCTCTTCTCTAAAGAGACGGGGTCTTACTTGAAAAAAATTTATTCTAATATAATAAACTTATTAAATGTTTTCTAATTATATAAAAAATATTTGAACAAAATATTTTCTGATTACATAAAAAATATTTTCTGCTTATACCTTTAGGTAAGTCAGCAAGAAACACCTACTAATGATGCCGGAGGTTGGATTAAATGTTCTGTTCAGAGGAGAGAGGATATGCATCCTGCGTTGGACAGCATTACGTGGAGGCGTTGCTGTTTTCTAACATATGTTTTAAATGGCTATGGCAAGAAACTATAATTCTATTTGAACAATAAAAAGTATTTGTAAGTATAATTATTCATAAATTTTATAAGTATTAACAATAAATAGAGAAATTTTCGCTCGTCTAAAGCAGTAGCTGACACAATAAGATACGGCCAATTTTCGAGCAATATGTCAGGGTAATAAAAAAATGGGCACAGTAACAATTACTGTGCCGCAATCAACAACGTAGAACTACGTCAACTGTCACTACTTCATGTTAAAGTATACAGCGGAGGACAGTTGACGTAGGGCTACGTTAACTGTCACTACTTCGTGTTGACGTAGCCCCCTACGTCAACTGTCCTTGGCTATATACTCGTACTTTAACATGAAGTATAGTGACAGATGACGTAGTTCTACGTTGTTGATTGCGGTACAGTAATTGTTACTGTACCCATTTGATTTCTTTTCGCTTATAGTTATCTATTATATTTGTAATTTTCTGATATATAATTCTTTAAAATTTGATTGATTAGTTCTTTTTTCAAATTAAAAATTTTTTAGCCGTATAACATAAGAAATGTTTTAGGGTGGCAGTGTGGTCTGGCGGTAAAGCGCCAGACTCGTAACCTCAAGGAACCAGGTTTGAGTCCCGCTAGACCAAGGGATTTTTAATTTTCTGAAGTAATGATGCATAGCATCCCAAACTGCCGCCCTCTCGTGCGGGAGGAGGAAACTCTCGTGCGAGGGCCAGGGTTCCGGAGAAGGAGAAAAGTGGGTCCGTCTTTCGGAAGAGACGTTAAGCCGTTGGTCCATGGAATGGAATAGGTAGGAGTAGTTAAGGTTTGGGAACGTTCCTCAAAAAACGCCTTGCAAACCCCGTAGGCACGCAATAATAGATCTTTATCCATAAGAAATGTTTTACTATATTTACTTTAAAGTAAACTGCCGCTTTTTTTGCGGCATTTCTAAATTTTTATATAAAACTTGTTTTCTCATCATTTTTTTCGCTCATAGAGGAAACTTTATAAACATAGTAAAATGATGAGGAAGCAATGTGCAAGTTTTTTCCTGTTTGAGCAAGCAATCTCGAAATTCCCGAAAAAACGCGCGGGAAAACCAAGAGATGAAATCGCTGATCGGTAAATAAAATATCTAGGTTCCGTAGTAGCCTATGTTTTGCGCAAGGATGTAAAGAGTAACTATGCAAAAGTTGGTCCAGATCGGTCAAATAGTTTAAGAGTGTATAAAGATCAAACAGACATACAAACATCCTATTTTATATAATAAATAATTGTTTGGCTTCCTCATTGAAGAAGCTTTCTGAGACTCAATACTTTTGAGAGGAAATGGAACTCTATAAGCTATCTAATGTCATATTAATCATTACTCTTACGATTATTAGTTTCAAAGATATAAACGTTCAAAGTGTAACATGTTTTTGTTGCACCTATGCAACAAAAGCATAATTTTTTGTTTATAATTGTTTGGTTTCTTCATTGAGGAAGCTTTTTGGGACTTTCGATACTTTCGAGAGGAAATGGGACTATATAAGCTATCTAATGACGTATTAATTATTACTCTATGATTATTAGTTTCGAAGATATAAACGTTCAAAGTGTGACATGTTTTCGTTGCATTCGTTGCCGTTGCATTCATCCCCGTCCCCGTCCCCGTCACCGTTGCATTCGTTGCTCCCAATATTAGCCCCTACCCAACGTCGGGAAAGACGTAGTTAACGTCAGAAAATATCCGATTAATTTTCAACAAAAATTTGTTAAATAAGCTTACGTTTTGACCTAACTTGGTCTTCCTCAGAACAAATTATAAATTTACATTCAGAAAGGTAATGATAAAATTAAAATAAAATTCTGGAGCTCACATCATAAGCGCAAGGATAACAATGCGATTTACATTAGTCAAAGTCAAATTAAACGTTGAAATAACCCTAATGTGGTAAAACACATGTTTACCGATAATAATATAATATATGTCGCAAATAGAAAATGATAGAATTTTTTATGTACCTAGTTTATGAAGTTTTTGATGTAGAAATCCATGGTAGAATTCGGGTATACAGAGCCTTTGTCGAAACCACAATTACCGATGTAAGTCCGCAAGTAGGAGAAAAGAGTGTCGATATTTTTTTGTCGATTAATTATTTATCAGGACCAAACTTGATAGTAACTGTGTCAGAACGAATAAAAAATAAATCGTCGGTGTAAAGGAAGGTAAAAATGTGCATTTAAACAAAGAGGTATAGGACGGACTTACATCCCGTGGTCGAAGCTAATGAAGTTACAAGTATATATATTATTCCGAACGTAGATGAGACTCGTGTTTATCGTTGCGAGGATGTATGAATACTAACTAAGTGTTAGATATTCGTTGGATTGTGACATTACCGAGTTAATGTTTATAATTATAGAAAGTTTGCTCAAGTTGTCAAAATAAATATATCCAAAAAATGTGTAAAACACACTTAGCGACATAAACACTTACGCTATTACTAAAAAATATTATTTTGCAAAATTTTAAATAGAACTTAATAACCGTCTAAGAAATTGGCTGTAAGATTACATCTCTAAAAAAGGATATATTCTTTACGCTCTAACGACTCTTCCTTTCGAAAAGCGTATGGTTTACCAAAAACTCATAAGAACAATTATCCTTTAGAATAATATCGTATAGTTCGTAGAATAATATATCGTATAGTCTGTAAATTCAACTCTTTATTCCCTAGCTTTCTTCCTGCAAAAGATTCTATCAAAGAGCCTCCCTAAGGCAAAGAGTGGCATATAATAGTTTTGAGTAATGCAACAATCTTTCAAAAATCACTCTAGATAATTCGGAAATACTATATTGTCGTTAAATGTTAGGTCCAGAATGATAAGATCTCATATGTAAAAATAATAACGTAATAGATATACACAAAATGCAAGAACTGCGACGCATCACACGTAGGACAGACTAAGCGGTAGTTATACACGTATACAAACTAGACTGAGAGAGCACATACCTAAATAGAATAAATACAATGTCACATTAGATCCGTCTAGACATTTGGTAGTCTCGGAACATATTTATACGCAACATATTCATTCTTTCGACTGGGATGGATTTCGTTCTGACACGTATCCTGGACCACATATGCAATTATAAAAAAGATTAATTTCCGAGATGATTCACATTATAAAGAGCATCAGTCCAATGGAATCAATTTTAATAAGGACACCGAATTGCTAAACGAAGTTTATTTTTACATCTTGAGCAAAATTTCTAATTATAAACATTAACTCGGTAATATCAACATCCAACGAACATCTAGCACTTACAATTAGTATTCGTACATCTTTGCACCGATAAACACGAATCTCAGGTACGTTCGGAATAAATACTGTAACTTCTTTAGATTCGACCACTTGTATGTAAGTAAGTCCGCCCTATATCTCTTTGTTTAAATGCACATTTTTAATGGGCTGTAATTCTGTAAATTCTTCTCACAGTTTGGTCTGATCGCGTGTGCGAATCGTGAAATGACGCGTCGGGAACCGTGGCGTTGGCCTCGAGCCTGAGGGAGAAGGCGCGTTCGGTTCTCGAATCCGTGGAGGATGAGGATACGGAAAGTATAAACTTCGCGGAATTACGGTCAAAATTGAAATTGCGTTTTGGAAAAGGGAAAATGTCTCAAAATTTTGAAAAAATTTGTAAGGGGGAAATAAAAAGGTAAGGAAAAGTAGAGCTGCTAGAACAGATCGGAGCTTAGGAAATTCTGTGTGTTAGCGTAGAAAGTTTAAGAATTAATTAAAATTAAGCTGTTCCTTGTTACTGCGAGTTGAATTTGTTCTTTCTCATAGGCACGTCTACAAATCTGGGAGATCTCACCTCTTCTCGAATCACCTACAATACTTCTTCAAAGGAGAACCTTTAATTTTCTAAAAGAAGTCTGCCTCGCCCACGGTTTTTGAGTGGTTTTCCCGTGGAACGTAGGACAAATTCCGAGGCAGGGACTTGGGGAGTCGTCAAAGACTTTAAGTCCACGAAAGTAATTCCCCCCCCCCCCCCCTTGTCCGAAGATTGAAAAGAAGAGCGGCGACGACCGGACAACGGCCGAGGAGGACGATGACTTCTCGCGTGCGGACCCTGAGGCAGAGCCCCTGCGAGGGAGAAGCTAGAGAAGGGTCGTCCTTGAGTTGACAGGGGGGAAGCCTGGCCAGTTCTCTGGAAGTGCTGAGTGGGAATATACTGGAAGTGCTGATTGGGAATATCTTCTGGTACCGGCTAGGAAGAGGACGTCGTATCTGGAACTCAAGCGGATTAGACACGCATCCGTGCAGCAATACGTGCTGTAAAATGTCATGCTACTTCCTAAGAGATTCGGAACGCGCATCTAACGTTCTTTGACTTGATATTAAAATGCAAATCCTTCCAACATCGGTGTTTGCGTATCGCGTTAGCCACTTGCGATACCAATGTATGAGAGTATAATGTTGTACATTATATGCGTTCTCTATTTACTTATTATTACTGAGGAGGACCCGATTTAGGGCCAAAACGTTTGATTTTTAATGTATTGTCTACTGAATTGTTAAAAATATATTTTTTCGCATATTAGACTATGCGGCGGCTTTTATAGCCCATTATTTTTAATATGTTATTGTCAGAGCCTTATTACTTATATATTTGTAAATTTTACACTTATTTAATTAATCCAACTCACTGCAACCTATAATTACGTAAATAAACTTAAGAGTATTTTTAAGTAAAAAATTACATTTCAAAATTCGTTATCGTTGTTAATAATATAAACTCGAAATTTATTAGGTGTTTAAAGCTCTTGTATGCAATAAATATATGTAGTATCAGGGGCGTAGCTAAGATTTCATTTCAAAAAGGGGTATTTTTGAAAAAGTTAATATTTTCGTACTTTAAATTAGATTTGTCGACTATTTCTATCCCTTTTAGAAAAAGATGAAGAGTGAGTTTAGTTAAACTTCAGTTTTAAACGACTATTGAAAAACTGGCCTTTAGAATGACTTTTCAAAGACAATAGTAAGCAAGAAATCCTTGCTTATAATATATGCCTTTGTATTTAGATAGCTGTACATTATGTAGGATAATGATGTACGATGTGAATAAAATAAGAAGATATGTCTTTTTACAGTGATAAGATAGTAAAATACAGCTTAAAATAATTTAGGTATATTTGCACATCTGAATCAAACCAAAAGCAAAGTTTACTACGAGCAATAGAACGCTAAAGTAACCAAGTAGAATAATATAAAATAATGTAATCGGATTTTAATGTTAGGGATAAAAATAAAATTGGAAGATTAGAATCAGAAAGAAGGTACCATGAGCGATTATCACTGTGGTCAAGGAGACTGACAATTTCTCAGAGTAGAAAATGCTATAAAGAGGAAAGCAGAGCGGGTTGAAGGAAATCTTGAGCGAATAGCGCTAAGACAAGGAAACTGACAATTCCTGTAAATAATTAATGCTAAAGAAATTGCAGCGGGATTATTAATTTAATGTGGATTACTGGTTAATAAGAGAATGCTTTGAACGTGTTATCGCTAAGGTGAAGGATCCGACAATTACTCTGAACGGGGGTATCGCTGAAGCCGTAACTGCGGAAGGATTTATTTGAATAGGAAAGAAAAGTCTTGAGCGTTTAACGCTAAGACAACGGGAACCTACAGTCACTTTGAGCGTATGTCGCTAAAGCAACCGTGGCTGAATGCTTATGTTAATGGAAAATAATTTTAAAAAAATTGAAATATAAAAGGAATCTTGAGCGTGTTATCGCTAAGATTAAAAGTAGGAATACAACTAACGGTAAATATAAATTTTACACAAAATAAACGAGAAATTTGGTGTAAAAAGTCAATACATATTAAATTCGTAATATTTCTTTTTGTGTTGTATCACATATGTAAGATAGAATAATTACTCGTCATTAAGTCTATTTTCTCGCTTTTGTTTAAGTGAGTCGAAATGTCTGATCGCTGACAAACTTTTTATCGGAAACCGTACCATTGCTATCTATTGAGAAAGAGATCTTAAATATAGCCGTTATTTATTATTTATACAGGGTGTAACATAAATGTGGGCCACTACTTCAGGAGTGTATCCTATTCATCAAAATGAGCAAAAAAGTTTATATGTGTCCAAATATATGTCCAAAAATGCACCATTTTCATGTTTTATGTGCAAATCGAGTAATTACTTATCAACTTCTGTGTCTTTTTGCTTGTTTAAGCGATGCCTGCAGTTCCTCGAATAAAAGTAACGTCTAATTCTGTTGTTCTGACACAACGAGATCGAAATCTGCAAGAGAGATAGATGATTATGAAGTATCGGAATATTTCTGTATTGTATACATTCACATATGGCATAATTAAAAATATAATCAGCGATAGACACGTTTTAATTTTAATAATATTTTGAACGTTATATTTTTGTACTACATTACTAAATTGTAAACAAAAAAGTATTATTTTTATGGCGTAATTAAAGTAAAAGTTAGAATAATTGTAAAATATAGCAGTTATAAAATATTCTTGCATGAAAAAAGTTAATATTTAAATAGAATATATAATTATTCACATTGTATAATATAAGCAAAATGAATAATTTATACTCATCAAATGTTGTTTCCTTTCTCGTTTGTTCAGATAATTAGACAGGAAAACCAGGCTATTCTTGAGTTTGACGGTCTATAATGAGTTTTTCCTCCACTAAATTTAAAATTCTCTCTACAACTCTGCATTAAAATGTGATGTAATTAAAAATAGAAACAAAATAATAATAATTTTAAAATATAACAGGTGTAAATTATCTTTGTACAGTAAAGTTAAAATTTAACTGAGATATTATTACATTTTACTGGTGAGATATTATTACATTGTATGATATATAAGCAAAACCAATAATTACTCATAAATTGCGGCTGTTTCTTTTTTCTTTTGTACAGATGACAAATAGGCAGTGCAGGTGATGTTTTACTTTGACGTTCTACGGAGAGATCCATATCATAACTCGTTGAACTTGAAAGGCTTGGTCTGCATTGAAATGTGATGTGATAAAAAATAGAAATAAAAAAGGAACTTTTTAAATATTATCTATATAAATTATTTTTGTGCAAAGAATCAATAACCAGTTTGATGAACATTAAATTGTGTAATAGAAAAAAAACGAATAATTACTCATAAAGTGCGCTTTTTTTGTTTCTCGTTTGTTTACGTAATTTAACGAACAAATCTTGTGGTTCTTGACTTTGACGTTCCGTAGAAGGATCCATGACATAACCCTTTGAACTTAAAGTGCTTTGTCTGCATTGAAATGTAATATGATTACGAAAGTATAAGAAGGAATAATTATTTAAAATAATAAAATTGTATTATTTAAAATAATTAGTATTACTTGATGCTATTATATACATATAAACGGTGATCCATAATAAAGTGAAGATTTGTGTGAATGGAAGAAAGAAAGAAGATAAAGGAAGAGATAGAAAGAGAATTTCTTATATTTCAAATTTCTGTAATATACTAATACCAAAATATAAATATCAAATTAAAGTTATAATTTATATGTATATTATACATATGTATAGATTATAAAAGAAGCTGCCTTTGTTGCGAGTACGTGTCTATAAACATAAATCGAATGCAGTCACAAATCAGAACAATTAATTAAAAACCGATAGAAAGTTTTTACGAAATATTATAGAATAAATTAAAATAAGTTGGATTGATGCTACATATACAACAATAATTTCAAGGATATTGATTATAGCTTTAATATCACTATTCTGACATTTGCAAAGATCACTGATATATTCAAATATGATATTACCTAAACCTTTGACTTTTGGCTAATAGAATTTTTTAAATTATTAAGTAATTATACGTAACAAGTAAATAACAAATTTGAGTTTCGAATATACATATATAGTTTGTATTTAAACAAGCCTATTTAATTTGAATACATACAAAAACTAAACATTTTATATATTGTATTTGACTCGTTTTTGGAATACTGTAATGTCAAACAAATAAATATTTAAAATCTAAACTACCTACTAAATTGTAAATATCTATGATAGGTAGAGGAACGTGAATATGAGGTAAAACACAAATTTTTTCAAATTATATACAAAATTATTGTAAAATTAATGTGTTATTAAGGTTGGAAAGCCACACTCTTATAATCGGAATGAATGCCCTGATAACAGCCTTTTCTGCTCAATTTTTTTAGCCGTTGATTGTTTAACTATTACATTTACTTTAAAATTCTTGCTATTTTAATAAGTTTTTAAATGTGTACTTACTCATGTTGACTCTGATACATTAAATTAGGATGTATTTTTAAATGACGTTTTAAAGGCATATAGGTCATTAAATACGATATTATTCTGCCACATTTATTACATTTTGCCTTATATTTTGGTAAGTCCGAGTAATATTGCCGTAGCTGGTCAGGTATTGTGTGGTATTTATCGGCAAACTTTTGATGTTTACTTAAATGTGCTCTCAATGCTCGAATCATGTTTGTCTCGCAAGATACTCGAATTCCGTCTCCACAAATTCTGCACTTTGCGAGCAAGTGTTCTAATGGTTCGAAATAATCCCACAACTCGTTGTGTTTTGCTCGTTTCGGTAATTTTATTGTATCAGTCCTGCAATGCAGACTTGAAAAACTGCTCTCAAGAATCGAAGAAAGAGGTTTGGTTCATTTATTAAGATGTATGTAAATATAAATATATATAATTTAAATTTGCCTAACTACCAGATCGTAGAACTCTATCTTTGGTTACTCCATTACTAATATTAAACTTAATACTAAAACATAGGCAACGCTTACACGTGACAATTTAAAGTAACGAAAGATAGATGTATAGTAAAAATTCAAATCAGTTAAATATTTGAGAGAAACACACTTTTATATAATTGTATTTTTTTACTTATATGTATTTTTTTTCTCGTTAAGATAATAATATGTACAAGTAGGTAATAACAGAACGTGAATATAAGCATTTCAAATTTTTTCAAATTATATGAAAAAAGGTTTAAAAATTGTTGTTATTAGGGTTGGATAAGCAGATTTATGATCGAAATTGCGAATAATTGTTACATGAAAGCCCTGATGAAAACTTTTAATCGTTTAATTTTTTTTAGCTATATGTATATTGCTTGTTTTATCATTACATTTATTTTATAAGTTTTAGTATTTTAATAACTTTATAAATGTGTACTTACTTATGTTGACTCTGGATTATTTTATTATGTATTATTTGTAAATGTCGTTTTAAAAACTCACTGTTTGTTAAATAAGATATTATTTTACCACATTTATTACATTTTGCTTTATATTTTGGTAAGTCCGAGTAATATTTCCGTAGCTGGACTGGTATTATGTGGTATTTATCGTAAAACATGTCATGTATCTTTAGTAAGTGTTTTCTTAAATTTGGTACATTTTGTCGACAGGATGACCGAATTTCTTCTCCACAAATCTTGCACTTTGCGAGCAAACGTTCTAATTCTTTGAAATAATCCCACAATCTCGTTGCGTTTTGGTCGTTTCGGTAATTCAATTATATCCGTTCTGTATTGCAGGATGTTAGTTACTAAATGTGATACAGATATCGCCTGAACAAAAGTTTGGAAAACTGCTTACAAAGATCGAGAGAAGAGTAACTTAAGTGGTTTATTTATCGGAATAAATGTGAATATGGACACGTGATTTGAATTTGCCCAACTACCAATCGCATGACTTTATCTTTGTTTATTCCATCACTAAATAATAAAGAAATACTCACTGAAGAAAAAATTATTATTTGCAAGAAAATTTATTTCTACAAATTTAGTTTAATTTAAAGAAGTATCTATTAGATAGATTTGAGAAAACATTTTTATAAATTCAAATATTTTCTCAAATCTACTTAATACCTACTTCTTTAAATTAAGGAAACTAAAATAGAAATCAATTTTCTTGTAAATAATTAATTTTGTTCAGTGTAATCGAGAAAACCTGACGTTTCTAATTCATTATATTTACTTGACGGAAATCTCCTAATATCTTTACTTTTATTAGTAGAAAATAAAAATGGAATACAGTTATTACAGAGCGCATACATTTGGCGCTTATTTTTACCATATTTTTGAAAAAGATAAGTTTTTAAGAAATAATTGCAGCGCACAATACTTTTGCTTCTTCATAAAGGAAGCTGTTTTCGTAAAAAAAATTTTTTTTTATTTGCCGCTGCCAATGTGTTAGAATGTTGTGAAACGTCGAAAAATTGCATTTAAAAAATGTCCGCGTGTTTGTGTGTACGGATTTGATGTCCGTGGTTGCTTTAACTTCCGCAAATTTTGAGATATCAGGATGCATTTTTTTTAATCGATAGAGTATCATGTAAGGAAGGTTGAGATTGAATTTGGCGATGATCGGTAAAGCGGTTCTTTTTAAATAAAATTTAGAATTTTTGGAGAAATGTCCGTGGTTGATCTAACTTCCGCAAATTTTGAGATATCGGGGTCTATTTCTAATTCTATTATATTCTTCAGTCTTTTCTACCCCTATTTCATATATAATTCTTTAAGATTTAATTGATTAGACTCAGCTTTATAAGGCTTTTATGTATGCACGGATTCCTCAAAATTTTAAACGTTTGTAACTCAAAAACCAATTAACCAAATCTTAAAGAATTATATATGAAAATAGGGGTAGAAAAAACTGAAAAATATAATAGAATTAGAAAAAATTGCCAATATAATAAAAAAGTGTGTAAATTAGAAACTTGCACATTGCTTCCTTATTACTATTTTGCTTATATATAACTCATTAGTCTAAAGTTCAATAAGATGGCACTCACAAGAGAAAAGGGACCGAAAAATTTCTATAAAAGATATATAAAAATAAAAAAATAATACAAACTAGGAATTTGCACATTGCTTCGTCACAGTTTTCAAGTATGCAAAGTAAGAATTTGAACATTACTTCCTCACCATTTTTAAGTGTGCAAATTTGCACATTGACTTTTTTTATTGTTTTTTTCAAATAATTATTAAATAAAATATATGTATGTAATTATCAAAAATTAGGTGAGTCGATATATTTATAAAATTATTTTGATTGGTTAGATTACAATTATATCTTTAATCTTTTTGTAAAAAATTTGATAAAAATATAACTAATTTAACAGATCTAACTTATTCAAATAATTATAAATATTGAATATAACAGGAAGGCCCACGTAGGCTTGTCACACTGGGCCTTCCTGTACGATTGATAAGCAAATTCAAATTATGTATCCATATTTATATACATCCCGATAAATAAACCATACCTCTCTTTTCGACCTTTGTGAGCAGATTTTCAAACTCTTGTTGAGACAATTTCTGTATATTTAATAAATGACACTCTACAATACAGAACGGATATAATGAAAGTATCGAAACAAGCAAACCGCAGCGAGTTAGTGGAAATCTTTCCAAAAGTTAGAACAATTGCTCGCAAAGTGCAAGATTTGTGAAGAAGAATTTTGATCATCCCTTGTGTCTACAGAGAGTTTTATTAAATTTAAGAACACACTTAAGTAAGCATCAAATATTGTGCAACTAAAGAAAGTCAAGCAAAAAAAGCTTTTATTAGGGCATTTATATAATATAGTTATTTGCAACTTTGGTCACAAATATGCCTTTTCGATCGTAATAACTGTATAATTTTACAAATATTTTACATACTCGTATAATTTAAAAAAATTTGAATTTCTCGTATTCACGCCGTTTTATTTACCATAAACGTATCTACCTACAATTCAGAAATTCAGATTTAGCCATGGTGGAAAGTTTCTTTCCACCATGGATTCAGCATTTGTTTGACATTAAAATTGCAAAAACTCGAGTTAAATATATAAAATGTTTAATTCTTGAATGTATTCAAAATAAATAAACTTATTTAATAAAATCTTTATACAATAACTCAAATTTACTTGTTACGTAGATAATTAATAGTAAATAATTAAAAAATAATAATAAAGTAGGCAATAGTAAATAAAATTCTTATTAATCAACAATCAACGGTTTTATATAATATTTGAATATACGCCGTTGACCTTTGTAAATAACATGTAGTATAGTGATATTGATACATTAGTCATTAGTCGTTACCACTGAGATTGTAATTGTGTATACAGTATAACACCTCAATTTTTATTCTAACTTATTTTACAATTTTTCGTAAAAACAGTCTAACGTTTTCGACTGTTCTGATTTGTGACTAGCAGTATCCAACTTATGTCTAAATACATACTCAAGGCAGAGAGCTCCTTCTCTAAAATTATATACGTACAAAAAATCATAAATTTATTTAAGATGTTTATTTGTTTGAAAATAGTCAAGATATAAAATATTCTCTCTATCACGTTCTCTTTCTTCCTCCAACTATTCCTTTCATACAAGTCTTCACTCTATTACGAATCACCACCTATAAGTATAGTTACTAAAAAAGCGGACACTAACTACATAGCGGTATTCCTTGTCAAAAACTGAGTCGAAAAGTCCTGAACCACTTTTTTCTATAATGCTTAACAAAGCCGGTAATCATTCAGTAAAGTTAGTCCAACCAGCGTCGTTCTTTAGCCGGGCGAACGTCGGTGAGCCGCGCGCCTGATAGTGTGCGTGAGCGCTCCGCCGCGCATTCGCGCGGCGGCACGGCGGCACGGCCGCGGCCGGACGCGGCGGCCGCGCTATGCCTTCGCGCGCGGCGCATGCAATATTCTTACGCATTGTAATAATAGAAATAATTTTTTCTTGCACTAAAATCACTTTTTACTCTTCGTCAGAAGTATCCCCTTGCAGATAACTTTGATAACGGATAAAACTTTCGCCAAGACATAACTATTATTAACATATGAAAATTAAATTTTATTTTGTTTAAGTTATTAAACGTGTTATTATTTATTATTAATATAAAAATTAATATTGTTCGCTCGGCGGTTTGCTCTTATTTGACTTAGGTTTCAAAAAGATTGTACATCTGGACAGCGTTATTCATGACTTAGGATAAATCTTCTTTTCATAAGAGAAGAAATTCTTTTATTTTTGAATACTTTAGCTTTTAATAATATTTTTAACGTATTTCCTTTTAAGTACAAGATTATTTAAATATCTAATTGTTACAGTAAATTCCCCTTAAAAAATTTATTACTTCTGAGTAACTGGGCAAACCTCGTAGAAAGATTCAATAAGTGCTTTGTGTTATAATTTAAATTAAGTTAACGCAAAGATATTTAACGAAACGGATTGTTTAGAAAATAATTTTTGTATTGTAAAATTTTGTATTGTAAAATACACAGTATAATTTTTTGTATTTGTTTTAATTTTCATATGTTAATAATAGTTATGTCTTGCGAAAGTTTTATCCGTTATCAAAGTTATCTGCAAGGGGATACTTCTGACGAAGAGTCAAAAGTGATTTTTAATGCAAGAAAAATTTATTTCTATTATTACAATGCGTAAGAATATTGCATGCGACGCGCGCGAAGGCATAGCGCGGCCGCCGCGGCCGGCCGCGGCCGTGCCGCCGTGCCGCCGCGCGATGCGCGGCGGAGCGCTCACGCACACTATCAGGCGCGCGGCTCACCGACGTTCGCCCGGCTAAAGAACGACGCTGGTTGGACTAACTTTACTCAATGATTACGGCTTTGTTAAGCATTATAGAAAAAAGTGGTTCAGGACTTTTCGACTCAGTTTTTGACAAGGAATACCGCTATGTAGTTAGTGTCCGCTCTTTTAGTAACACCCTGTATAATTGCATCAAGTACCTATAATGAATATAATTGTAATATTTAAAAATAATTATTTTTATGTATCTTTATTTACACCATATTTTAATGCAGACCAAGCACTTTGAGTTCAACGAAAAATGTTAGGGATCCTTCCGTAGAATATCAAAGTCAAGATCAAGAACCACATGGTTTGCACATTTAATCATGTGAGGAAATGAGTGAAGAAGCAGGCTCACTTGATGAGTAATTATTGGTTTTGCTTATATCATACGATATAATAAAATTTTACTGTTTAAGTATTGACTCTTCTGTACAAGAATAATCTACAACATTAATATTTTAAATAATTCAATATTTAATTACAATATCTTTTATTGCAGTCCAAACACTTCAACAGGCTATGCTGTAAATTCCATTGCAGAACATCCAAGTCAAGAACATGATTTGCTGCTTCAGTTGTGTGAACAAACAAGAAGTGAAGAAACAGACGTACTTGATGAGTAATTAATCGTTTTGTGATATTTTTAAAAAGTTTCTTTTTATTTTGTATTTTTAATCACACTACATTTTAATGCAGACTTTACACTTCAAGCTTAATGAATTCCGTTATGGATCTCTCTGCAGAAAGTCAGAAACAACTTGAAATGTTTCTTCAATCACTTGAACAAACGGAAAACAAAACGAGAGCCATTGATGAGTAATTATACTTATTACTTGTTTTGTGTCTATCACAAAATGTTATTATATTCTACTAGTTAAATATTTACTCCTCTGCACAAGAATAATTTATCATAACACAACCATAATATTTTAAATAATTCCACGTTTAATGACGTCACATTTCAATGCAGACCAAGCTCTTTAAGTTCAAGGGGTTATGTTATTGATCCTTCTGCCGTACGTCAAAGTCAAGAATCATCTGATATGCCCATTCTGTTATCTGAACAAATATGAGAAACATTGGACACAATTGATGAGTAATTATTTGTTTTGCTTGTATATTATACAATGTAATGATATCTTAATAGTTAAATATTGACTTAAGCTAGGTTTCCACATGCAAAGATTACTGGCGCCAGGAGTATGCCAGTTTAATGGCGCCAATATTAGTGGCGCCAGTTATTGTTTCCATAATTTTCAATTTGTTTGTAACTGGCGAGGTATTTAACATGGCATCAACTGATGTAGTTCGAGCAAGTATTAATGTTGTGGTAAAAATTGTGTTGTTAAAGCTCTAGAAAATATTTAAAAAAAGAAACGAAAGCATAGATGTTGCGTCAGCAAATTGATTTCACGTAGAGATAATATAGGTGCATTGAATACTTTAATTCAAGAGTTAGCTCATTAAAGGCCAGGTAACATATTTTATTCATATGTCTCCAGGAACTTTATTATAAGTTCCGATGACCATTTCTTTAATGTTTTCGCCATTGTTAACAATTTTTACACTTTAGACTCTTGGTCACAAAGGAAGACTGGCGCCAAAAAGTACACCGGCTCTGAACTTTAATGGCGCATAGATTAGTGGCGCCAATTAATTGGCGCCAGTTGATTTAAAAAATTTTTATATGCAATAAAACTGGCACCAGTAGAGTGGCGCCAGTAATCCTTGCATGTGGAAACCTAGCTTTAATCGCATAAAGAATATATGTAACTAAAATTTTTAAAATAATTTATCTTTTAATATCACAAAAATAATACTTCTTTCAACAATTTAATGATGTACATGTACACGATTATAACATTCTTAACGTTATTGTAAATTAAAACGTCAGTCGCATGTTCTGTTTTCAATTATGCCATGTACAGAATTGTTGCGAGTAACTCGGAATTAATGATCTCTTTTGCCGATAGCGTTTCTTTTATGTTAGACTAAAAGAGTTGGACATTACCTTCATACGAGGAGCTGTAGGTATCGCCTGAACGAACGAAGAGACAAAAAGGCGCTGTTAATAAGTATAATTATTTGATTTAATTTTGCATTATGCAATTTATCCTACAGAGCATTATGTTTCTCTTTACAACGATAACAATAAATTTGAGAAATAATCTTAATACCTATATAAAATTTTTAAACAAATTACGATAAGTGTATATCCAGACAAATTTGCATAATGCATAAGCATAAGCATAACAAAATTGATTGCTCTATATATGTATAATACATGTGCATAAAAAAGTGGACCATTTATTTATGCACAAGCTTATGCACATGTGCAAGTTTGTCTGGATAGACTTTAATAAATAACGAATATAAAATTATGCATTGATGGAATGTGATGACGATACAAATCTAAGAATAATAAATTGTCTTCATGGTTTTGTGGTATGCATAACTGTAATCTTTCAAATGCCAACTAATTTTTCTCTGTTTAATTATTCTATACATATAAATGCAAAAGGACCAATTTTTCTTGTTTAATCGTTCTATATAATACAGAACAACCGCTTTAAAATCAATGGGCAACAATGTTGCAGGTTTTGATGGAAATTTATCAACGTCCAAACTTCCCGACTCACGTAAATCAATGAAAGACGAAATAGACGCTAATGACGAGTAATTATTTACCTTGCATATGTGACACAACACAAAAGAAAGATTATATTACGACTTTAATATGTATTAATTTTTACACAAACTTTCCCGTTTATTTTGTAAAATTTATATAACGTTAGTTAGTTTCTATTATAAATTTTTTCGGCAAAAAGTATGTACGTGCTGCTCTTCCTTTTCATATTTTAAATGTTTAATAAGCAAATTTTCTTAATTCTGTGTTTTTTTCTAGCAAGGAATTAAATAATAATGATTACTATGTCCAATTTTCTTATAACATTATCATTTCTTAAATCTTATAGAATTATGTATATTTATCTTTTTTTAAAGCACCTATTATTTCAATAAATAAAAGGTCAAGGACTCTCGACAATTTAAACAAACAAGTAAAGGGCACTGAGAGTCGACGCGGTTCTTGATGCGTTGAAATATCAGATTACTGATTTATTGATTCATTGTACATTCAATCCGTACGTTTCGGCTCAGGATTGAGCCATCTTCAGCGATATAAATTAATATTTGATCAAGTTCTCCATTATATTCTAGTGAGTTTCATGATTGGAAGATCCAGAAACGATGTTAGTTTGTAAATGACTACGAGATCAAAATCAAGTAGTCAAGAGAACGAGAACATTACACAGAAAGCCATTATCAAAGAATCAGGTACAACGTTTTATCCGAAACATCACACGATAAAGAGGTTCCGAAATAACGGTCTTGTCAAGAGAGCACACACATGGTAAAAATAATTTTTACCATGTGTGTGCTCTCTTGACAAGACCGTTATTTCGGAACCTCTTTATCGTGTGATGTTTCGGATAAAACGTTGTACCTGATTCTTTGATAATGGCTTTCTGTGTAATGTTCTCGTTCTCTTGACTACTTGATTTTGATCTCGTAGTCATTTACAAACTAACATCGTTTCTGGATCTTCCAATCATGAAACTCACTAGAGTATAATGGAGAACTTGATCAAATATTAATTTATATCGCTGAAGATGGCTCAATCCTGAGCCGAAACGTACGGATTGAATGTACAATGAATCAATAAATCAGTAATCTGATATTTCAACGCATCAAGAACTGCGTCGACTCTCAGTGACCTATTATTTCATACACTTTAGGACAATAAATTTTTTAAACATTATTATTAATTTTACAAAATAATTATTATATTTATATCATACCAAGCATATCTGAACTATAGATATAAAATTAAATGTTAATATATCATTATTTAACTTTGTACAGTGCTTATTTATACTTTGTATATAAAGAATATTAAAGATAATAATTTTATAAAATAATTTATAAATATTTTATAAGTTACATTTTTGTAATAGTAGGTATTTAATAATTAAAATTATATACATATAATAATTTAAACAATATACATTGAAATTTGTATTAATATCAGTTAACAAAATAAATATTTTAATATTAGTTAATATATTAATGTTATAAAAATTTTCTTCTAAATTAAAAAAATTGAATTATACTATATGTAAGTCAAGGCAGTTGTGTCGACGTATTTTGAGAGAATTGACAACCTCTTGACAATCAAAAAATTAATCTATTCTTTAAAGTTAAATATTTAAGAAATGAAAAACTTTTGAGTATTTGAAACTTTGGCACACATAATTTGATATGCTTCTATGGTTACTTAAAAATATTGTTAGAAATTATTAATATAGAAACGGAAGTTACAAGTAATGAAAGGGAAGCAGTTCAGTAGCTGCTGATGTATATATGATCTCAAAAACGGCTCCAACGATTTCTTTCCAACTTTTTTTACATGTTGTTGAAAACAATATCTAAAATGTGTTGAAAGCAGAACTTCGAGAAAAATTCTTAGACAAAAAATAAAAAATATTTTAGTTGCAAAAAGAGTGCAAAATTGTATTTTTTTAATAAAATTGAAAACAAACTTCTTTTCTAATTTTGCTTCCAAAATTTTAGAGACACTTCTAGATTATGAATCTGTTTTATATTATGTGAAATTCTTATTTTATGTTGCAGCATTACCACGAAAGGAGGCTACTTATTATCTGTAATTGAAAATAAAAGCAGATTAATCTGTGCGCACATATAGATTGAAGCACTACACGCTTCTTCTTCTCCTCTTTGTTGACACTTGCCTTTTTTCAGAGGTCAATACGGCCAGACAAGAAGCACCTGACTGTTAAAGCCAATTTAAAGAAATGATAAGGACTAGTAATGATAATAGGTTGTACTAAGTTAATTGATTGCAACTGACCAGTGTGACGCTTAAATTAATTGGTAAAATATATGCCAAACCTTTTACAGTTTAATATTGTGTTTAAATAAATATAAGTATATGAAGAGCTTTATATATATAATTTATTGATACATTAAATCGAATTCGCTATTAGTAGATAACAAACTTTATTGTATGTGATAAAAAGTACAATGGTATATGTCATACCAAATAAATAAAATAGCAATGTTAATTAAATAACAGAAAAATGTTTAATAGTTTTCATTCCTATATAAAAACGCAAAAATTTGACAATAATTTTCTAATACGTAGGATACTTGAGATTTTATATAAATAAGACACCCAAGAAAGAACTCGTTTCAATTGTGTAAGTTCACAATCTTTTTGTGAAATAAATTCTGAAATACTCGGATGCAAAAAGATAGTGAACTTATACAATTGCAATAATTTCTATCTTGGGTGTCTTTAATATATATTCTCAAAGTTTATCTATTAAAATCTCAAGTATCCTACATATTTATAGCAAACGCTTTTAATATTACAAATCAATTGCACCGTAACATTACTGTAATCTTACACCTTATATTGTAATATGTCTGAAGGCGGACATTTCAACATTGCAATTGGGTTGCAAAAAGGTTGCAGAAACATTTCACAACTTTAAGGCAACATTACAATGTTTCAGTGTAAGGCCTGTGCAATGTTTTTGCAATCTTTCGGTGCTGTATGGGCATACATAAAGAAGTTGCTAATGAATTATAGATAGAATACAAATGCTTTTACACTTCCAATGTCGCACTCGATAAATGATTTGCAAAAAAAGGAGCTATTGATCGGGAAAGTACACGCGAGTGTACGATCGAGCCATTACAACTGTATTATTTACAGCAATATATAGGAATAATCCTATCGTAAACACAGCAAACTGTTATTGTTACTTTCCGGAGAACCGTAATCAGCATCTACGATAGCGCGTTTCTGCGTGTTCGCTCTACTTTTTAAATAACTATCACTCGCGATCAACGCGTGATAACAACACAAATAATAGACTGCAATTTCAAATGTCAAATCTCTATAGAGAAACCAGCCTTTCTCGACGTCGGAACGCTGACCGCGGGCCGACTTTTACACGCCTTTTACCCTCGAGCGCGACGGTACCACCTGTGGAAAATAAAATTATTGTTTATGCAATGGGCGAAAGATATTTAACGAGCCACGCGGACTAAACGTACCGCGATAATACCGAACACCGATGTAATGACCATATTCAAATGCAAAATGTTCGCTCACTTCTTGACCGTTTGTGTACGTTTTTGGCTGTCGCAGCATCCGCGTATCCGTCCGATTATATCACGAGATGTGGATTACCATTATGTAAAAACACACAAACGACACACGTCGCAAAACATACTTTTTGGATTACATTTGCGATTTTTAATTATACGACACATCGTGACTTATTTCTTAAAAAGTTTATCGTGATGCATAAACGTTTTATTTTTCCTTCCTTTCTTCTCTCCTTTCTTCTTACAATGCTAGAGACTTGTTCACTCGCCAGTTTACGTTGGAATCCGGTAAGAAACGCGTTTTTTGTGTATCGGTAAACTGCCGCGATCCACCAGGTCTCCGGGTTGTCGGTGCAATCGCCGACATAATCGCGCGGTATCAATTGGCAACGCCTGCTTCGGCAGGCAGCAAGTAACTGAAAGGGCCAGTTTTACCATCTCCGATTAACGTAATCCTCCGATTAAACTCACTCTTCGTCTCTTTCTAACTGGACAATTAGAAAGAGACAAGGAGTAAGTTTAATCGGAGGATCACATTAATTAAAGGTGGTGAAACTGGCCCTAACTTGATGACTTCGCGCGGAGTCGATACATCATACTCAAGTCCCGCTTTATGTGGGGACTCTCGATAGGATCCCATGTTCCGTTTTTTCCTTTTCTTCCACTCGCGTGCAGATCAATGTTAAATTGCAAGAACGTAATCTGTAGATACCTGCGAAATCAAGCGATTTTGCAAGTTTAACAGGCGCACGCCGTTAGAATTCACATTCCGTATTTCAATTCACAGATAATATCGTATGCGGATTTGTAGCATTAATAGTTTTACTGGCAATGATTTATGCAATTGCTATATTCAACGTGTCCAAAATTCTTTATTAATTAACTTTACAAAAATATTAAAAAGCATACCAATCGATAATTGTATCATAAATAATTAACGCTCAATCTGTGCACCCGCTGATATTAGACTTCACTTATTTACAGTAAGCTACTGTTATCTATAATCTATATAGGAATAAGGGTATGCTGACAAATAACCTTTACCAAGTGATGCCGAGTTCTTTATCTTTTGTTGTGTGATTCAGGAACCCAAAAGATGATATTTTATGCCAAAAAAATTAGCTCAATATTGTTTAGATCACTTATACAAGGTGATTTTTTTAATGATATAAGAAGGAATGATTAAATATCACGAAAACAACGCATTTGCGAAAAAAGTTTTTTTTTTTTTAAATACATATATATATTTTTAAAATATACATATGTATATTTTTTTTAAATATTTGAAAGTTTTTAAATATATAGGTATTTATATTGTATATTATATATTATATATAATATATATACAATAAAGGTTAAACAAAAGTTGCTCGGTTTCAATGGATACATTAGATGATAACATCGCAGAATCTGCATGCGACTTTTTAATTCTTGACGAGGATGTAACCGAGATTTCGTACCGCATGTATTAATTTTTTTATTTTTTTGTTGCGCTGAGGAGGGTCCAAACCAGGAACCGAAACGTTCGCGCATATTGTATATGAGGAATATATTATAATTGTCGCTTTAAGATCGGCGTTTCTGGCTCTCATTTGCCTTGTCATTATTAATTTAATATATATACATATATATTATTTTAAAAATATTATTTTAAAATGTATGTATATTTTATTGCAGGATGATGAAACAAATCGGTTTCTATTATACAATGTTATAATTTTATTGAAAAAGTTGGAGGCGACCTTATCGTGATCTTCGGAAAGGCTTCCTAGATCAAGCAAATGTTATCATCTAATGTATCCATTGAAACCGAGCAACTTTTGTTTAAAAACTCCTTTGGCAAATGCGTTGTTTGCGAGATATTTAATCATTCCTTCTTATATCATTAAAATAATTACCTTGTATAAGTGATCTAAACAATATTGAGCTAATTTTTTTGCATAAAATCATCTATTTGGTTCCTGAATCACACCCCAAAAGATGAAAGAAATCATGCGTATTACTTGGTAACGGCCATGTACCGTCTTGTAATGATAAATCGGTAAACCTAGACAATTACGGCCTGTACGAGAAATCAATCGCCATTTAAATATGTTGTAGGAGAGGTTCTTCTAAGTAATACTACCCAAGAAAAAAGTGGGAGACGGCATTGGTTTAGAAAATATACCCATATAGGATCGCCAGTCATTACAATAAAACCAACGCTTGGCCAACGCTACGGCAGTCAATTGTCGGCCAAGGTTCTGTCAGCCAATGCTGGGCCAACACTGGCAAATGACTGGCTGTCTACCTAAAACCTAACCAATAAAGAATAATCCGGCGTTACGACAAAGCCAACGCTTGGCCGATGGTTGGCTGCTTTACGTCGCCCAATTCTGTCAGACAGTACTGGGCCATCACTGGCAAATGACTGGCTGCCTACCTATGTAAAATAATCCGGCATTATAACGAATACCAACGCTTGGCCAATGGTTGGCACCCGCACATTGCCCAACATTCTGTCAGACAGTACTGAGCCATCACTGGCAAATGACTTACGACGAAGCATGATGTCGCATGATGCCGTTAGATGGCATCCGATGGGATCTGTTTCTCGTATTTAAAATTTGACCAACAATGGTATATATGAATCACGCTACGGCACATTTTCTATCAGTTATATCGTGGAGTCCACTCTTACAAGTGGAATACTTTTTGATTCAAACAGATTAATAATATAATTACTTACAGTATAAAGGCCCCCCCACAATGAAAAATAATAAGAAACAAGAATATATATTAGCGATAAGAGAAAATAAATTACATATATATATTTTAATAAATTTTTATGAATTTTGTTTTTATAAATTCTTTTGTGCGAAATCTGGCAACCAGTACTGGCGCAGTACTGGGCCGATAGTGAATCCTGTACTGGGGCAGTACCAGTAGACAACGGCTGGGCCAGTACTGTCTGCCAGTATTGGGCCAAAGTTATCATCCGGCGCTGCGCCAGTACCGCGCCAGTAGTGTTGCCAGTACAGCGCCAGTACCTAAACTACCATAACCAGTGCTGGCCCAATACTGGGCCAAATGTCAAACCCTATATGGGTAACAAATTAAAATTTCAGAATTTGAATGCTTTTTATTAGATATAATAAACCTATAGGTTAGTGACGCGCTTTATAAGTATGCGCTTTGTAAGTTTGTAACGATGCACCCCGGAATGTGCATCGTCCCGGCCGTCCACCAGCCGAGCCGCCCGGCCGACCACCTGTCGGGCGAAGAAAGGGGGCGGAATGCCCCCACATATTTTTAAACAAATAAAGTCGGCGCACTCGCCGCCGGATATCGATTCGGAGCGACCGATCGATATCCGAGAGCGCCCGAAACGAATCGAGCGTCTTCGCGACTCCGGAGCGCTCGGCGCCCCTACTCCGGCTCGACATCCCCGCCACGTGCGTCTTCACGTCAACGCTACCCCCGCTACCGGAGTAATGAGCCCCGGGGGGTATAAAAAGGCAACGAATTTGCCTAATTGTCAGACTCCGTCGTGAGACAGTAATCCGTCCAGACCTGTCCGCTGCTCACGACTTCCAGTCCCGATCCTGCTCCTAGCAATCACCAGCCGTGTCGACGAGGTTGAGAGTACTCAGTCTCTATTCGGGAGTTCCCGTACGCCGACATCGCTTTCCTGATTCCCGGTCGCACTGGTGAGGTTGAGCGTACTCGTCTCTTCCGAGAGTTCTCGGTTACCAGTGCCACCGTTTCTCGCACGTTAAAAAGTCCACGTCCTGTACGGAGCGTTCTCCGTACGTCGGGCGTACCCGGCCGTGGCCTTTTGCCTTCCTCGACGTGTACTGTACAGAGCGTGCTCTGTCCTGCCGGGTGTTCCCGGTTACCGTCCGCGTGTACTGCGGAGGAGAGTACTCCTCCCAGTCGGGTGTACCCGATTACACGCAGCTTCCTGGCATTATATCCACGATCCTCGTGCCGCGTATCCACTCGCCATTTGTACGCAATTGCCCGTGCGAATTATACACGCCTCGTGTCATTATATCGCGCACTTACTCGCGCCGCGTGCACGCCTCGCGCCTTTCTAGGGCATTTACGCGAATCTCCGAAATTAGGCGCCGCCCACTCACCGCGGTACTTTCACTTTCTAGCGCCGCCCCGCGTAGACTATCGACGCGCCCATCGATCGTGAGTCAGGGTTAACCACGGTCTTATATACAGGTCTTGAAACGAAAGCAAATTTCGAGGGTGGGGGTACGTCGCTTAGCGTCCCCGTTTTTAGGACTTGGCATCGCCACTATGCGGCGCAGCTATCTACAGAAGCAGCGCAATCAGCCAAACACGGCGAATGATAACCTCTTCATGACTACAGTTTCAGTGTGCTTCTGTGCCACGTGTGTTCATCTATAATTATTCATCAATAAATTATTATTATGACGAAAGGGTGTATTGTACCACAATGTCCTACAAAGGTGGACTAATACACTCAAATTTACGATTTTTTTAACTGATTTCTCACGTAGAAACGTGCTTTGTCAAATATGCATCTTGCAAAGATGTTTTCAATCTTACGCTGGATGAAATATTTTCTACGTACAAGTTTACTTTTCCTTGCATGGAGCATGCATCCGAAATTTTATCATATTCTATTTTATATTATATTCGTTTAAGAATGAGGCAAAATGCGCATCAAGAAAACTTAAAGATGCCAAAACACAATCTTGTAAAGAAAATAATATCTAAATGGACCAAAACTTAAAATATACTTAATTTACTTTTTTTAAATGCTTAAAATATGCTTTACTTTTTTCAGTTCTATGTTTTTACCCTTCGGTCCTTTATACACGTGCAGTCGTGGTCAGAGTAGTTGCAACACTTAAAAAACTAAACTTATTTTTAAAAAGCTATAACTATAACACTATAACTTATTTTTTTAAAGTTATTTAAAAAAAAGTGTCGCAACTACATTGACCGCGACCCTACAAGATGCTCTATACACATACAATCACTTCTCTGTTTTATTTTCTATTATTTATTCAATGTTTCACTCAAATATTTATTCCATTTCATGTTTTTCTTCCTCAAGTATTTGCAATACTAAAATTTAGATTAATCATAATACGCGTGCATCTACCACTTCTGTAGATTGCAGCGCCGCCCTTACGGATACAAGTCGAAATAATTTATGGCTCGCTAAGCGACGTACCCCCACCACGTTCGTTTCAAGCCCTGTATGTAAGACCGTGGTCAAAACGTCCCGCTAGCTACCGCCGCGAGCCGTTTCCGTAAATTCGGCAAACTAGCGACGCCCCGCCTTGCGCTACCATCCAGAGCATATTTGGTCAAACACCGATTGTAATACGTACACGAACTCACCGTGGAACCTGTATGTAAATCAGTTATTAAAAGCGAATAAATTATCTTTAAACCAGATCTTTGAGTACAAACCCGAGTATAAGCGCTTTTTCCTCCGCACCTTTTCTCGACCCTGACCACGCCGCGAGCTACGATCCGAGCTTCGAGAACACAGGTTGTTTTAAGTTGAAACACATACAAAGCACATACGTGCTTGTAAGTTGAAGCGAGGTCCACCCTGTACAGGGTTGGAAAGGAGGATGCAGGTGGAGGGAGAACAACCCCCTCCCCGCAACTCCCGACCCGCGTGGAACGCGCTCCTCTGTCCACGCATGTACTTTTGTATACTAGTCTCTCATATATATATATATATCTCATAATGCTCAAAATAGTCAAAATAACTAACGAGAAAGCAAATTTCAATTTGCTATATCTTCTAAACCAATGCCGTCATCCACTTTTTTCTTACGTAGAATTTCTCAGAAAGACCTCTCCCCTACAACATATTTAAATGGCGATTTATTTCTCGTATAGGCCCTAATTGTCTAGGTTTACCGATAAATCTTTATCGAAAGACCCGCGCGTTCAGCTCGTATAAGGCGCGGCTAGGTCTCGTACGCCTAGACAAAAATAGGGAATTACCATAAATCTTATTCCATCAAATCCACCTCAATATTCTCTACGCAAGTAAGGGTTAAATGCATCCGATGTATTCCGATAAACGTATTCCGGTCGTCCTTATTCGTGCCTCATTTTGTTTGCGAGCCCTACCAGGAGGATTTACCGTAAGACAGCCGTCAATCGTGCACGGAAGGAATCGCCCGATCACAATAGCGGTTCCTGCACCAGCGTCAGGTTGATTAGCCTGTGCGAGCAGTTTAGAGGCACGTGTCCTTTGCCGGGGGATCGTTATGCAGACGTGACCCGTGTCGTCGAAGACAGGAGGAAGGCCCGGGATCAATGAGCGATCGTTTCTTGGAAGTCAGGATTTACGCCCGTAGCTATACATAATGCCTCCCCCTGTGGCTCATACCGACTCATAACGGTCTGCTCCGTACACCAGTGACCCGAACGTGATGCACAAACTTGCTTGTCCTTCCTTGAAGCACGAATGCAGCGAAGTAGGCCTACCAATCTCCTACGTGGCGATGCGAAGCGAATTACGTTTGACGCGGAATAATTACGCGATTGTATAAATATTTGACGCAGTCATTAGACGTTACATACGCAGATATCTAATTAGGAACGCGCCCATAACGCGGAATAATTACGCTGGGAACTGATTGGCATTAATTAATAATCGGTCTCGCGCATCATAGGTATCTTCTTAATTTTTCTTAGATGAACTGTCGAGGAACAAGATGTATGGTGGGCACCCGCCTGTCGGAATCCTTCCCCGATGATCCTTGGCTATCTCTGTCGGTCGCTCGCCTAATTTGCGACTCTCTCGAGAACGAAGCCCTTGCTTTCGGGGCCGTTGCCCGTCGTCGTTCTTTTCACGATTTACTTGTTTTTTCGCTCGTCAATGTTCGCGGCTCCGTAACGCCTCAGATCCGTCGATTAAGATAAGGGCTTGGATCAGGCCGAAAATTCTAAGCGAGATGCTCCGCAAAGGCTGGACCCTTGCCTCGAATCTGTGGAGGTTGCCCGGGGTGAGCAACCTTATTTGGCACGACGACCTCCTGGGTTCCTGACGAACAATGAATTCAAGCAATCAAGCCGTTGCACAATAAATGCTCAATAAGATAATAGGTGCTCAATAGATTAAAGCAAAAATAAGCAAAAAGAAATTTAAAAATATATAATTTACGTGATTGAAAACATGTAGATGCAATTATGTAAATAATTATGTCAATGCAATTGTACCAATTATTTAAGATATTAACGCTGTAAATTATTTCTATACAGAAGAATCAATATTTAACAAAGTAACATATTATTAGATACATTGTATGATATACGCAAAATAAATAGTTACTAATCAAGAGCCCTTGTTTCATTTTCCGTCTGTTCAAATAATTGAAGATCCAAGTCATATTGTTCCATCATCTCAGAGGGATCCAAACCGAAATTCACTGAGCTAGAATTGATAAGCCTGCATTAAAATAAGGTGTGATTAAAAATGGAATTATTTAAAATATTAATGTTGTAAATTATTCTTGTGCAGAAGAATCAATATTTAACAAGTAACATATTATTACATTGTGTGATATACGCAAAACAAATATTTACTCGTCAAGTGCCGTTTCATTTCTCATTTGTTCAAGAGCGCTTGTTTCATTTCCCGTCTGTTCAAATAATTGAAGATCCAAGTCATACTCGTATTGTTCCATCATCTCAGAGGGATCCAAACCGAAATTCACTGAGCTTGAATTGATAAGCCTGCATTGAAATGTGGTGTGATTAAAAATGGAATTGTTTAAGATATTAATGTTGTAAAACATTCTTTTGCAGAAGAATTAATATTTAACAAGTAACATATTATTACATTGTGTGATATACGAAAAACAAATAATTACTCGTCAAGTGCCGTTTCATTTCTCATTTGTTCAAGAGTCCTGGTTTCATTCCCCATTTGTTCAAGTGATTGAAGATGCAAATCAGGTCTTTGACTTTCTGCAGAAAGATCCATATCACAAGTTGAAGCTGAAGTTGAAGTGCTAGGTCTGAAATGAAATGTGTGACTAACGATAAGAAAGGAAGAAGAAATAATTATTTAAAATATTTTACGCATTACTTTATGCTATTATGTACCTACAGACGGTGACCCCTAATGTGAAGATTTGTGTGAGTGGGAAGAAGGAAAAAGAGAAAAAAAGCGGTACAATGATAATTTCTCATATCACGAATTTTTCTGTAATACTTAATAATATCAAAAAAAAAAAAAAATATTAAAACTGCAGTTATGATTTCTTATACGTATATATATACGTATATATATACGTATATATAGAGTATAAAAAAAGCTACCTTGATGTGAGAACATGTTGAAACATAAGTTGGATAAAACAAATCAGAACAATCAAAAACGATAAAATGTCTTTACGCAAGATTGTAGAGTAAGTTAGAATAAATTAAGTTAATATATTATTTACAACAATAAGTTCAAGGGTAAGGAATAAAGCATCAAAATTGCTATACTGACAATTGCAAAGATCAACGGCATATATATTCAAATATTACATAGAACCGTTGATTGTTACCTAATAGTTTCGTTGTTAATTATTAACCATCCATATAATAAGTAACTGACATTTGAGTTACCGTATATAATTTTATTAAATATGCGATGGTTATTTAATTTTGAATGCTTATAAAAAAATTATAAATTGTACAAGTATATAAAAAAGAGAATTTAAAGGCCAATGAACGAGCAATACAATAGATGTTATAAATTGATGAACAGTTTAATATCTTATAAATACATAATACGTATAGGAGACGGGACGTTTCGAACTTTACGGAGTCTTTCTCAGTTAATTTAAAGATATAATAAATTAAATAAATAAAAGTAGGTTACATCACAATAATAAAGATAGAGGAAAGTCCCCGATTATGAGATATCACATATATTTTGTGTGATTGGAAGTCTATGGGCAGAACTGAAAAATATAATACGTCATTTTGAAGGGAATTTAATAAGCTTTAAGATGCTAAAATGTAGAATTTAATTTAAATATTGATTTTTCTAAAAATTAGAAAATGTAAAAAGTGAGTTTTCGGCAAAATCGAAAAAGTGTTCTCTTAATATGAGAGACCCCGGAAAATCACTAATAAAGTGCAAAATACATCATATTGTAATTAGAAAACTTTATTTAAAGTTTCTGAAAGACTAATGTAATGGGGAAGCATATTTGCAACAATTGTAAACCCACTTATACCCAATATTGTACCTAATCTTCCCCTTCCACCCTTCCCCTTTAAATCAAGGTCAGCACATACTTATAATTTCGTATAAACTTTCCCTTAACGTTAATATAGTATTTTCTCTTATTTTATTACTGTACAATAACTTTCATACTCCAGCAACCCTGAGAGTACCCCGAGTATCTCATGTTACGAGCCCCACGCCTTGCGGTTTCGCGATCACCAAATCTAATCTCTACAATTGAGCAACTCAACATATCCCGTATTTTCCTATTAATAGGACCTTACTCTATCGCTGCATGCAGAACTCATTGCCAAATATTTATTAATTATATAATAAACAAGGTTTAAAGACTCATATCTATGGCACTTGACGGGGGAGTTCCGTTTGCTTACAATCCCGATTGCCAACAGCTTCGTTTGCCCACAACATTTTGCCTACAGCTTCGTTTGCCGACATTCTTGATTGCCGACATTCCCGATTGCCTACAAGCATTATTGCGCACATGTAATCGTTAAAAATACGAACGTACGTTTGCGCACATGGCCAAACACATTGCACACAAGCAGATTGCACACATGACATTATTGCGCACATACACATTGCACACATGACTTATTGCGCACATTCACGTTATATTGCACACAATGTCGCAGGCTTATCGTAAAATCAGCCTTTTTGCAAAAAGGCTAGCTTTTTTGCGAAATGCCGGCCTTTTGCAAAAGCATTTCATCGTTTCTTTAATAAAACTAACGTATTTTAGACTTTTTGCAAAATGCCTAGCCTAACACCAGCCCATGTGTGCCAAGAAGCCTAAAGTGCGTTCAGTCTTATTGGGAAACGATTAGTGCATCGAAAAAGGCCGGCCTTTCGCAAAGAGGCTAGTCTTTTTGCAAAAAGGCTGATTTTGCAATAAGCCTGCGACATATGTGTGCAATATAACGTGTATGTGCGCAATAAAGTCATGTGTGCAATGTGTTTAGCCATGTGCGCAAACGTACGTTCGTATTTTCAACTATTACATGTGCGCAATGATGCTTGTAGGCAATCGGGAATGTCGGCAATCGGGAATGTCAGCAAACGAAGCTGTAGGCAAAATGTTGTGGGCAAACGAAGCTGTTGGCAATCGGGATTGTAGGCAAACGGAGCCCCCCCGCACTTGACTACATCCAATTTCACAATTTCTTTCTCTGCAACGACTACACGCACGATCAAACAATAAATTTTACACTAAATAGGTTTTACCCCAAGGGCAATAAGTTCATGGTGGAACCAACAGATAAGGCCTATTAGTTTAGCAGAAACCACGCTATTAGGAGCCTCTCTCATAATAGGGGACTTTCCTCTAATAATAGAAACGTGGATATGAGTCTGTTAAATCTCGATGGCAAACAACAGAAATAAAAAAAAGTCACATCAAGCATAAAAACAGTAAACCAGTAATTTAACAAAATATATATATATATATATATATATATATTATATGTATATATATATATATATATTATATATATATATATATATATATATAGGTACGTAAAGTCAGAAATAAAATTAATTGATAAATCAAAGTCAAAGTAGGTTGGTTCCACGATGATTCCTCGTTTGAAGGCGAGAAAGAACGGAATCAGTATATAAGGTAAATAACCGACAAGTTGTATGTCAAATTTCTGATAAAGTTAAGCGGTATAAAATTAAGTTGTAGATAATAAAATCAAAGTCAACTGTTTAATGCTTTCAGAGACAGATACTAATTCCTGTACATGTCAAGTGATATAGAGTGACTGGATAGCTGTACTTTTATAGCAATACTTTTATTTATTTAATTTTATTATATCTTTAAATTGGCTGAGGAAGACTCTGTGAAGTTTGAAAGGTTCCCTACGTATTATATATTTATGAGATACTGAACTGTTTATCAATTTCACATCTATTGTTTTGTCTGTTTATTGGCCTTTGAATTCTTACTTGTTTGAAACACACGAGCTTCATTTTTTTATATAATAAATGGTGTATTTTATATATCTGATTAAAGTTTCTGCAATACTAATGTCAAAACTAATGTCAATTGAGTAAATATCCAATATAAATTTTAAATTATGTATAATACGTGTATAGTGCATAAAAAAAAGTTAATGTGAGCGATTCAAATTTTTTTAAATTATATGCAAAATAAAATAAAATTATTAATTAATATTATTGTACGATTGGATAAGTACATTTATGATCAAAATTGCAAATAACTATATGAATGCCCTGTTGAAAGCCTATTTTGCTCAATTTTCTTTAGCTATTGATTGCTTTATCATTACATTTATCTTCTAACCTTGATATTTTAATAAGTTGTTGAATGTGTACTTACTCATGTTGACTCGCGTTTATTAAATGGCTTATTGAATGTCTTCTTAAGATCATATGATTTGGTTCATGATTTATTATTTTACCACATTTATTGCATTGTGCCAAATTATTTCGTAAGTTCGTATAATCATGCCGTAGGTTGTACGGTATGGTGCAGTTTAAATCAGATATTTTATGTATAATATTTAAGTGGTTTTTTAACTTTTTTATAACTCCTCGTGATGAAGCTGACCGAAGTTTTTCATTACAAATTTTGCACTTTGCAAGCAAATCTCCTAAATCTTCGAAATAATCCCACAACTCCTTGGATTCTGGAAATTCCATTATATCTGTCTTGTACTGCAGGATGTCTGCTACTAAATGTGTCACAAAATTGACCTTAACAAGCGTTTGAAACTGCTCATAAAGAACGAAGAAAGAAGTATAGTTTATTTATCGAGATGTATATAAATATGTATAAATATTTTTAATTTGTCCTATTACTACATCGTACAGTCCTAGTTTTGTTTATCCTATTCCCATTACTAATTTTAAACTTATGCTAAAACACACGTAACGATTACACATAACAATTTAAAATAGCGAAGTCAGATAGACATACAGTAAAACTTAAAATCAGTGTAATCTATATGAAACGCTCTTCTGTAATATTATATTTTTCGACTTACATGTATCGCTTTTTCTTTAAGAAAATACTATGTGTAAGTAAATATAAAGGGATTATATAAGTAAAAAAATTGTAAAATATTAAACAAATTTTAGAAAATTGTTTAGATATATTTCTTTAGAAATATGGTTAGACTACCTATAATTTGATCGTCAGAGTTTTAAGAATTATGACTTTATTACAAGTTTCAACAATTCATTAAAAAATATTGGTTTTTCTAAAAATTAAAACACTTAGGATACACGCCAAAATCACTTTACAACAAAAGATAGACTCGTATAATTTAATTAATTTTATAATATTATATACATTTCTGCCAATATACATTTCCGCGAAGTCGAATATTTTCTATATTCTAAAGATGTGTGTTACTTATTATTAAATTGATTATCTATTTAATTATGTAATTGTATTTTATTCTAGTTTTAATTTAAAACTACGTTTCAAATAATGGCACGTAGTGAAGAAATATACATAAATTCGAACAAATAATATTATTAAGAAAAAAAGAAAGAGATTCAGCCTGACCGGCGTACAAGAATAATTTTTATACGTACTTGTTTTTTATCCACATATTAGACAAGTCTACTTATATTGTATACAATATTGTTAACAATATCACATACAATAAACTCTCTTTTTCTGCATTTTATTTATTTGATTACAAAATTGATATATACACTTAAATCTATGAGTTGTTTCGATGTATCAAAAGTATTATAAAAACACCTTCTTATAAAAAAAGGTAAAAGAAGCATAAAATATTTGCGCCCGTCAAAATAAATATTGCGCGAAATAATGTTGTTTAAACATATTTTCGCTATAAAGCATAAAATACTCATTATAACATTTAATTATTTTGTCATATTTTATAGAATAATAAAATATTTAAGGCAAAAGAAATTAGTGTTGAGTATGAAAAATTGTTTTTATCATGACATTTAATTCTTTTATTATTATGCTTATTAAAATAACAATATTTTTCTCAAATAAACTTGGAATTGTTAAATACCTATGTTTATTACTCATGTTTTATGTGCATGTATGATGATTGTCTGAATGTGAAGAGCGAATTTGATTTAAAATGTTAATAAATATACATATAACGAAGTAGATTTAAGATAGTTTACTTGTACATACAAAGAGAGATAGCATTTTTCTCTACATGAAACATTCGCATGCGTACTTATTTAGCAACACCAAGTTCTTTTGTGCGACATAGGCTGTGTCGACCAGTAAGAGTATACATTTACTGATTTTATATGCTTTTATTGTAATATATTATACAAATAAGAATAAATAATAAATAAACACTGCAAAAATGTAAATAATAAAATAGTTTTATGAACATTTAAGTTTATATATCTACAGTTATGCTTGGTATATATAAATGTGACAATAAGCTAATAAATAAATAATAATTTTTGAAAAATGTATTGTCTTAAGGTGTAAGAAATGATACTTTTGAAAGATAAAATATACACTTGTCCCAATTGTAAGACGTAAGAAATGATAATGTTACAAGAAAAATGGACTTATTGTTACTATAATCACATTGTTACTTAATTTTTTGATAGAGAGATACACAGAATTATAAAAATTTGCTTAAAATATTTGAAATATGAAAAGGAAAAGCAGCAAATATATACAGTTTACCAAAAGACTTTATAATACAAACTAACGTTATATATAAATTTTACACAAAATAAACGTAAAATTTGTGTAGAAAGTCAATATATATTGAATTTGTAATATATTCTTTTTCTTGTGTTGTGTCACATATGCCAGGTGAATAATTACTCGTCATTAATGTCTGTTCTTGTTTACGTGAGTCGAAACGTCTACTCGTTCACAAATTCGACAAACCGCAACACATTACTGTCCATTGATTTAAATTGCATTAAAATATGATGCGATTAAAAATAAAAAAAGATAAGGAACTTCTTAAAATATTACAGTTATTAAATATTTTTGTGCAAAAAAGTTAATATTTAATTACTATAGAATGTATATCTTTACATTATGTGATATAAGCAAAACAAATAAACTATCCATAAATCTTAAATTGATCGATTTGTATTTAATATAGAATAATTAAACACGAAAAAATTGTCGCCGAAATGTTACAATTATGCACACTACATAAGCTATGGAAACAAATTATCATTCTCAGATATAAAAAGCCACCAAATTTTATTAATTGCATAATTCTATATTTGTATTATAGTAATCTGTTTAAAATTATTTTACATATATAAAAATAATTTCTCAAAATTTATTATTATTGTTAGGAAAAAACACAATGCATTAAGGGGATCCTGCACCCGTATGATTTTCCGACAAAATTACCATTTTCTATCATTTTCTATGTTACCGACCTATATCTGTCCTTCTGTAGACAATGATCTAGACAAGGATAGTACCTACAATAACCTACATTGCATTCATAAAATGCAATTAGAGAAAATCTTTTTTTCTAGGCTTCGAATCTTAGTTCTACTTGCACGATATTATTCTTACATGTTTTCCCTAGCGCGCCTCTATCTCATTTTGTATATATAAACTGCAGTATTTTTGTATTAAGCAAATATTGTCATTAGGTGACAGCTCTACGTTTCAAAAATAAGTAAGATTTTTAATTTTTTTTCGTTTTTAATACAAACTCGACCGCTGCGCGCTAGTTTTTGCACGTACTTTAATTCTGTAAAAGAATTTTGCGATTCTGTAAAGCCAATTCAAAAATTTCTTATAATGCGATAATGTCGGTATACAGACGGGTGCAAGATCCCCTTAAGATGATATTTCAGTATAGTGAGTCTTTCTGACATCTTGTTTGTCCTGTCCAATCCTAAACAGTGTGATAAGAAAATGTATAAAATAAAATTAATTTTCAACTTTTCTAACTTTTCATTATTTCTTGAAATAGTAAACCTAGTTTTGGTGTGTGACCCATAGTGCCCCAGTGACAGACCCATGATGTATGGGGCACCTTGGGTTATTTCTAAGAAAATATATTTTAATTCTTTTTTCAAAAACTAATCAATATTTACCAAATACACTAAACCATTTTTAAAATATACATAGTGCTTTAATTATTTAAAAAAGTAAGACAAAAAATCTTATATTTAAAAGTACTTTTTAGAGTTTTAATTTTTGTGGCTCATGGTACCCCGGTCTTCCCTAATGTGTAAACGGTGATCCATAATAAAGTGGAGATTTGTGTGAATGAGAGGAAACAAAAAAGATAAGAAGACAATTTTTTGTACCTATTTCAAATTTCTGTAAAATTAATGTCAAAAAAATAAATGTCAAAATTTAAGTTATGATTTTATGTATGTAGGGGAAGGTTAGCGCCTTCGGATATATGAAATATAGAGATTGTACAATTTAGAAGCCGGTACAATATAGGAAACCTTACCCTACATATATTAAAAACAAAATGATTTAGACAATTGTCAAATATGTAATTGATCTGGAATTATGAAAGAAAATAAATTCAAATTTTACGTAACTTATTATAAGAAACAATACGAGAAAGTTATAATTTCACTTCTCTTAGATATATAAGATAATCTATATATATAAAATAGAATGTCTGTATGTCTGTATGTATGTCTGTTCTTTATACACTCTTAAACTATTCGACCGATCTGGACGAACTTTTGCACAGTTACTTTTTACATCCTTGCGCAAAACATAGGCTGCTACGGAACCTCGATACCGATCAGCGATTTTATCCTTTTGTTTTTCCGGGTGTTTTTTCGGGAATTTCGAGATTGCTTACTCGCGATGTACATAGAACCTCGATATTTTACTTACCGATTACCAATTTTATCCCTTGGTTTTCCCGGGCGCTTTTTAAGTAAAATATTGTTCTGTGTACATCGCAAGCGAGCAATCTCGAAATTCCCGAAAAAACGCCCGGAAAAACCAAGGGATGATTACAGTATTTGTTGAATACTATTTCTTATTTAAATTTAATTTTAATCTCAAATCAAACTTTTACAATAGGTTTTACAAAAAATATTGTAAGTATATGTGGCATTTGCGAAAGACAACGAATTACGTTACATGCGAGCAAAAAATCTCAAAACGCCCGGCAAAAACCAAGGGATAAAGTTGCTGATCGGTAAGTGAAATATTGGAAAACCGGAAATGACTCAATAGCGTGAAACTCGAGTAGAAAAAGACCGGTTATGATATGTTCAAAGAAGGAAAACATTTATGCGGTCCGATTTAAAATTAGAGGCATTTAGTTATAATTCAAATTACGAATATCAATTTCTTTTGAGAATAATAATCGGGAAAATGGATGCAATATGTGATCATTGTCAAGAAAAAAAGTTTAACACTTAAGCACGTGAAATGTGTTGTTCAAACGGAAAAGTTAAACTACCACCTTTAACCACCCGACACACTCCTTATGTTTGTCTACAATATGGATATTGAAACATAAATGAAGTCGTTTGAAGAAACACGACGCCCGGGCGAAGCCCGGGTAATCAGCTAGTATCATATAAATTATAAGGCTAATGTAATTAATCGCTGATTATGGTGTAGCCTTGAAATGGTATTAATCAAGCGATAAAGGAAATTAAAGAGCATGACAAAATTTAAGTATTATTGTTTAGAATATAATTATTTTACGGTAAGGATAACGCTTATGTGTTTCATATTTCTAAGTAATCAGGCCTTGCAAAGAAAGAATAAACAGGCCGTAAGCCGCAAGATCACATTTTAATAATAGTATATACGCGAGCGTTCTTATATTTACCTAGTTTATTTTTCACTTATATTCGCCTTAATAAATGTATATTTTCATATAAGGACTTCATTTTGTACTTTTATATATGGATATATGTATGTAAAAAAAATTCGAAAATCTTTAATATCCTTGAAAAAAAATATTCTTTCTTTCAATATATCACTGGTATTTTTAACAATCCCACCGCCGTCACCAGTTGTTACGTCCGATTTTTAATTACGGACATTGGGGTGGGTAATGTGGAGTGAGTTAGGTAGTTTACAAGTTAAGTGCGACTGAGATAAATAACTAATTTTACAAATAAAGGTAAGTACGCGGTTTAATTACTGTTACTTTTCAGCTGCTGATTTTGACTGCATTCTCTCAAGATGAGTTTAATCTTTTGTGTAAGCTCTTCGACGCGAGCTATTTTTGGTTTAACATAACTTTTTCTCTCGACAGGAGCAGAAATCACCGGAGGAGGGGGAACGGTATTCTGATGGATAGGAACGGGCGGCTCTGCATGCGAAGGCGGCGGTGGAGTAGCGAAGGTGTTAAACACACTTGGGTCGAATTCACCCCCGGTGTAATAAGCCCGCTGAAACCGTTTTAACTGATGGGCCCAACCGGACCGTCTCGAACGTACCATTGGTGGAGAGATGAGTAAAAAGAATGAGCACTTACCTTGCCCCTGCTTGTCCAGCGTTCAGGTTCCCCTTTTTAGATAAGCTGCCTCGTCCTTCTGACCTCTGAAGCGCATGCGAGAGGGTACGTGCAGTTGCAACAAGTTAAGCTTGACGTGCAACAATAAGCAAGCGGATAGTCACTTAGCAGATAACCGATAAACACTCTTTATTTTTAGTAATTATGCGATTACCGAGACAGTTGGAGAAATATGGAAAGCGGTGACGAGAATGCCCTGATAGAGGCGCTCATCTAATGAGGGAAATTGTTCGAGTACGCCCTGATAGAGGCGCGCATCGAACATATAATGACAGGTAAGTCAAAGACTTGATTTGCTTCTTCAATCACTTAAACCAACGGGAAATGAAGCAAGAGAATTTAATGAGTAATTATTTGTTTTGCGTATATCACATAATGTAATAAAATAATATGTTACTTGTTAAATATTGATTCTTCTGCACAAGAATGATTTACAACTTTAATTATATCTTAAATAATTCCATTTTTAATCACACCACGCACTTGAAAGCACGCATAAAATGAATATTCCAGTAAAGCTAGGTACTTCATAGCGCCGAGATCATATGTTTCTGAATGAAGTCAACAACTCTCGGTTAGTCAATTCACAAGCCAATTTTTTATGTACTTGGATGTCGCAATGCTACCGCATCGCTTAATCATAAAAGACTGTGACTCTATATTTTTAACAGCAAATCTTTTACTGCAATTATGCAAAATCTTAATAACCATGTATTTATTTAACGAGCCATATCGTAATCAAACCACGCGTGTTGATGCATCAGAATAAATTCGGCAGAGAAAGATATGCACTAACACTGCTCTAGTATACTTTCAAGAGAGAGAGACACACGATAGGATCTTAATACATATGTACATATAAAATATATAAAAAATAAACATAATATTAAGAGAATACGTTTCATAAATTAAACTGATTTTAACTTTTACTGTATGTCTATCTGACTTTGCTATTTTAAAATATCATTCCAAGAAGAACAAAGAATCATAATGGGAGATCAAAGTGACGTTAAAGTAGCGTGGTTAAAGTGATTTTTATGTGATGTATAAAGTCATGATAACGTCATCATGATATTGATATCATTATAAACTTTATGTTCTACCTGGGATATATGAGCGTTGCGTGTGTTTAGTATAAGTTTAAAATTAGTAACGGGATAAACAAAGATATTAAATAAGTTGTACGATCTCGTAGTTTGGCAAAATAAAAATATTTATACATATTTACATACATTCCGATAAATAAACGATACTTCTCTTTTCGTCCTTTATGAGCAGTATTTCAAACGCTTGTTGAGGTCATTCCTGTACCACAGTTAGTAACAAGCATCCTGCAGTACAAGATAGATTATGGAATTACCGGAATCCAAGGAGTTGTGGGATTATTTCGAAGATTTAGGACATTTGCTCGTAAAGTGCAAAATTTGTAAAAAAGAATTTAAGTTATACACGTCAGTAGGTGCTATAAATCTGTTAAAAAGACACTTGGGTATTGAACTTGGTAATAATAATCATGAGGCTATCTGATCTGGGGGGGGGAGGTCCTCTATCGAAGCCCTACCAGTGCGGCACCCAGACTGAGTCCATTGTGCCTCCCCACCATGATCACCTCTACTCCCCTCCGAGCCCAGTTTTCCCCGTTGGGAGACTGTTCCCCCCGCAGGGGGGCCATCCGAAAGACGGAGCCCCCCCCCGTCGAGAGACCGTCCCCCCGCGGGGGGGCACCCGAAAGGTCCTCCATCGAAGCCCTAGCGGAGCCCTTCCTCCGCCGAGAGTCCGTATCTTCCGCATGGGAGGAAGGGGGGGGGGACACCCGAAAGACGGGGCCCTTCCCCTACTGAGAGTCCACTTCTCCCGCATGGGGGGGCGCAGCTTCGGAATATACCATTACAGAAAAATTCCATGTTTACATGATCAAGTGGACTCGAACCCGGTTCCTCAGATTACGAGTCTGGCGCTCTACCACTAGACCACACTGCCGCCTTTGAACATGGTAAAACTGATATAAATCACACCATACCGTATGACCTACGACATGATTATACGAACTTACTAAATAATTTCGTACGATGTAATAAATGTGGTAAAAAATATAATATAAGAAGTTGTTACTTAAAAAAACATTCAAAAGCACATTCTGACTTGATAAACCCGAGTCAACACGAGTAAGTACACATTTAATAGCTTATTAAAATTCCAAAGATTATAAAATAAATGTAATGATAAAGCAATCAATAGCTAAAGATAATTGAGCGAAATAGGCTTTCAACATTGCATTCGTATAATCATTTGTAATTTTGCTCATAAATGTATTTATCCAATCGTATAATAATATTAATCATTTAGTTTTATTCTGCATATAATTTAAAAAAGTTTGAATCGCTCATATTAACATATTTTTAATGCATTATAAACGTATTATACGTAATTTAAAATTTATATTTACTCAATTGACATTAGTTTTGCAGAAATTTGAATCAGATATATAAAATACACTATCTATTATATAAAAGAATCAAGTCGTGTGTTTCAAGTAAGAATTCAAAGGCCAATATAATAAGCAATATACAATAAATGTAAAATTAATAAACATTTTAATATCTCATAAACATATAAATACTTAGGGGATCTTTCAAACTTCACAGAGTCTCTCTCAGCCAATTTAAAGATATAATAAATAAAAGTATTGTTATAAAAGTACAGTTATATCCATTTACTTAATATCACCTGACATGTACAGGAGTTAGCATCTATCTGTGAAAGCATTAAACAGTTGACTTTGATTTTATTATCTACAATTTTATTTTATACGTTTAACTTTATCAAAAATTTGACATATAACTTTTGACGGTTATTTATCTTATACTGATTTGGTTCTTTCTCGCCATCAAAAGAAGAATCGTGGATCCAACCTACTTTGACTTCGATTCAATTAATTTTAGTTCTGACTTTGCGTACATATATATATACCTATACTATACTATATACATTGTATATATATATATTATTTTACTTTATATATCATTTTACTCATATCCGCGTTTTTATTATTATCTTTATTATTATGTGTAACCTACTTTTATTTATTTAATTTATTATATTTTTAAATTGGTTGAGGAAGACTGTAAAGTTCGAAACGTCCCGTTCTCTATGTATTATGTATTTATGAAATACTAAACTGTTTACCAATTTAACATCTATTGTATTGTTCGTTCATTTGCCTTTAAATTCTCTTTTTTATACTTATACAATTTATAATTTTTTTGTAAATATTTAAAATTAAAGAGCCATATTTAATAAAATCTATATACTTACGCAACTCAAATCTGCCATTTACTTATTATATGGATGGATAATAAATGACAAAAAGAATTTTTAAACAACAATCAACGGTTATATTTAACGGTGATATTTGAATATATATAGGTAAATGGAGAAAATTTTATATCAAATTTTACTATGGTGTCGCAACAACTGCGGACCATCAAGGGGCAAAATTCTTAATGTTATAGTCTTATAGTAAAATTATTATGGCCATAGCATTTAATGCTACGACCATAGCATTCAATGCTGTAATTATAGCAGTAAATGCTATGGTCATGACACCAAATTCTATGGCCATAGCAATTTTACTATAAGACTGTAGCCTTGTGCTCCTTGATGGTTCGCAGTTGTTGCGACACCATAATAAAATGTAATATGAAATTTTCTCCGTATATGCGGTTGATCTTTGCAAATGTCAGTATAGTAATTTTGATGCATTATTCCTTACCCTTAAAATTATTATTGTAAATAATATATTAACCTAATTTATTCTAACTTATTCTACAACTTTGTGTAAAAACATTCTATCGTTTTTGATTGTTCTGATTTTTGTTTTATCCAACTTATGTCTCAACATGTACTCACATCAAGGTAGCTTCTTTCATACTCTGTATATATACGTATAAGAAATTATAACTGCAGATTTGATATTTATTTTTTTGGTATTATTATTACAGAAAAATTCGAGATATAAGAAATTATCTTCCTACCGCTCTTTCTCTCTTTTTCCTTCCTCCCACTTACACAAATCTTAACATTAGGGATCACCGTCTGTAGGTACATAATAGCATAAAGTAATGCGTAAAATATTTTAAATAATTATTCTTTTTCCTTTTTTATCGTTAGTTACACATTTCATTGCAGACCTAGCACTTCAACTTCAGCTTTAACTTGTGATATGGATCCTTCTGCAGGAAGTCAAAGACCTGATTTGCTTCTTCAATCACTTGAACAAATGGAAAATGAAACGGCACTTGACGAGTAACTATTTGTTTTGCGTATATCACACAATGTAAAAATATGTTACTTGTTAAATATTGATTCTTCTGCATAAGAATGATTTACAACATTAATATCTTAAATAATTCCATTTTTAATCACACCACATTTCAATGCAGGCTTAGCCCTCCAAACTCAATGAATTCCGTTATGGATTTTTCTCCAGCTGCAGCAATGCAGGAACAATTTGAATTGTTTCTTCAATCACTTCAACAGACGGGAAATGAAACAAGGGCGATTGATGAGTAATTATTTGTTTTACGTATATCACACAATGTATCTAATAATATGTTACTATGTTAAATATTGATTCTTCTGTATAGGAATAATTTACAGCGTTAATATCTTAAATAATTGCACTGACATAATTATTGACATAATTGTATCTACATGTTTTCAATCACGTAAATAATGTTTTTTAAATTTTTTATTTTTGCTTAATCTATTTTTTAATCAATTGTGCATCTATTATCTTATTAAGCATTTATTGTGCAACGGCTTGATTGTTTAAATTTATTGTTCGTCAGGAACCCAGGAGATTATCGTGCCAAATAAGGTTGCTCACCTCGGGCATCCTCCACGGATTCGAGGCAAGGGTTCAGCCTTTGCGAAGCATCTCGCTTAGAATTTTCGGCCTGATCCAAACCCATATTTTAATCGACGGATCTAAGGCGTTACGGAGCCGCAAACATTGACAAGCGAAAAAAACAAGTAAATCGTGAAAAGAACGACGACGGGCAACGGCCCCGAAAGCAAGGGCTTCGTTCTCGAGAGAGTCGCAAATTAGGCGAGCGACCGACAGAGATAGCCAAGGATCATCGGGGAAGGATTCCGACTTCCGACAGGCGGGTGCCCAGTGCCCACCATACATCTTGTTCCTCGACAGCTCATCTAAGAAAAATTAAGAAGATACGATAATGCGCGAGACCGATTATTAATTAATGCCAATCAGTATCAGTTTCCAGCGTAATTATTCCGCGTTATGGGCGCGTTCCTAATTAGATATCTGCGTATGTAACGTCTAATAACTGCGTTAAATATTTATACAATCGCGTAAATATCCCGCGTCAAACGTAATTCGCTTCGCATCGCCACGTAGGAGATTGTTAGGCCTACTTCGCTGCATTCGCGCGGCTTCAAGGAAGGACAAGCAAGTTTGTGCATCACGTTCGGGTCACTGGTGTACAGAGCAGACCGTTATGAGTCGGTATGAGCCACAGGGAGCATCCTCCCACCCAACCCTGTACAGGATGCACCTTGCTTAACTTACAAAGCACATACTTGTAAAGCGCATCACTAACCTATAGGTTAATGGCGCGCTTTACAAGTATGTGCTTTGTATGTGCTTCAACTTATAAAGCGCGTCACTAACCTATAGAATAGTGGCCCGCTTTACAAGTATGGGCTTTGTATATGCTTTAACTTACAAAGCGCATATTACTTATAAAGCACGTCATTAACCTATAGGTTTATAATATCTAATAAAAAGCATTAAAGTTCTGAAATTTTAATTTGCTCTATTTTCTAAACCAATGCCGTCCCCCACTTTTTTCTTGCGTAGAATTACTTAGAAAAACCTCCCCTACAACATATTTAAATAGCGATTGATTTCTCGTATAGGCCCTAATTGTCTAGGTTTACCGATTTATCATTACGGTACATTAGCGTTTACCGATATCTTTAGTGTTCCTTTTGCGTACAACGCGAAATATGTCCTCTGAAAAATCTCGTACTTCTTGACACACGTGAATACATGTCTCAATCTACGAGTTTATCGTCGCGTCGTCGTTTAACATAGTCGGTCAAGGAATACGGAGTCGTCACAACGGCGTGGTGGCTCGTTTGTTGTACAATTTATGAACGCCGCGGCAATATAACGTAATCTTAATAGTCCATTACTTCATGAATCTTCAAATGCACAGATTTATTAACGCGAAAGTTTGCGAGATTGCACAGGGGAACCTTAATTAGGCGATCAAGCTCGTACCGCTCGGGTAATTGTTCACTGAAGCAAACTTTCTTTCTTCTATACGTTGCGAGTCTCGGTTTCAGCGATCGTTAAAATTTTGCACGATGCGTTACTGACCGGCGAGTTGTCGTCGTTGCCGTAACGAGAATCCGACTAGTCGATATACATATAGGTACGATCGCGTATCGAAAGCAACGGTACTCATCACTTTTTCCATCGTTTCTCGTACCTATATATGTATATGCCGAACGGACTTCTGATGGTAACTACTGCTAGGAATAATGCATAACGTGTCACGATATAATGGGCCCTCCGTGTATCTCTATGCGCACAGTGCAAGACGATCTATTAAGGCCATCACACACAAAATGCATAACGTCGCATAAGCATAGCATAAGACCGCTGGACCAATGAGCATCTTATGTAAATTAATATGGCGACTTTATGCTGGATGCTTATTGGTCCAGCGGTCGTATGCTATGCTTATGCTACGCTATGCATTTTGTGTGTGATGGCCTTTACTGTCGATCGCGACGGTGATGCACCCAAAAGCGCAAACAAAACGAAGTGAAGGCGACTCAATTCAGATTTTGCTTTAGCGATTGATCTGCGATTTGTTTCTTCGTAAAATTTTGATATTTTATAACTAAATTATAGAGAAGAAATAAGCATAAATGATAACGTCTTAATTTTAATGAGAGACATTTAAATAAAGAAGTGCTTATATTATTAAATATTTGCTGTATATATACGTAATTCTAAAAATTTAAAGTTTTAATAATTTTCTATAACAAAATAATTCAAGCGGTTTCTTAAAAATATGTTTGCACTTTAAACTTAATTTATAAACATAATATAATAAAATGTTGATATATAATGCGCTTGAAGCATTGTCGAAATGATAAAGTCCAAAACTTTTTCAGTCCTTTCTTTTGTCGACGTTGAAGTACCTATAATAGTCATTTCAGAACAATTTATTGTTTGTAGACCATAGTGTTAGTGTGTCTTTTAAGAATTTTATTTAGATAAATATATCGATTGTCTAATTTATAGACATTGTCCTTGCATACTAAATAATTTAGTCTTTCATAATAATAAACTTGTTACGACGGTTGATAGAATGCGGTTCGGAAATCTCAAAAGTCGATGCGTTGATCTTGCATAAGAACGTTACAAGTGTAAAAGATAAAACAAGCCTTCTTAAAAAATGTTTATTATCATGCAAACGTGTTAACGATTAATGTTTTGTTTATATTTTAAAAGTTATTTTCAACGCGCTCTTTAATTTATGAAATTTGCAATTTTTTTCCAGGTGCTATATTGCAATTATCGAAAATAAATTGGGAAGTTATATTTTTGGTATCTTTAGTTTCAGATTCTATTCCGTTACCTTCGATGTTAAGGTTGCGCGCGAAAGCGACCGCAGTCACAACCAAAAGGGCAAACACGTAGATCTTCATTTTGAGGAATGAGTCGTTGTTGAACTTCGTATAAGTGCAGTATTGAATTTAATTTTGCCATTCTTTATATACCATGCAGTGTCGGGTCGCACACCAGAGCGACATGCAACATGCGACATAAGACATGAGACATGCGATATATATCGTAAGATATTTTTGTTGCACACCAAAGCGATAAGACATTTATTGTTTGTCTTTTATCTAACTAGAGACACTGGGTCTTCCTTCATCCTTGCACTATAAAACATCGCGCGATATTAATCGCATGAGACATGTATTACTACTTAAATTATCTTATAATTCAATATCGTAAGACAGATATTGCAGTTGCACAAGCGTGCGGGTATTTAAGATAAACAATGCATTTCATACGCTTCAAGAGTGTATATCTTATAAAATATATGTCGCATGTCGTATGTCTTATGACGCTCGTCGCATGTCGCTCGCTGGCGTACGGACCGCCTAAATGAATACCTATATAAATTGGGTAATATGTGGCAGTGGGAAGATTGGTTTATATTGATAAATGCGGCGATTTTTGTTTCGAATGAACATTTCGTTGGACCTTCAATGTCCAGAGATAAGAGCAAGTATTTGTATTTGCTTTTGAAAATGGTATATTTGATTGTATGTATAATAATCGTAATTGCTTTCGCGATTTTTTCTCTGGTTAAATCGTAGTATCGTTATCATGGTATATCTTTACATAACACTATAATATGGGATGATTATAAAATATGTATAAGGAATAAGTGAAAAGAATTAATTTCAATTATATATTATATATAATATTCATATTTCTCAACATGTTATTACGTATACAAATCAAGGTACGATTTTGAAGTTGTATAAATACGTTTTGCAATTAACTTATGGTGATATCTCGAATTGTACTAATTATTCTAATTCGCAAATTGTTTAAAGAGCAAGGTTTTGTTGAATACATAATAGTCTTAACATGTCTCGACAGAAAAAAATTAATGGGGTAAATTTGGTGAACGTGGTCCGTTCACTTTTTCCAATTTATTTATTAGGAAAATATTTTTATAAATAGGTCACTCGTAATATATACTTGTTTTTTTACACATTAATTTTGCGTATAGAAGTTATGAAAATTTAAGTGATTTTATAATCACTCTGTATAATATGGTTACATCGGCAAAAGGTAGAATTAGCATTGATGATAATGTGCATATTTTATTGATGACCTGTATCAATGATCAAAAACGGAACACTAGTCATGCTTTCGGAATAAGGACTTTAACAAGAAATACATCCCATTACGAGTATAAACTGTAGTAGCTTATTTTGAACGCTATCGCGTTCATCAAGCTTCTCGAGAAAAACGAGAAGTGCAGTGTACAAAATATTTCTAAACATCTAAAAATGAAAAAACGGAAAGATATTACATATTGCTAAATTTGATGTAAAACTCTTATAATTATAAATTGTATTTCGTAATTGCCTGTACTTTCGATAATAATACATAGAACTGTCACCCTCTCTACGTAATACGTTAATATTAATACATAATGAACAAAAGGCAATTGGAGCCAGGCGCCGTAGATAATGCGCAATATAATTATTAATAAACGAAGTCACGAACGTTTCGACCCTTTCTTGGGGTCATCTTCAGCGTGAATATAAAATAAATCTACATAATGACGTCAAACGCAATGACTCGATGTCCCTAACGTAGTCAACAATAATCGTGGTCAATAATAACGTTCGTGACTTCGTTTATTAATAATTATATTGCGCATTATCTAAAGCGCCTGGCTCCAATTGCCTTTTGTTCATTATGTATTATTTAAGTGAGCCTTCAACTTTGTGTTAATATTAATAATCTATTCAAGTTCACCGACACAAAATCAAATTATATGAAAGCGATATAATACAGATATCATATATAATAGATCTCAGAGTTTAAGATGATATCGCCATTGGACACCAATTGTTTATTAATTCAATAGTAGATAGAATTTTATATGCATAGGTTCCAAGAAAATCGTTAAGATATTATAATTATTACAATTTCTTTTCCCACGTGTACCAAATAACATTTTTATTTCTGTGTGAAAAATACGAATTTGTGTGTAGAAAAGTACGGTGAAAATTTTTTATGTTTATTGACAAATTAGAAAAAATAAAAAAGTAATTATAGAAGTGAAAATTAATTATTAGAGAAAATTCTTTTATTAAAAAAAATCAATATGCTTTTTGTATGCATCGCATATTGCATAATATCAGTCAAAGTAGAAACAACCGATAATATTCAGATAGACAAGTATTTCTTTTCCTATAAAAAAATATATTACACTACTTTTAAATGTCTTATAGAGAATATTTATGAATTTGTGGTACAATCAAAATTCCAAAAAAGTAAATCATATGCAATATGTTTATCGGTCGAAATTCCAATCCAATCTTCTTCCTAAGTGAACAATTACCACAGTTGAAATTTACAGTCAAACAATTTTTTGCTAAAAACAATGAAAAAAAATTTTATTTTTAAACAAAATGACTTGATGACGAGCATAGGTATTGATTGTCTCTCATTCAATCGTTATTAAATCTATGAGATATTCTTAATTAATTCCGATAGTTTAAGAAGAATTTAATATGGTAACCGATAATTCAAAAGTCAGTCTCTGCAAGTTACAACCATACGTTGCCATCGAAATAATCGGAAAAATCGTAATTATTCAAATCGTTACTTACTTGCGACATATGCAAACACCCTGGCCGTTACAGTATCCTCCTGTGCGGTTTAAGAATATACAGTGAACAGCGCAAGCACTGTGGTTAACTTGTAAACCACTGAAAAGGTCACAGGTGAACCTACGTTCGCGATGGTGTTCTTCGACAGGTGTCACATTCAAAGATTTGATTTTATTTGCCAGCAGCAACTGCGGGGGCATTTCAGCTTTATTTAAAATATATAACATTGTTATTATTTTAAAACAAAATTACTTTTGAAAAGTTTATTTCAACGTGTGATTAAACTTACGTTATTAATAAAAAGTAACTAAAAAATAACTGAATAATCATCACGTAATGGTACTTATGTTAGTATAGAATTATAGATACACATTATTTAAATATATTTTAAAAGTTATTTTCAACGCGCACTTTAATTTATAAAAGCAGTTTTTTTTCTAGGCGCTATATCGCAATTATTGATAATAAATTAGGAAGTTGTATTCTTGGTATCTCTTGTTTCAGATTTTCCGTTACCTTCAATGCTGGGAACGTTGCGCGCGAAAGCGACCGCAGCCACAACCAAAGGGGCGAACACGTAGATCTTCATTTTGAGGAATGAGTTGTTTTGTCGAACTTCGTAAGTATAGTATTGAATTTAATTTTGCCGTTCTTTATATACCATTGTAAATGATTATAAATTGCACAATATGTGACAGTGGGGAGATTGGTTTATTGATAAGTACGGGGAATTTTGTTCGAATAAACATTTCGTTGGAACTTTAATAAGATAAGAGATAAGAGTCAGAAGAGCAAGTATTTACGTATTTGCTTTTGAAATGGTGCATATGATTAAAGCCGCAAAAATGTTGAAATATATGGATAATTTGTGTAATCGTATTAATTGTATGTAGGTATAATAATCGTAAAGTTAAATAAAAGAATCTAGCTTGTATGTTTCAAACAAATAATAATGTCAAGGTCAATAAACAAGCAATAATAGATGTCAAATTAAATAAAGTTTTTAATATCTCATAAATACAAAAGGAACGTTTCGACCAACACAGGGTCTTCCTCAGCCTTAACAAATAATAGAAAGATGAAAAATCGGTTACACAATAATTGAAAAATTAATAATTAACAATTCAGCCGTGGGATCTTGTCTAAAATCGATAGCAAATAACAAACTCAACAAGAGACGCATTAACATGACAGCGGTAAGTAAACGAGTTGTAAAAAGATGTGTGTAATATCTTAATGTCTGAGAGGTCCGGTATGTAATTGACTGGTCAATCAGAGTTACTGTTGGATCCATTTCTCGTTAGACGGCGAAAAGGAATCACGTCAAAAGAAAGTGCAACGTCAAGAAAATGTCAAAAACTAGGGTCGAGTCAAATATGAAAACTTAATTTGTAGAACAATCAAATTTTCACCGTTCCACGCCCTCAAGAATGCTGTCTCCTGGCAAGCAATGTGTAGAGACTTTATTTTATTTGACATCTATTATTGCTCGTTTATCGGCCTTGACATTGTTATTTGTAATAACAGTCGTTTTTTCTCGACCCAACTGGCCAAAATTGATATATTTATCTCACAACGTTTCGACCGTAATTCGGTCTTTTTCAAGTGAGAAGAGCAATTACACAATCAATTAACATAATCCGCATACAAAACGTCCATAACGTCGCTGACATCGTGCCCTAACTACATCATGCGAACGCAAAGCTAAAAAATAAAAGTCGACATTTATCGACAATAAACTCACGATAGTCAAAAAGAAAAAAAAAAGAAAAAAAGAATTGGTTCTTTAAGTTTTCTTGACACCACAGTGATTCGAGAGGGAAACGTATTACTTACGAATTGGTATCGAAAAACCCACTTTCTCAGGGCGATATATAAATTATTTTTCGAACCATCCTCTTAAATACAAAGTTAATATTATACGTAATCTTGTTGACCGGGCTATTCTTTTGTCTGACGCACGTTTTCACAATTATAATATAATTGAAATAAAACAGATTCTTTCTAATAATTTTTATCCAACAAAAGTCATTAATAAGTACATTAATGTCCGACTTAACGAATTACAGAATCGAAATAGTAATATAGTAATGACTCTAGCTGTGACAATGCAACCCAAGATCCTTTAAAATTTATTACTATACCGTATGTCAAAGGTCTCAGCGGTAATGTTGGCCGTACAATGCGTGACGCTAAATTTAGAGTACTTCTCACTATTCCGAAGAAATTAGATTGCGTTATTAGAAAAGGAAAAGATAAACTACAAGATCTTAAGCAGACTGAGTTGGTATATAAGATTGATTGTGCAAATTGTAAGGCTATATACATTGGACAAACAAAAAGGCACTTAGAGACACGCATTAAGGAACATTTCTGTGATATTAGGAAGAATGTCGACAATCATTCCGTTGTCAGTAAGCACCGTCTCACGTACAATCATGATTTTAATTGGCATCAACCTGAGATTTTATATAAAGAGAGACAATTTAAGAAAAGAGAAATCTCGGAAATGTTTTTTATCAAAAAATACGATTGCACAATCAATCTTCAAAAAGACACTGAAAATCTACCTGGGACTTACGAACGTGTTATCAGTGCCACTTAGTCTGCACTTTTTGTTTTGGTTCTGTTCGTTTTTATCGTTGAACACATTTTGTCTTTTATTTTCATTGTGACTTTAACTGTTATACTGTCTGGATGTGTTCTCTGATATGGCTTGCGACGTTTCTATTTTCACGCAACACTTCTTTTATATTTTATCTCGACGCACACAATGTGTAAGCCTTTTTAATTTAATTTATTATTAGTTTTATTGTAATTTTTAATCTTTGACTTCTGATTAACCAATTTTTTCTTTTATTTTTATTTTCTTTTTGACAATCGTGAGTTTATTGTCAATAAATGTCGACTTTTATTTTTTAGCTTTGCGTTCGCATGATGTAGTTAGGGCATGATGTCAGTGACGTTATGGACGTTTTGTATGCGGATTATGTTAATTGATTGTGTAATTGCTCTTCTCACTTGAAAAGGACCGAATTACGGTCGAAACGTTGTGAGATAAATATATCAATTTGGCCAGTTGGATCGAGAAAGAACGACTGTTATTTTGAATTTATTTACTGGCGAAGGAAGATATTGTTATTGTTATTTGTTTTGTAATAATCGTAATTTGCTTTCGCGATTGTTTCTCTGGTTAAATCGTATAGTATCTTTATCGTGGTATCTTTACATAACAGTATAATATGGGATGATTATAAAATGCATAAGGAATAAGTGAAAGAATTAATTTTAATTATATTCTTATTTCTCAACATGTTGTTACATATAATACAAACCAAGATATGCGATTCTAAAATTGTACAAATAATTTTTGCAATTAATTTATGGTGATATCTTGAATTACACTAATTATCCTAATTCGAAAATTGTTTAAAGAGCAAGGTTTTGTTGAATACATCATAGTTTTAGCATGTCTTGATAGAAAAAAATTCATTAGGCTTACCATCTGGTGAACGTGGTCGGTTCACTTCTTCCAGTTAATTTATTAGGAAAAATATTTTTATAAAATAGATCACTCTTGTAATGTAATATATACTGTACTTCATTTGCAATTCTAATGTTTTTTTACAAATTAATTTACGTATAAAAGTTATAAAAGTTGAAATAATTTTATAATCTCTGTATAATAATGGCTTATTTCGGCGAAAGGTAGAATTATAGCATTGATGATGATGTTTATATATTTTTTGCTTAAAGTATCATTAAAATTTACGTAATTAAATATTATGATCAAACATTGCAACCTAACTCACGTGAATATCGTTCTTGATTGATGACCTGTATATGATATCGATGATCAGAAACGGAACTCTATATAGTCATGCTTTCGGAATATGAACTTTAACAAGAAAATAAGAAGTATATCCTATTACAAGTATAAACTGCAGTAGCTTGACGTGAAATGTTCTATTTATATTCAAGAATGCTATCACGTTCTTAAAGCTTCTCGAGAAAAACGAGAAGTGCAGTATGCAAAATATTTCTGAACATCTAAGAATGAAAAAAGGAAAAGATGTTACACGTGGTGTGGCAATAAAGTTCGGTGAATGTGTCTATATCTGATGTGCAAGCACATGCAGCAGATTGCGGCATCATGCTTATCGTGCATTGATGTGTCTCTGAAGATGCCCGAACATGCCGATTGTCTGCCCTTCACGAAAGCACAGCTACGCGTAAGCATGGAGACATGTTACGCGGGAACACACGTCACAGTGAACGAAAATGGAGCAACAATCGAGCTAACATCAAGTTCAGTTACAAATTGGGCAAAATGGCGTCAAAAACGCATGGAATTCGTCGTGTATGGCCACAGTTTCACGAGGTTGCAAGTTAATTTCTGCTTCACGATAATGCGCCGGTCCATTCTGCGGCTATTGTATACTGGATCACCTACTCTCCAGATCTTGCTTCAGATCCTGCAAACTTCTTTTTGTTCCCTAAACTGAAGGAGACGATAAAAAAGACTCGATTTGCAGACATTTCGGACATTCAGAACCATGTGAAAACAGTACTCAACATGTCTATGCTTACGCGTAGCTGTGCTTTCATGAAGGGCAGACGATCGGCATGTTCGAGAATGTTCAGGGACACGTCAATGCACGATAAGCACAATGCCGCAATCTGCTGCATACGTTTGCACATCAGATATAGAAACATTCACCGAACTTTTTTGCCACACCACGCATTAATATTAATAGCCAGTAATTGCTAAATTTGATGTAAAACTGTGATAACTACAAATCGTATTTCGTAATAATTGTACATACATACTTTCGATAATTTAATACATAGAACTATCATCTTCTCTATATAGTACGTTTAATACTAATCTCAATTCGCCGACACAAATTAAAATTATATGAAAGCGATACAGATATCATATAATTAAATTTCAGAGTTTAAGATGACATATCGCGCCCATTGACATCAATTATTTATTAATTTAATAGCAGACAGAATTTTATCTGCACATAGATTCCAAGAAAATTGTTATGATATTAATAATTACAAAAGTTGTGTTTTAAAAACGACCCAACTGGCCATATTTATTAATAATTTTTACAAACGTTTCGGCCCTTTTCAAGTGACAGTTATATTGCAGACTTACATTGGTAATTTGTAAGTCTGCGCGTCAAATATTAAGTAAAAATAGTGCGGACATCGAGAATGAACGAGAAAACTCGTGTTTGCTTGTTTAACCCTTAATGGTCCACACTGGGTCCAATAGACCCCAGCGTTTTCTTGACTTCGAAACGACCCAGTAAACCAATGGAAAGGGGCTATTTTTTTACATATGTTAAATTAATTTTTGGAAATCAAACCTATACAGTCTTTTTAAGGAAGACTTAAAGTACAACAGAATATTTTTTTTTTTTTTTTAAAGGTCACCTACAATTTTTTATACACGTGCAAACACGCTGGGGTCTATTTCACCCCGTGTGACCATTACCGGGATTTTTCCGAGGTGTGACCATTAAGGGTTAAGTGATGCTTGCAGTTCTTCGAATGAAAGTAACGTCTAACTCTGTTGTTTTGACACAAACGAGATTGAAATCTGCAAAAGAGAGACAGATGATTTTGAAGTACTCGGAACATTTCTGTACATTTACATACGGCATAATTAAAAATATAATAAACCTGCGATAGACGTTTTAATTTTGATAATATTTTAAATGTTATATACTTGTGTACTATATTACTAAACTGTAAACAAAAGTATTATTTTTGTGGTGTAATTAAAAAGTAAAAGTTAAAGTAATTATTTAAAATATAACAGTTATGAAATATTCTTGAACAAAAAAATGAATATTTAAATAGAATATTATTATTTACATTTTATAATATAAGCAAAACGACTAATTACTTATCAAGTTTCTTTCTCGTTTGTTCAGATAGTTAAACAGGAAAACCCAGGTGATTTAAGAAGTTTGACGTTCTATAACGGGCGACATTTCCTCCACTGACTTTAAAATTTGTTTTACAACTCTGCATTAAAATGTGATGTACTTATAAATAATTAAAAATAAAACAAAAAAATAATTTTTAAAATATTACAGTTGTAAATTATCTTCGTAGAGAAAGGTTGAAATTTGTTTTTTACTAGTGAAATATATTCTTACATTGAGTGATATATAAGTAAAACTATAATAATTTCTCATAAATTGCGGCTGTTTTTTTTCTTTTGTACAAATTACAAATAGGCAAAACAGGTGACGTTTTACTTTGATGTTCTGCGGAGAGATCCATATCATAACTCGTTGAACTTGAAGGACTTGGTCTGCACTGAAATGTGCTGTAACTAAAAATAAAACTATTTAAAATGTTGCCGTTGTAAATTGTTGTGCAAAAGCAAATATGTATTTAATATTAAGATATCGTTATGTTTGTACGTTGTATGATATTAAGCGAAACAAATAATTACTATAAATTACGGCTTGTATTTTTACTCGATTTTTCACATGATTCAAGGGACAAATCAATCGGTTTCTGAATTTCACGTTTCTGCAGAGCGATCCATAACGCAATTCATTGAATTTGAAGTGCTAGGTCTGCATTGAAATGTGGTGAGATTAAAAATAGCAAGGAAAAAGAAACCTGTTAAAATATCAATATTATAAATTATTTTTTATGCAAAGAAGTCAATATTTAACCAGTTCGATAACATTAAATTGTGTGATATAAAAAAGACAAATAATTTAACCAGAGGGATTACCGTTTATATGTACACAATAGCATCAAGTAATAAAAATTATTTAAAATAATACAATTGTATATTTTAAATAGTTATTATTACTTGATGCTATTATGTAGGGGAGACCGGGGCACCATGAACCACGGGGTACCATGAGTCACATTGACTGTTTAGGCTAATCCAAAATGTTTAAGTTGATAAAACTATAGTATCATGTGACAGTTACTTTATTACTTATACTTCGTACCTAGGTTGCAGTGATCAAAAAGTCCGTTGTCTCGAGATGCACGTGACATAAATATGGTTTTCGTGATGTACGAGTAATTTTTTAAAGATTTAGAAATGTTTTAATATTGTTTTTGTAGTAGAATATAGACGTAAATGAAAATCAGATGCAACTTTTTAGCATCTTTTGTCATTTTACTACACTATAGATAATCATATATCATTTATTTTTTGGTTACGTTTTACCGTTTTCTATATTAAGTGAATTTGGGCACGATGGGCCACCCAATGATGGGGCACCATGGGTCACATAGTAACTTGTTTATAATAAAACGGGGCAATACAAAATAGTTATTTTACATTGTTGATGGTAGAAAAAGATCCACAGTCAACGACACATGAAAAAGAAGTAGCTAATAGGGTTCGAAGGCAGTTTAAAAGTCCCGCAGAAATTAGAGGCTATTCAAAGGCAATACATCGCATCGGTATGAAACAAAAAAACGCGAGCAGCAGGGTAACAGCAAAATTTTTACTGATTCTCCGGAGAAAAAATTTGGTAGAAAAAAAGAAAAAACAAGAAAAAAATGAAAAGAAAACACGGAAGAAAAAACCAATAAAAGAATAAAAGGAAGTCCTGACAGTTATTAATATAGAGAGTTAATAATAAATGTAAATTATTAATGAATCAGATAAAGGATAGATTATGAAGTAACATTTATGTCTTTTGTTTGTAAATTTATGTTATTTTTGATCAAAGAAAACATGGCAGAAATCAGTTTTTCTTTAAGATGATATTTCAGTATAGTGAGTCTTTCTGACATCTTGTTTGTCTTGCCCAATCCTAAACAGTGTGATAAGAAAATGTATAAAATAAAATTAATTTTTAACTTTTGTAACTTTTATTATTTCTTGAAATAGTAAACCTAGTTTTGGTGTGTGACCTATAGTGCCCCAGTGACAGACCCATGATGCCCCGGGTATGGGGCACCTTGGGTTATTTCTAAGAAAATATATTTAAATATTTTTTTTTAAAAACTAATCAATATTTACCAAATACACTAAACCATTTTTAAAATATACATAGTGCTTTAATTATTTAAAAAAGTAAGACAAAAAATCTTATATTTAAAAGTACTTTTCAGAGTTTGAATTTTTGTGGCTCATGGTACCCCCGGTCTTCCCTACATATGTATAAACGGTGATCCACAATAAAGTGGAGATTTGTGTGAATGAGAGGAAACAAAAAGAGATCAGAAAAAGAATTTTTTGTACCTAGTTTAAATTTCTGTAAAATTAATGTAAAAAAAATAAATATCAAAATTAAAGTATGATTTTATGTATGTACGTACATATATTAAAAACAAAATGATTTAGACAATTGTCAATTATGGTAATTGATCTGGAATTATGAAAGAAAATAAATTCAAGTTTTACGTAACTTATTATAAGGAACAATACGAAAGTTATATTCACTTCTCTAGATATATAAGATAATCTATATATATATAAAATAAAATGTCTGTATGATGTATGTATGTCTGGTTCTTTATACACTCTAAACTATTCGACCGATCTGGACGAACTTTTGCACAGTTACTTTTTACATCCTTGCGCAAAACATAGGCTACTACGGAACCTCGATACCGATCAGCGTCTTCATCCCTTGGTTTTCCAGGGCATTTCTTCGGGAATTTTGAGATTGCTCGCTCGCGATGTACACAAAACCTCGATTATTTCACTTACCGATTACCGATTTATCCCTTGGTTTTTCCGGGCATTTTTTAAGTAAAATATCGAGGGTCTGTGTACATCGCGAGCGAGCAATCTCGAAAATCCCGAAGAAACGCCCGGGAAACCAAGGGATGATTACAGTATTGTATTACAAAAAATATTGTAAGTATGTGGCATTTGCGAAAGACAACGATTACGTTACATGCGAGCAACAATCTCGAAATTTCCGAAAAAAAAAACGCCCGGGAAAACCAAGGGATGAAATCGCTAATCGGTATTCATATCGAGGTTCTGTGTACATTAATTGCGAGCGAACAATCTCTGCTCTAGTATACTATCAAGAGAGAAAGAGACACACGATAGGATCTCAATACATATTTTTAAATAAAAATATATAAAAAAATAAATATAATATTAAGGGAATACGTTTCATAAATTAAACTGATTTTAACTTTTACTGTATGTCTATCTGACTTCGCTATTTTAAAATATCATTCCAAGAAGAACAAAGAATCATAATGGGAGATCAAAGTAACGTTAAAGTAGCGTGGTTAAAGTGATTTTTATGTGATGTATAAAGTCATGATAACGTCATCATGATGTTGATATCATTATGAACTTTATGTTCTACCTGGATATGAGCGTTGCGTGTGTTAGTATAAGTTTAAAATTAGTAACGGATAAACAAAGATATTAAATAAGCTGTACGATCTCGTAGTGTGGCAAAATAAAAATATTTATACATATTTGCATACATTCCGATAAATAAACCATACTTCTCTTTTTCGTCTTTATGAGCAGTATTTCAAACGCTTGTTGAGGTCATTCCTGTACCACAGTTAGTAACAAGCATCCTGCAGTACAAGATAGATAATGGAATTACCGGAATCCAAGGAGTTGTGGGATTATTCGAAGATTTAGGACATTTGCTCGCAAAGTGCAAGATTTGTAAAAGAGAAATTCAGTATTCACGTCAAGAAGTGCTATAACTATGTTAAAAAGAACACTTGCGTTCTGTACATGGTAAAACTGATATAAATCACACCATACCGTATGACCTACGACATGAGTATATGAGCTTACAAAATAATTTCATACAATGTAATAAATGTGGTAGACAATTTAATATAAGAAGTTGTTACTTAAAAAAACATTTAAAAACACATTCTGACTTGATAAACCCGAGTCAACACAAGTAAGTACACATTTAACAGCTTATTAAATTCCAAAGATTATAAAATAAATGTAATGATAAAGCAATCAATAGCTAAAGAAAATTGAGCGAAATAGGCTTTCAACAGGGCATTCGTATAATTATTTGTAATTTTGCTTATAAATGTACTTATCCAATCGTATAATAATATTAATCATTCAGTTTTATTTTGCTTATAATTTACTTAGGGGACCTTTTAAATTTTACAGTCTCTCTCAGTCAATTGAAAGATATAATAAAATTAAATAAATAAAAGTATTGTTATATAAGAGTACAGTTATATCCATTTACTTAATATCACCTGACATGTGTACTGGAGTTAGTATCTATCTGTGAAAGCATTAAACAGTTGACTTTGATTTTATTATCTACAATTTTATTTTATACGTTTAACTCTTTATCAAAAAATTGACATATAACTTTTGACGGTTATTTATTTATACTGATTTGGTTCTTTCTCGCCATCAAAAGAGGAATCGTGGATCTAACCTATTTTGACTTCGATTCAATTAATTTTAGTTCTGACTTTGCGAACATATATATATATACCTATACTATACTATATACATTGTATATATATATATTATTTTACTTTATATATTATTTGACTCATATCCGCGTTTTTATTATTATCTTTATTATTATGTGTAACCTACTTTTATTTATTTAATTTATTATATCTTTAATTGGTTCAGGAAGACTGTAAAGTTCGAAACGTCCCGTTCTCTATGTATTATGTATTTATGAAATACTAAACTGTTTATCAATTTAACATCTATTGTATTGTTCGTTCATTGGCCTTTAAATTCTCTTTTTTATACTTATACAATTTTTAATTTTCTTGTAAGTATTCAAAACTAAATAGCCATATTTAATAAAATCTATATACTCATGCAACTCAAATCTGCCATTTACTTATTATATGGATAGATAATAAATGACAAAAAAAATTTTTAGGCAACAATCAACGGTTATATTTAACGGTGATATTTGAATATATATAGGTAAACGGAGAAAATTTTATATCAAATTTTACTATGGTGTCGCACCAACTGCGGACTATCAAGGGGCAATAGTTTTAATGTCATAGTCTTATAGTAAAATTACTATGGCCATAGCATTTAATGCTACGACCATAGCATTCAATGCTATAATTATAGCAGTAAATGCTATGGCCAAGACACCAAATGCTATGGCCATAGCAATTTTACTATAAGACTATAGCATTTAAACTTGTGCTCCTTGATGGTTCGCAGTTGTTGCGACACCATAATAAAATGTAATATAAAATTTTCTCCGTATATGCGGTTGATCTTTGCAAATGTCAGTATAGTAATTTTGATGCTTTATTCCTTACTCTTAAAATTATTGTTGTAAATATATATTAACCTAATTTATTCTAACATATTCTTCAACTTCGTGTAAAGACATTCTATCGTTTTTGATTGTTCTGATTTTTGTTTTATCCAACTTATGTCTCAACATGTACTCACATCAAGGTAGTTTCTTTCATACTCTATATATATATATACGTATATATACGTATATATATACGTAACTGCAGATTTGATATTTATTTTTTCTGATATTATTATTACAGAAAAATACGAGATATAAGAAATTATCTTCCTACCGCTTTTTCTCTCTTTTTCCTTCCTCCCACTTACACAAATCTTCACATTAAGGATCACCGTCTGTAGGTACATAATAGCATAAAGTAATGCGTAAAATATTTTAAATAATTATTCCTTTTTCCTTTCTTATCGTTAGTCACACATTTCATTGCAGACCTAGCACTTCAACTTCAGCTTTAACTTGTGATATGGATCCTTCTGCAGAAAGTCAAAAATCTGATTTGCTTCTTCAATCACTTGAACAAATGGAAAATGAAGCGGCACTTGACGAGTAACTATTTGTTTTGCGTATATCACACAATGTAAAAATATGTTACTTGTTAAATATTGATTCTTCTGCACAAGAATGATTTACAACATTAATATCTTAAATAATTCCATTTTTAATCACACCACATTTCAATGCAGGCTTATCACTTCAAACTCAATGAATTTGGATCCCTCTACAGTGCAGGAACAACTTGAATTGTGTCTTCAATGACTTCAACAGACGGGAAATGAAACAAGGGCGCTTGATGAGTAATTATTTGTTTTACGTGTATCACAAAATGTATCTAATAATATGCTACTATGTTAAATATTGATTCTTCTGTATAGGAATAATTTACAGCGTTAATATCTTAAATAATTGCATTGACATAATTATTGACATAATTGCATCTACATGTTTTCAATCACGTAAATAATTTTTTTAAATTTCTCTTTGCTTATTTTGCTTTAATTTATTTTTTAATCTATTGTGCATCTATTATCTTATTAAGCATTTATTGTGCAACGGCTTGATTGCTTGAATTCATTGTTCGTCAGGAACCAGGAGATTATCGTGCCAAATAAGGTTGCTCACCCCGGGCAACCTCCACGGATTCGAGGCAAGGGTTCAGCCATTGCGAAGCATCTCGCTTAGAATTTTCAGCCTGATCCAAACCCTTATCTTAATCGACGGATCTAAGGCGTTACGGAGCCGCGAACATTGACAAGCGAAAAAACAAGTAAATCGTGAAAAGGACGACGACGGGCAACGGCCCCGAAAGCAAGGGCTTCGTTCTCGAGAGAGTCGCAAATTAGGCGAGTGACCGACAGAGATAGCCAAGGATCATCGGGGAAGGATTCCGACAGGCGGGTGTCCAACATACATCTTGTTCCTCGACAACTCATCTAAGAAAATTAAAAGATACCGATGATGCGCGAGAGCGATTATTAATTAATGCCAATCAGTATCAGTTTCCAGCGTAATTATTCTGCGTTATGGGCGCGTTCCTAATTAGATATCTTCGTATGTAACGTCTAATGACTACGTTAAATATTTATACAATCGCGTAATTATCCCGCGTCAAACGTAATTCGCTTCGCATCGCCATGTAGGAGATTGTTAGGCCTACTTCGCTGCATTCGCGCTTCAAGGAAGGACGAGCAAGTTTGTGCATCACGTTCGGGTCACTGGTGTACAGAGCAGACCGTTATGAGTCGGAATGAGCCACAGGGGGAGGTATTATGCATAGCTACGGGCGTAAATCCTGACTTCAAAGAAACTATCGCTTATTGATCCCGGGCCTCCCTCCTGTCGCCGACGACACAGGTCACGTCTGCATAACGATCCCCCGGAAAAGGGCACGTGCCTCTAAACTGCTCGCACAGGATAATCAACCTGACGCTGGTGCAGGAACCGCTATTGTGATCGGGCAATTCCTTCCGTGCACGATTGACGGCTGTCTTACGGTAAATCCTCATAGTAGAGCTTGCGAACGAAATGAGACATGAATAAGGACGACCGGAATACGTTTATCGAAATACTTTGGATGCATTTAACCCTTGCTGGCGTTGAGAATATTGAGGTGGATTTGCTGGAATAAGATTTATGGTAATTCCCTATTTTTGTCTAGGCGTACGAGACCTAGCCGCGCCTTATACGAGCTGAACGCGCGGGTCTTTCAATAAAGATTTATCGGTAAACCTAGACAATTAGGGCCTATACGAGAAATAAATCGCCACTTAAATATGTTGTAGGGGAGGTCTTTCTGAGTAATTCTACGCAAAAAAAAGTGGGGACGGCATTGGTTTAGAAGAAATAGCAAATTGAAATTTGCTTACTTGACAGTTATTTTGAGCATTATAAGATGTATATATGAGAGACTAATGTACAAAAGTACATGCGTGGACAGAGGAGCGCGTTCCACACGTGTCGGGGGGTTGCGGGGAGGGTCGACTCTCCCCCCCCACCTGCATCCTCCCACCCAACCCTGTACAGGATGGACCTCGCTTCAACTTACAAAGCGCATACTTATAAAGCACGTCACTAACCTATAGGTTTATAATATCTAATAAATTGCATTAAAATTCTGAAATTTTAATTTGCTATATTTTCTAAACCAATGCCGTCCCCCACTTTTTTCTTGCGTAGAATTACTTAGAAAGACCTCTCCTACAACATAATTAAATGGCGATTGATATCTCGTATAGGCCTTAATTGTCTAGGTTTTCCGATTTATCATTACAAGACGGTACATTAGCGTTTACCGATATCTTTGGTGTTCCTTTGCGTACAACGCGAAATATGTCCTCGGGAACAATCTCGTACTCCTTGACACACGTGAATACATGTTTCAATCTACGAGTTTATCGTCGCGTCGTCGTTTAACATAGTCGGTCAAGAATACGGAGTCGTCACAACGGCGTGGTTGCTCGTTTGTCGTATAATTTATGAACGCCGCGGCAATATAATGTAATCTAATAGTCTATTACCTCATGAATCTTCAAATGCACAGATTTATTAACGCAAAAGTTTGCGAGATTGCACAGGGAAACCTTGTTTAGTCGATCAAGCTCGTACCGCTCGGGTAATTGTTTACTGAAGTAAACTTTTTCTCTTCTATACGTTGCGAGTCTCGGTTTCAGCGATCGTTAAAATTTTGCACGATGCGCTACTGACCGGCGAGTTGTCGTCGTTGCCGTAACGAGAATCCGACTAGTCGATATACATATAGGTACGATCGCGTATCGAAAGAAACGGTACTCATCACTTTTTCCATCGTTTCTCGTACCTATATATGTATATGCCGAACGGACTTCTGATGGTAACTACTGCTAGGAATAATGCATAACGTGTCACGATATAATGGGCCCTCCGTGTATCTCTATGCGCACAGTGCAAGACGATCTATTACTGTCGATCGCGACGGTGATGCACCCAAAGCGCAAACAAAACGAAGTGAAAGCGACTCAATTCAGATTTTGCTTAAGCTCACAAGTAACCGTTACCAAGTGATATACATGATTTCTTTCATCATTTAGGGTGTGATTCAGGAACCCAAAAGACGATATTTTATGCCAAAAATTAGCGCAATATTGTTTAGATTACTTATACAAGGTATTCTCTTTTTAATGATATAAGAAAGAATGATTATATATCTTGCAAACAACGCATTGCGAAAGAAGTTTTTAAACAAAGTTGCTTGGTTTCAATGGACACATTAAATGATAACATTTGCTTGATGTAAAGCCTCTCCGAAGATCACGATGAGGTCGCTTCCAACTTTTTCAATCAAATTATAAAATTTTTTAATAGAAACTGATTTGTTTCATCATCCTGCAATAAAATTACATATATTTTTAAAAATATATTTAAAAAAATATATGTATATATATTATATATATAACATATATAAATACCTAGGGTGGAGCAAAAAAAAAATGATTTTTGAATTTTTACATGCCCGGGGGTGGGAAAGATCCCATTAGATGTAAAGACAATATTTGTATAGTTTTTAACTTGATAGGGGTTATCTTCTGCTCCAACTTTTTTGAAAATTTCTACGTAGAAAAATATCTACTTGCGAGATTGTATCTGGCATTTATATTTTTTACAGCTCTCAGCTAATCAAAATCTTTGTAATTAACCAGACTTTACTGCGAGGAGATAGCTGTAGTTAAAATCTATATTTTTAAGGAACCACGGAAAAGGCCTTTCGGTC